>VWYH01011276.1:70000-111362 GCA_013399365.1 Pampusana beccarii | reverse complement strand
ATTCTGTGATTCTGTGGTACATGAGATAGCAAGTGCCTCTAGTACCCAAATACTTCACATAGCACATGTTGTGATACTCGCCCTTGAACGGATTTGATGACAAAAAACATGTATATGAACATATGGGGAGCACTTTATGTTCGTAGCTCTCCCTTCCTTTGGACTGACAACTGGATGATAAATTTTGCATGCAATTCATTGGTGCGTGTTGACCAAATCAATATGACTAGAAGGCATAATTCTACTTCCATATCATTGTGTTTGAAGTACATTTTTAGCTGTCCTGTGAACTATGAATCCCAAAGAGAAAGTCTTCAGAGATGTTCTGAAGAGAAGTGCTTCATCCCCAATGCAACTTTGCATAAGCATCTTGAATGGGAATTAAATGCTTGCATTCATCAGTATTCAGCTTTGCAATTTTTCATATGTGACAAGAACATTTACCACAAGTGAATCTGTAGGCATCCTCTTGACTGCAGTAATGCAACCAACCTGTCAATGCTTGAGAAGATAGGAAGTGGATTACCACCTCTTATGCCAGTAAACATTGTTTTGTAGATTTACTTAAAAACTGAAAGTGCCTTCCAGATGCTTGGATTGTTTAAATGCTATAAGTTCTCCTGGAACTAGAGGGTATTTTAGGGTTCTTCACGAAAGTTAGAGGAAAGCTAACTAGGGAGTATCTAAATATTGCTTGCCTGTTTTCTCATCTAGGTTTTAATTCACATCAGAATATCTGGATGTTGAAAGAATCCAGAACTGAATCACTGGCAGTTCTGTCACATGCTATTTCTTAGGTGCAACCTGCAATTAATTTGGTGGAACGACTCAAGTCAGAAAAAGATTATTCCACATAGGGGGACTTAACGAAGGCAGGACGCTCCCTTACAAATCTGTCACTCTGTGCAACATCACAGTCAGTTCAAAAGAAGCCAAGCAAACAAATATTTCATACACAATCCCGGACATGCTTGTAATTGAGCTTTTTGAGAACAAGAAACTGAAAGCTATTTTCTGACACCAGTTTGCAAAACTTCCTCATACTAAAAACAATGTGATAATAATTCCTAAACTATCTTTTTAGTCATTGAATTCCTTAAAGGTTAAATATTAGTATATTTTCCTGTATTTTCACTGAATTTTCATGCACTACTCAGTATCAGCTAATTTTCAAAAACTAATTCTCCCTTTCTTCTGTGTCTGATCTAAAGTGCTGAAAAAATTGCTAAATGTCACTAAAATTTGAGATATACTGCACAATTTTACAAATTTTACAACTGGCAGTGCTTTCAGCTATTATACCCTTACTCACAGGAGCCTTCGAAATGAAAGATTCACCCTTTTCAAGAACCCTCTACTGAGACAGCGTTTGCACAGCAGTATTGTGAAATTCAGCTTCAACAGAATCAATTCACACTTTACACTTCACTTAACAAATTCAGAGCTTTATCTCTCTTGAAATGTCAGGGAATAAAAATTAAATTTAATGTAATAAAATACATAGATAAAAGAAATATTAATATCTCCTGAAAGTTAGTTTTGTGACTTTTACAGGCATTCCTTTTATGAGGTGAGCAACAACTAAGAAACATGCAAATCTATATGTGTTGGTAGGGTAAATAATGCATCTTTTGGAGAGCTAGTGAGATAAACAACTTTTTTCTTAGTAGTATTGCCACAACTATCCTAAGGAATCCTCTTGTGTCCAAAAATATTAGGTGAAACTAGTTGAAGTAGGATAACTGTGCTACACCTGATATTCATCTGCATTGAGTTTTTCTGTAGGTTTTTTATTTTTCTTTTCCTTTATGTTTTTCGGGAAGGAGGGGTGGGGGTTGTTTGTTGGTTTGGCTTTTGTTGGTTTTGGTTTTGCATTTTTTTGGGTTTTGTTTTTGGTTTGGCTTTTTTTTTGCAGGGGTGTGTGATTGCTTTTGAGTTTGGGGTTTGGGTTGTTTTGCACTTGTTTTGAGAGGGGCTTTTTTTCAGTTTATAAGAACGTATTTGCTTAAGCGGAAATGTTTTTCGGTTTTGTCTTGTACATCTTAACCCAAGGAGGAACTCAGATCTCCTGATGCAGATCTCTAGGGTGCATAATATAGGGGGTTTTTTAATCTAAATTTCATTTGATTTATCTGAGGTTATCAATTCTATCTTCATCAATCAAGTATTTGTGATTCTTATCCAATCAGTGAAGTAAAATCTATAACAATAAAGATGATCTAGTCCATCTAATTTATGCAGCTGCCACTTTCCATTTGATGTCTTGAGACTCTGATGTAAGGTATTAATAAATAAGATCATATATACTCAGCTGTGCAACCACTTTCATTAATTAGTTTAATTATTTATACTATACCACTAATCCTTGTATTATGTAACAGATTTATGATAATTTCAATTTAATTACAGTTTTACATTAGTATCTATGTAGTTTATATAGCTCACTTGAGCATTTTCATGGTGTTTTATTTTCTTGGGAAAGAATTCTATTATGTAAATGTCTTCTTATCCAAATTAATAACCCATTCTTTTTTGATGTGGAGGGTAATTATATGGTGTTAAATTAATTTTAGTAAAATCAAATATCAATTTTCCTCACATCTATCTGTATATCTACCTAATTAAAATATCATGTAATGTTTCTGGAGGATAAAGAAGAAATAGCCTATTTCATTGGCATTTTAAGTAAATATTTTTATCAGATGATGCACTAAATAATGTTATGATTATCATCTTCCATACTGTGTTAAAGAAAGTCTTTCAGTAAAAGCTTAAGGAATAGAGTTCTTCTGAAAGGGGTATGGAAAACTGTAATCTGTTCTAAGGCTCTTTACCATTAATTCTTTCATAAAGTTTAATTCATGACCTTATTTGTGTTTATTGGGGGATTTAAATGTGTTCCTTGCCTCCTTCTAGCTGCCTTTTCATGCTTTACTGCTCCTAAATAGGAAGAAAAGCAAACTCAGTCCTTGTAATGAATATTGAACATGAGACTGACTAAAAAACTTTCTTCTCTTGACATTTCTAAGAGTTATATATTATGAAAGTAATGTATCTTTAGCATTTTCCTGTTTAGAAGCATTTAAATCTTTTATGCAGGGAAGGAGATGCAAAAAGACAGCAAATGTCAATGGATAAAAATTATAGCAAAATACTTAGGCTTTGCACAAGCTGTGTATTGTATTTAATTTCACATCAGTTTACTTAATAAGCTGAGATATAAGACTCAAAAGTAAAAAAAAAAAAATTTGATTGGGATATTAAATTGTGTCATTCTGAAAAAAAAATTACTTCATATTGATGTAATAATAAATAAAGTTTCCTTCTTTTCCTTGCAACCTCATGGAAGTAGAAAGTCAAGTTCACTACTTACGTAATTCTACTGATTTCCACAATTCTGTCCTATTAAAAGAGAAACAAGTTTCATCTGAAGAACTTTCTGGAAGGTAATAAAATAAGTGGATATAGAGAAATTGGGGACTTGGGGGGTTGGTTTGTTTGGTTTGGTTGTTTGATTTTTTAATGCAGCAATAAATTAATTATGTGATGTAAAATCGGCTTACAGGCAAGTTTTCAGTTTTAAGACTGAAAGTAAAGTAATTGCCCTGGTAGCTGTTTCTAGTCCAGAAAAGGCATGCCTTATGTCAAGCCTAACATTTCAGAAATCAAATTGCCTAACTTTCAGCTGATTTCTGATTCAATTAAATTCTGCTTCAATTCAAGGAACAGTTTTTCAGTTAACAAAATGCCATTAAACAGGATAATCAAGCTAATGAACTCTACTTAGTAATGTTCATATCGATATATCAGGCTAAGACAATACCAATGATGGGACTGTAAACAAAATAAGGTCTACAGAATGGTTCAAAGTGAAGTTAATAACCATGGGATGTAAAACCTTTGGGCTTATTTTCCTTTGTTTTGAACAATGTTATTTGCATCTCTGCAGAACAAAAGCAATAGGCATGTATCAGCTGAGAAACCCAGCAGTTTTAACAGCAGTTTTCTATAACTGTGTATGGTTTCAAAAGATGAAAAATTAAAATAAAGGTAATGGAATGAAAAATTCTAAAGTATTTCTAATGTGCTATTTCTGTATCTTTGTCCTAATTTTGTGTTTCCTCTCAAACTAAAAGAAAATTAGATTAAAAAGCTGGCTGCAAAATGAAATCTTTCTATCTTGATTATTTACATAGGCTTTACTAAGAAGTCAAACACAAAGTGAAGTATTATTAGCTTTTTAAAAGTCTACTAAGCTGTGGGAATATGGGAACAAATCATGCGTATTCTTAACCTAGAGTAAATACGATATAATTTTTTTATATTAAGGTATCTAAAAGCACATGTAAATTTACTGAAGTCTCAGTTACCTAATAAGAGAGCTGACAAAAAGAGAAGCGCAATTAATGAGATTATATGGTTTACTTGTTTAGTGTAATCTTTATGCATATTAGATACAAATCAAAATTCATATATGCAAGATTAGAAGATTTAATAGAGAAATTGTCTGTATTTGACACCTTTCATAACATGGCCCACCAAATATTATGCAAAAGTACTGAGTTCATAAAGTTTTGCTGAACTAGTATTTTGATAGCATATTTACCAAAATTAGCTCTAAAGTCACGGAATCACAGAATGTTAGGGATTGGAAGG
The DNA here is from genome assembly GCA_013399365.1 of Pampusana beccarii. Lineage (NCBI taxonomy): Eukaryota > Metazoa > Chordata > Aves > Columbiformes > Columbidae > Pampusana > Pampusana beccarii. Next base: position 106,706 of record VWYH01011276.1, on the reverse strand, counting down.
GGCCTCAAAAGATCATCTAGTCCAATCCCCCTGCCAGAGCAGGAACACCCAGATGAGGTTACACAGGAATGTGTCCTGGTGGGTTTTGAATGTCTCCAGAGCAGGAGACTCCACAACCTCCCTGGGCAGCTTGTTCCAGTACTCTGACATGGACATCATAGCTTTCACTTTTCTCATCAGTGTGGGCAGCCATGTTGGGAATCTGGCCTTGACTGGCAACCTGAAAATGATACGTAAGTATTCTTAATAAATGTAAAAGTATGTAGCTTTCTCCTAGGCCTGCTTCACTTTTGGCATCAGTAACTTGAAAGGAGTGTGAGACAAAAGGGCTACCACCTATTTTATACCAGTTTTCAAAAATTACGAAGAAAAAATTGTTCTCAAAGCGATAAATGAAAAAAGCAAATCTCTTTAGACTGCTTTTACAGATGAGAAATTTTAAATGTTAGAAAAGTGATTTCTTTGATCTTATCATCTAAGTTGCAGAACTTGAAATAAAAACCTAAACCTTTCACTTGACACTCCAGCACACTAACTTTAAGGCTTCACAAAAGCATTAGCAACACATGTCAGGAAGAACAGCCCCTAAACTCTAATGCATCACAAGAACTATGGAAGTCTCATTATTCCCTTATGCTTACTGTGGCACAAGAAAGCACTTGAGCCTATAGTTAAACTTCAGAGTGTTTAAGCTTAACAGTATAGGATAGTATTAATTATATTCTTAATTGCTCTGGCTGTCTAGCATTTGTACTACATGTTCTTTTCATATTTTGACATACTTTAATTATAGAGTCGGGGATTCAGGAGATTTTCAAGAGTAAAGATCCTTATTCTTAAAGATAACATATATATGCGGATATATATCTGCAGTGAAACCCAGGTTTCAGTTATTTTCAAAGTCTGTTTCAGATACACAGAGAAAGAGTATCCTGTCTTCTTTTCTTGCTAGATATCTCTAAGGAAATCACTAAGGGAAGTTTAAACAAGCATGTTCTTTCTCTACTTCTTCGGATGTACACGTTTGGGATTTTTTTCCTACAGTTCAGAAAGAAGACATTACTGTGCATTTTACTGATTAATGGGCATGCAGTTGTCTGCAAGAACTTTGTACAATTTCAGTAGTATGAGTTCTTGCTGCTGATATTTAGTGGAAGTATTTTCATAAGAAATGTCATGGCTTAAGAATCTAATTTGCAATGAGTTGGAACACGGCATACAAAATGTCTAGCAACAAAAGGTATTTCAAAACAAGGATGTTATTCTGAATTGTAATTTTTGGGGCAAGATCTAAAAAATTAAAGCTGCAGTGGATCATTAACCACATTGATGTGTTAAATTATATTTCAAAAAGTCAGATTGATTATCTTTCTGCATTCTTATTGAACTTGCAGAAATTGTCTTTTGTTTTTAATACACACTGTATTTCATGTTCTGCCTTTCCACTTCTTCAGGCACAGTATGGATGACACTTAACTGTTAAGGTTGACACTGTATTCCAGCTTCTTAGATTAGCAGTATCTCCCACACCAAAGTCCATTCTGACAGGAAGGAAGCAAGGAAGGAAGCAAGGAAGGAGGGAGAACAAGAGAAAAGGGAGTGAGGGAGACATCTTTAAAAGTCAGTAAATGAAAAATTGTTCTCCTCCAAGGTAATATGCTTTCTCCTGTTGAAAATTTCTTTTGGATGTTAATGTAGAGGTGACTATGTTCATACTGCAAATATATTCAATAATTTATTTTCTACAATGTGTTGCTATGTAACTTATCTGCTGACTTCATTAGCAACAACACCTCAGGCATATGGGGGTGCAAACACTACACACTTTATGTGGAATATTTTTCAAAATTTCTGATAATAACAACTATAACAATAATGGTACTAATAATATTTGTTGTTTTAAAGAATCTCATATAATGAAATAATCATTGAATGATCCGGTTTGCAAAGGACCTTTCAAGACCATCTTGTCCAACACCCCTCCCATAGACAGAGACATCTTTCTCTAGAACAGGTTGTGTAACACCCCGTCCAACCTGACTTTGGACAGTTCAAGTGAAGGGACGTTCACAACTTCTCCTGGTAACCTGTCCCAGTGTCTCACAACCCTCATCATAAAAAATGTCTTCCTTATGGTTAATATAAACCTACCCTCTTTCAGTTTAAAACCATTGTCTCTTGTCCTGTGACTACACGCCATGGTAAAGAGTTTTTCTCTGTCTTTATTATAAGCCCCACTTACATATTGAAAAGCTACAATAGAGTCTCCTTGGGTCATTCTCTTCTCCACACTGAACAACCCCAACTCTCAGCCTTTCTTCATAGGAGAAGTTTTTCAATCCCCTGTTTTTTTCCTTCATAGTCCTTCTCTGGAACTGCTCTATGATTTCTATGCCTTTCTTGTGCTGGAACCCCAGAGGTAGATGCAGTACTCCAGGTGGGGTCTCAAAAGAGAGGAGTACAGGGCAAGAATCACCTCCCTTGAACTGCTGGCCATACTTCTTTTGATGCAGCCTAGCATATGATTTGCTTTCTGGGCTGCAAGCACACATTGCCATCTCATATCAAATTTTTCACCTACCTATGTCTGCAAGTCCTTCTCACAGGGCTGCTCTCAATGCAGCAAGTATTGTTGTAGTTCTATAATACTGTAATGCAATACCCTTTGAACTTAGATACCATTAGACATAAATGCTAGAACGATATATTACTATGTTTGGCCCATCATTTGTTATTTGTGTCTTTATTTCAATAGCAACTATATTAATCTAATTAATAAATCTATAACTATATAACTAATTAACAAATCACATTAAAACATTAAAGAATGTATGCAATTATAATTAACAAAAATACCTGAGCACCAACGCTCATCTTACATTTTAATAATGCAGGTCTAATTTTTCGTTTTCTCTAGCTTAATATTGTTTGGTTTTAAGGACAAAAGGTTAATTCTGCTTGTCAGAAGTTATTTCAGCTCCATTATACAGAACAAGCTATACAGGCGAACATCAGAATTTTGTTGTTGTTATGTTGAGTGTATCTATCCCTTTTCTACTTGTTTCCCCCAAGTGTCTTAAAACTGTCAACCAGAATAAACACTTGCATCCTGGTGTATGAGATTCAGCCAGTATGAAATAAGAGATGACGCATTTTATTTGCAAGATCAAATAGCACCATCAAGATGCTGTTAATCTGTAGGATCAATCGCAAGGTGGGTTATACCAGAAAAAATTAACAGCAGAAATTTCCTTAAAGTGTTTTAAAACTTTACAGACTGATAGCCCTTTGGGTACTAACAGTTTCACTTTTACAAAGATGTTTGATCACAGCAATCTGTCTCTTTGGGAGATGAAGTGTGGAAACTACTCTTTCTGAGGCCTGCAAGCACCATCCTCCGTATCAGCTAGAAAGGGCAGCATAATCCCTCTAAGGGCTAAAACACACATATTAAGCAATGATCAAATACTCCAAGACCAAGAGTGAAGAACCAAGCTAGTTTAGTTCCCATTAGAATACTCAAAATAGCGTATAGACTTATCTACTCTTAGTTAAATCTAAAGAGCATTAAACCTTTTGTATAAGGAGCATGAATCCTTTAGTCTAGCTTTTCAGGGACCAGAATAAGCTTTGTACAAATTTTGAGACAGTATTTTAACAAGAATGAAACATAATAGCCTACTTAACTAGTGCAAGTTTTACAGGGTTATGAACAATGGAGGTTTTTTGTGGATAGCATTTTATGGGCAATAACTTATTTCCACTGAGGGCTTTCAAGTGAAAATATAATTGAAAGTAAAATCTCCCCATGGAAGACAAAATCTGAAAGAAGATGAGGGGTACATAATCTAAAGCACCGCTCAATAAATAAAAATAAGACATCTATAGTGTTTCTGCAACAAGCCAAAGCTACTGGGAGCTTTGAATAACTTTTATACTTTTGATCAGAGAGCTCCAGACTAAATAAAATTCTAACTACTAGCGAGATACACACAAAGTTAACAGTTTACTTCACAAAATCATAGACTACGTCACTAACAGCGTCTTGGCAGTCAGGTCTAACCTTTCTTTAGTAGATAATGAGCCTGAGTTTCAGGATATATGACAAGAAATCAGGTCCCCATGCTGGCTCCAGGACACTCTCAGGATGAGTCGTTCTTCCTAATATTTCCTCTTGTTTGAGTGTCAGAAAGGTGGGACAATCTCTCAGCTAAGAGCTGACCTCCAGGGTTTGTTTTTTTTTTTTTCTGGCCTTAATCTTAACCTTACACCTTCTACAGGTTAACCTTGACCTTCCACAGACGGATGACTGTATGAAATGGGGTGAGTACACCAGAAGTTTCAAAGCTTTTACTTCAACCCTGCGAACAACTACACCACTACATTTACCCTTGCAGTAGACAAAACTTAGATCTTGTGAAAGGAAGTACACCTAGGTAGTATCATTTCATATTGCATCTGCAGGGATTAGGGAATCTCTGAGTAGTGATAACTGACTAAGGTATATAGCAGCTACTGATGTTTGGCGGGTCGTATAGATCAACTCAGTGTATTTGAAAATCCCATTTCATACACTTGCTTCTTTGTCTGTCTTAGGAAATGTTTTATCACGGAGACTACCACAACATTGCTGTGAGAATGCATTTACGTTCCAACAGTGTCTTCAAACATTAAGTGTTTTAAGTACTAGAATATTTATTCGAATTCAGATAGGTTTCTGAAACAAATTAATTGAGAGAAGAGAAAGTTTATTGAGTGGTTTCGACAACAACACTGAAACGAACTCTTCCTACTGATTGTACCTCTTGACATTTCTTCTTTAGCTTGCAGTGCTGAATCTTCAATACTCTGGGAATGAAGGCTGAAGTACGGATGAAACTCAAATTGGGTGAAATTCAACATAATTTCAAGCAGCTAAGGATGTGTGTATTGCGCAGTGTGCTGAAGATTCACACCAAGATGAGAGAGTACTCTAGGAGCTCTCAGTATTACACTTGTGTGGCAAACCACCATATTTTACACATAGTCTTCATAAATTTTTCTTCACAGTGATTAAGTACAATTTTTAGTCTTGAAAAAATCTCTATATAGCTAAATGTGTGTGAAAGGTTCTTGTAATATTGAGATACTTAAAACAGGCAATACTTAGAGAAGACCTAAACTTAGTGCCATATGTTGTTCTTCTGTGTCGATTTCAGGATTCTCAGATTTGCTGATTCTTGTTCAAGCACAGTGCTGGTATCAGAAGAGAGCACTGAGTTCAGGAGAAGACGATATAATTCTCTTATGAATAGCATAGCACATGGATATTTACATTTTTGAAGACTGTAGTGCAGAGTTATTACAGTAATTTTAGCTCTTAGCTAAATCTTTAATTTCCCAATTATTTGGAGCTCAGCAGCTAATTAACGGTTTGAGCTCTCATAATAATAATAAGGAACTCTGTTTGTTTTTAAATGCCAATACTAGAGATTTGTAAGTTTCCAAACAATTTCACTAAAAAATTAGAGCCCTGAACAGTAGATCCTTCTCTGTGTTTCAAAAGACAAGGTCAAAAGAGAAAAGATATTATTTTCTACACATTAATATGGCTTTTTCATGGATGCCAATAGAACATTCTTCCTGGGTTTCATTATCAATAACTATATTTTAGTGGAAAAAATATATTTTTGTCTCCAAATAATCTATTTGTGAATGGACTAGGGTCAGATGCAATGGACAGACACTAAGAACAAAATGTCTGTGCTGGAAAACTAATATTAAGAGTTTGCATGCTAATTGCTCGTGCCTTGATTATCATAGAATTCTAGTATCGTTTAGGTTGTAAAGGACCTTTGAAGATCATCTCATCCAACACCCCTGGCATGGACAGGGACATCTTTCACTACAACAGATTGCTTAAAATCTCATCCAACCTGACCTTCAACCCTTCCAAGAATGGAGTGTTCATGACTTCTCTAACCAATCTCTTCTAGTGTCTCACCACCCTCAGAGTAAAAAATTTCTTCCTTGTGTACAATCCAAACTTCCACTCCATCATTGTCCCTTATACTATCATTACAGTACTTAGCAAAAAGTCTCTTCATCTTTCTCTTAAACCTTCTTTACATATTAAAATGGCACAATAAGGTTTTCACAGAGCTCTTTCTGCTCCAGGCTGACCAACCTCAACTCTCTCAGCCCTTCTTCATAGGAGAGGGGTTCCAGCATTTGCTTTTGTTTTGTGGCCCCTCTCTGGACCTGCTCTAAGAGGTCCACACCTTTCTTGTTCTGGGAACCCCAGAGTTGGGTGCAGTGCTCTAGGTGGAGTCTCAGAACTCATCGAGGAGCAAAGGGGGAAAATCACCTCCCTAGACATGCTGGTCATACTTCTAATGCAATGCAGGATGCAGTTGGTTTTCTGGGCTGCAAGCAAACATTGTCATCTCATATAAAATTTTTCATCTACCTATACCTGCAAGTCCTTCTCCACAGCACTGTTCTCAAACTATTCATTCCCCAGACTGTACTGATACTGGTGCTTGCCCTGAACAAGGTGCAAGACCTTGTGCTAGGCCTTGTTGAACTTCATGAGGTTCTCACATGGTCACTCCTTGAGACTGTCAAGGACCATCTAGATGGCATCCGTTCCCTCAAGTGAATCAACTGCACCACACAACTTGGTGTCATCCACAGACTTGTTGAGGGTGAAGCCAATCTCACTGCCTATGTTGATGGTGGTGATATTAAATAATACTTGTCCCAGTAAGAACCCTCTGTGAGGGACACCACTTGTTACTGGCTTCTGCTTGTACACTGAGCCACTGACTGCAAGTCTGTGGACACAGCCTTCCAGTTCATCCCTTATCCATCTAACAGTCTGGCCATCAAACCCATATCTCTCCAATTTAGTTGCAAGAATGTTCTGTTGGGCTGTGTCAAGGGTCTTATAGAAGTCAGGGTAGATGACATCAGTTGCTCTTCTCTTGTCCACCTGTTGCGGGGGAGTAATTTAGGGTTCTGCTTGTTGCAGAACAACGTTTACATTTCTTAAAGAGAAGCACGACATGAAAAAATTGGGTGGCAGCTTTGCTCTATTATTTACTGCATGTGGGAGATATATCAAGCCAAATGCTGCTTACCTTCTCTCCAGGTGCCTGTATCCGTTCACGAAGCCAACTTTCAGGCATCTTCTTTCCCTGATAACCATTCACTCCAGGGGCTGTTTTTTGAATCTCTGGAGGCAAACTTTCAGGCAAGGCTTATGTCCATCGCGATGCAAATATTTGGGATTCTTCTGCCCTGATAACCATTCACTCCGGAGCCTGGACTTAGAGCTCTGAAGGCAAACTTTCAGGGAAGACCTGTAAGAGCATGCAAAGCAAACTTTCAGGAAACAAAAGTCTCAGAAAATAAAAAAATTAATGGAGTAGAGTAGCAGAAGGGCTGGCTCAAGCTGAGTACCTGCGCAGAGGTCCGCCCAAGCGTAGAAAGCTACAAACTTTTATATCTTTATAGACCATCCACAGTAAAATCCAGTCCAGTAGCAATATTCACCACCAGGTCCTTTTGCTCTCCATTGGACCCTTTTTCCCTGACTCCACGTGGGCCTCTGTTTTGTTCAGTTGTTGACATAGGGTTTGGTCCATATCCTTGAAGGTGTAGTTTTGTCTGGGTAAATCCTCTCTTCTCAGTGAAGTGCAAAAATATGACCTGCTCTGCAGATTTCTGTGATGTCTCTGCGTTAGCCTTGGATCGTTGTTTTCCCAGTCAGTTCCAACTTTCCCAGCAAATTACAAGCTAGACTTTATCTTGCAGGTGTTTAGTGTAGTCTGAAGTTGCTTTTGGTAAATATGAACTTAAAATTTTAGCAAATCTAGTCTACTAAGTAACATGAATCAAAGAGTATATTAAAAGTCATACAACCCTATATCTCTAAATAATCCGTTACATTTGGTGTGCATCTACTTAAGCTAAATGATTAATATTGGACTTGAATTGGGCTCGTCCACTGACCTCTGAGTAGTAAAACCGTTGCCATATAGCTCACTTATTTAGCAGGGAGAGCTCAAAGTGGGCTCACCCAGGCTGTCATATTTATAGAATGAAGTGGTTGACTTGCAGTCAAATTGCATGCAGTAGGAAAAGTATGCACAAGACTCCCTGCGCCCACAAGCCACCGGCGTTCAGTGTGCCCTTCTGCTTCCCTGTGGATCTCCTGGAAGGAGTTCTTGGCCTGGCTTCAGCTCAGGCCCTCACCTCCTCTGGAGCCTGGACCAAACTGCTGCTGGTTTGGCTGGGGGTGGACGAGTGCATCCGCCACACCACCAAAGCAGTCACACTATCATAGAAAGCCACTAGATTAGTAAGGCGTGGAGGTCAGGCTGACTGGTAGTTGCCATGGTCTTCCTCTTAACCCTTGTTAAAAATGTGCATGATGCTTCCCTTTTTCCAGTCACTTTCTCTGACTGCCACAACTTCTCAAATATGATTGAGAGTAGCTTGCATCTACATCAGCGAGTTACCTCAGGAACCCTGGGATGTATCGCATCATATCCACAGACTTGCACATGTTCAGGTTTCTCAGTTGATCTTGGACCTGATCTTCTCTTGCAACAGGGTGGGATTCATTTCCCTAGTCTCTGTCTTGAGATTCAGGGACTCAAAAGATCTGGGAAGAACAATTACCATTGGAAGCTGAGGCACAAAAATATGTAATTATGTAATGTAATGGTAGAATACATGCAAGTTAAAGTAGTGGTTTGTGAGAATAGTTATGTTTTATAGACGTTATGTCACATTAACTTTTGTGGTTTTAACTGTTAGTTGGTTCTTCCCCACTCTTTGTCACCCTTTGACATGAAGTTATGTTCTAGAGTCCAGTCTAAACAAGCACTTCATAAAACGAGATTTTTCCTCTAGCAACTTTGAAATGAGACTATAGTTATCAGCTTGATTTAAGTGAAGAACAGTGATGATTTTTTTTTTTTTTTTCTTTTTTACCTCATTAATTTCTGGAAGCTTGCATAGAAAATGTACTCTTAGGGCTATGCAAGTAATATTGTTCTCATTTTACTATGACCACTAGTAGGCAAAGATAATATTCAGTGAGATAAAGGGAATCAACATGACTCCTTTAGAACTCAGCTTATCTTGGAAGCATTTACTTTCCCAACTCCTGCATCCTCAGGGTGTTTTTTCAATACATTTGAAATAGGTATGTTGAGAGCTACACGTATTTTAAGAATGGCTAACATTTACTTTATTGAACTACCACACTGACAATATAAGCAAATACAACAATTTTTATTTCAGTCCCTATAATCTCTAAAAATTCTATCATTGCAAAATTGTTAATAATGGCATATTTTCACAGAAATGTATCAAATAAAGAATTATGCCATAGATGTACCTTATTGTCTGCATTTCAGTTCCTCTGAATGTAGAGTAACAGAACACATATTCAGGGAAAATAAGCTTTCCATGTTTTTTACACCAGAATAAAATTCTTATAATAAAATTTTATTATATAAAACTTCTTTATTCCAACATATGACATCTTTTATTGCAGTAGGGTGATATTTGTTTATATGAAAGCTAGCTTTCCCTCTTTTTCTAGTTACCTAATAATAAGATTATCATAAATTTTTAAAGTACAGAAAAATTATGAAGATTCTGTGTGAAACCTAAGAAGTGTTTTTACTTGTGTCACATCTCAGTACATCAAGATATCTCTAGTCTGAAACAGTTTGCTACTGAAGAAAATTAGGGATTGACAGCTACCAAATGATGTGAATTCTTCCAAAGTACCTTAATTACAGAAAAGAACTGTTATAAAAAGATCTTTGTTCTGAGTTACTGGGAAAAGTTCTGGCATTCAACAGCCCTGAAAATTTCTTATTCCTTACCTGTCATGAGGTGACTTAGTGGCTGCACACTGAGACACTGTTTTCAGACCTCTGTAAAGACAATTATAGAACTTGCAAACTGCATCTGTGCTTTTATATTCATTAACACTTCTATTTTATTTTTCCAATCTTCTGATTAGCACGTTAAGAACATTGCAGTTTAAGTTGCTTCATATTTAAAGCTGTGGTCTAGAAACTGGTTGGCATTTGGAAAATTTAAATATAAAAATTTGCTTGTAGTAAATCTCTTTTGCTGCATTTCAGTGTCTCATTATAAGCCATTGCAACTTTAGTAATATTTGGCAGATACTTGAGGACATCATGAAAAGGGAAACTTCCAGACTATCTTGTAGTATGTTTTTCCAAGCAGTCTAGAAAATTAGAAGCCAGCAGCACCTGTTTTTAGAAAGTCCTGTGACTGCAAACAAGGCTCAATCATGCAAGGCTGACTATCAAACCCTCTTTATGTCCTTACTCTGTATAATACAGTGCTGGATCCTGCTGTTTGGGAACAGTTCCCAGCCTGAGCCACACAAAGGAATTGTTGGGAGGATTATAGGGATGTTTAACAGTAGAGATGATGCAGTTACAGTATTCAAGACCATTTCCACTCACTATTTGATTTACTAATATGGACAACAGGAACACCTACCCCTCCATGTAATTGTGCCAACAATACTGTGCCTGACAAACAGCACTTTTCTTGTACAAGATAGAAATTAATGCCTTGTCATATTTTTGATGGAAAGATATCAGCTAAGGTTCCAGCACTGGAGAAAGAAAATGCCTTAGCTCTGTGGGGACCAGAAAATAAATGAGGTCTTGGAATGGCAGCCACAGCACCACCACCTGCTGCTGGCATTCGTCTTTCCCAGACAGCCCATTGCACCTTGTTTATGTGTGAGATGTTTCACTGCTAGACAAGATATTGGTCAGACTAAGCTATAATCACAAAAGACAAAAACTGCTGGAGCCATCTCTGTTATTCCCGGGAGGTATGCTTACAGCAGGGACACAGACAATTTAAATACTTATCTCCTTTTTCTTTGCTACTGCTCTGCTTTAGTCATATAGTAGGTTCTATCTCTGCTGCAAGTTGAGTTACTTAAGCATTGGCTGTTTCCACATAGTATTCTCCCATTTGATACATAATTGCTCAGAAAAAAATCTAGCAACTCAGCTGACTTTTTCTTGTGAGGATGCTTGATGGAGAAACGAGGCACAAGTGATATCTGGAAATCTGCACTGGACAAGGAAGAGACAGTTTTGGTACTAACCACAAGATGAAAAGAATTCTAGTCACTCATAATCAACAAGTCATGGCTTGGGCTATTTTAAGTTTTGCTTCTAGTTTTCTCATTAAATAGCTGAGCTGGGAGAAGAACGTTTTTAAAATACTGGTAATTAGTTGTTCAGATAATCTGAAAAGAATTCACCAAGCCATTTCTAAAGCACAGACCTGACCTTTTGAGGACCTCATAAAATATGAAGGGAGATTGGTTTTAATCAAACAAAAGTTCTTACAGTGACCCTGTCGAAGTCATCATATGATAAGGTGAAGTCTGGAGCAGGATGAAGCATGAAAGTCTTTCCAGAGATAGCACAAAAACTCATGAGGTAAGATGTTAGAGGATGTCACGTTCTGCTGAACTGTGGATGCCAGCAGAGTACTTTGAACGTATTTCCCTTTTGCTGTTTCAGGAAGGACAGAAAAAGACGTACCAACCTTTTTTCAAAATCCTATCAGTTTAATATGCAAAGAAGGCAGGGTATATCTGAGGTTAAGTTTCAAAGTTTGCATCCCTCACTAAAAATCCTTCCTTTCTTTATCTTTTAGGAACAAAGAAAATTTAAAAAAAAAAAACCAAAACATATTTTTTTTTTCTCCCTTTGGCCATTAAAGAACAAGTTGTAGAAAGGTATTATTAGTATAATAGACTCCACTTCTCTATTATGACCTTGAGAAATGCAAATTTAATTGTTTATGGCCACCCAGAATGCCAAAGTAAAGATTATTTTCTTCATCCCTTCCTTCAGCCATGTCAGTGCAGGTTGTTACAAGTGATAAATTGCTGATTTTTTGGGTGGGATGAGGGGAGAGCTGACTCTAAGGATATTTTATATATATAAACATATATATATATATATATATAAAAGACAGTGGTTTGCTATGATTTATTTGTGTTCCGGCTGGAGCTTTGGGGTTAGGAGGGACTTTGTTGTTGGTTGGTTGGTTTTGTGTGTCATTGTGTATGCATATGTGAATGAGATAAAAACAAATAAAAGGATGATGTGATTAAGTTTTCTTAACTCCTTTTTCCCTCTTATTTTTAAATGTACAGCAGGGAAAAGTAACGTTACAGTAATTTTACTAGAGAAAGGTAAAGACCGTCTTCAAAATCATATTACCTAATAAAGTGTATACAATCCCCAGGCTGAGGATTGAGATATAATAAAAAGCAAGTAGAGACTTTACATCAAATTATAACTAAGAACTGCAAACAAAATGTGACAACTGAGGAGGGAATCATCATTTGAGGGACCTGTGTATTCTACCGAGTCACAGCAGACTCTAAAAAAAATAATTCATATTGCACCAACTGTAACAAACATAAGACTTAACATTTCAGGTTTCTTAGTTCTAGTATAAGGATATGTAGTCTAACTGTTGGACAGTCTGGTGAGAGGGTTCATGCTTTGACAATCCCAAATCACCTTCCCCTATAAATACGCAAGCCCTTAGCAGACACAGTGAAAGCTGCCTGATAAAACCCCTTCCAGAACACCCAGCTTGTGTTCCTTCAGCTGTTCCTGCTACAGACTCCAGAGGTGTCCAGAGGCTTTGCAGGGACAGTTCTGCCCTGCTAGTGCTGTTATTCAGGGCACCAGGTGCTCGAGTGGCTATATGGTAACCACGGTGAAAGTGTTCTTGACAAATTCATACCTCCTTTTTTCTCTAAATTGGTCTCTGAAGATTATACCTGATACTGAACTTATGAAAGCACACAGAAGACTCCTAAAAGATATTAGCAGGTTTATGTCTTTTATATATTTTATTATTGAGGTCTCTAATCGGATGCTGTAGTCCACCACTACAGTTTATTATCATAATCTGTAACACATAATGGAAAAATATGTTTTATTCTCAGATATAATAATGCCCTACTGCAACATCTTGGTCAGTCCAGCTCATATATGCTGAGCTAAATAGTTGACAGGTTGTGTCTGAAAAACTTTGGTAAACCAGCTGAATCATGGTACTGGAAGAAAAACAGTATTGAGGAATGATATTCTTACAGAGTAATGCCAGAAATACTCAGCCACTGAAATGTGAAATCAAAAGTATTCTAAGATCTTTCGTGGCCATGGATTTATGCCATTTAAGCAGACCACAAAAGATAAATGGCTAGCAAAGGAAACAGAACAGGGAGTTTGCAGTATGCAGAAATTGTAACATATAAAACAAAACAGAGCAATGTACTGGGCAAGGATAATCTCGATATATGAAATATATATATTCTCCAAATATGAAGTGCCAAAAAGCAAGAGTTATTAAGAATAATCCACGTAGGGCAAATGAAAGAACAGGAAGGATAGGTCCACAGTGCCAGAGTGTAAGGACACATTTTTGAGTACTTTTTGTCTTATTTTGAATACATTTCTCGATTTATAGGATGCAATACCTGCTGACTTCATCTTTCCCTTTGGAAACCCACAGAGAAATACTTTTGTTTGTTTTACTTGGGTTTTTTTGTTTGGGGTTTTATTGTTGTTGTTTTGGTGGTGTTGTTTGTTTGGCGGTTTTTGTTGTTTTTCTGTTTGTTGTGTTTTGCTGTTATTTGGTTGTTTTTTGGTTTGGGGTTCTCTTTGTCTTTTTTTTTTTTTCCTTTGCTTTTTCTATTTTTTTCCTACAATGTAGAGTAAAGCAAAGGAAAGCAATGTGGCAAATATAGTTATATCATAAGCTCCTGAGCAGATATTCGATAACATTCACAACTGACACTAGAATATAAGCTAAAAAAAGCATTTTTTAGAACAGATATAGGAACAAATTTAGACCATGTCATGATATAAAAATTGTTTGCATGGGCAAGGATAGCTAGAAGATTGATCTATATTGTAACATAATGTAGGATTAAAAATTCCAGGACTGAAAAAAATTAAAATCAGTGTACTCAGTAAAAATCCTGGACAAGATTTTCATGTATGGAAATCTCGGTGCAAAATATACTGACATTCAATTTACCTAATTTGAGTGTCTAAATGTCAGTTGTATCAACCTCAGCTCACAACTCTAAAGTCTTTTTAAATCAACTGAGAGATATAGGTGATTCACTTCACCTTAAAGTTGATGTTGGATATTGGACAAATAAACTATCATCTTTGATAGTTATTCTAACTATGTTCATCTTAGTCAATCAATTTTTGATTTGTAATACTCAGTGAGATGAATCTTATTGAAGATTGCTTGCAAGATATTGATGTGAAACAGGTTTTCTACAGAAGCGCTATTATCTGTAAGTCAAAAAACAAAGGCAAGATTTCAGCATGTGGCATAAATAGCTGAAATGGAAAAGATGGAAGAAATAAATAAATTAATAATAAAATAAATTAATTTATTTGATGATTGCAGGAGAAGATAATTGATTTGGATATGCAGATCACTAAATAGAAAACACAAAATATAGTAGTGATGGAAAAATAGTTTGATCTTTTCACAGAAGATGCATCACCTAAAAATCTCATTGGCAAATTTATTCAATTTATTACATTTTCTCTCTGACTACAAACAGATCAAATAGATGAAAACAAACAGCAAGCTAATTACTTTAAGTGCAGTACAGAAGAATCATGCTTCGTGATTCTTTCCAGAGGAAAAATCTCCCTAGTAAATACTTTTCATTTAAAAAAAATGTTCTAGGAGAAAGATAAACTTTATATTGAAAGACCTGATTGTGACTAATGTCTTGCCAGTGTCCTTTTTTTTTTAAAAAAAAAAAAAAAAGTAGCTGCACTAAAGAGGAACACAATGGAAAAATATGTAAAAGGGATAGAGAAATTCAGAGAGTACAACCCTGTCACGTCCCACCCAGACCTATGGGTGGAGGGAGAGGTGACTCAGGTTCGTGGTTCTCCTTGGTTGGAAAACAGTATACACAGTACTTAAGGTCCATAAACAAAGGCTTTTATTTTGCATCTTGGCCAATTGGCAAATGATTTGGTGGTAGAAGAATTTACATGATTTAAGTTCAATCAGTAAACATAAAAAGTTTGAGGCACATGTGGGGCTGTAAATCTTATGTTACTATATCAGTTATAAAAAGGAAAGCAAAAGAATAGAAGTATAAGAAAGAAAGGAGACATATTTCACCATGGTTATGGCTCTGCTTTGTCAGCGATGTGCAGCATCCTCTGGTGGCTTGTTCAGTTCCTGCGGTAAGGCTGGTGGGCGGAGTCATCCTCAGGATGGTCAGTGCACCCCACAATGTGCTTGTGCAGGTGAGCTTCTTATAGTCCTCTGGATTGCCTGCTTGCCTAATCTTCCATCTGTCACTCATGCATCACTGGGGGTGATTGCAAAAGATGGAAAAGTCCTGAAGGGTCTCAGCAGTCTTTTCCCTTAGGGTCGTGCTGGGTCTATCAGAAGATGGGTCTACGTGCACTTCAACAGCTCCCCCACCTCCTGTATCAGCCAGCCGGCCTTTGTCTGTGGCTCATTAGCTTGTCGTTGACATGTAAATTGCAATTCACCTTATCCTGAATGTCCCATCTCCTGCAGCTGGATGAACTCGTTTTGCCACCGTGTTTGAGCCATCATCCTTTTCAGTACCTGACAAACCCCAAACCAGATCTCAGCAAAATGCCAGTCAGGTTTGAAAGAATTAATTGTTATAGCCACTTGTTTGAAAAAGGAGACATCAAATTTGATCTAAACAAACCTAAGGTGCTAAAGGAATTTATAGCACAAATCTCTAAAGGACAGCTGGGCACTACGTTGTGTAAAACTCTTGGTAGAGCTTGTGACATTCATGTAATTTAGATATACCATCTACAAATAAAGACCTCATGGAGGAGATTCAAGTGCCACATCTTGGCAGATAGCACTTACTTGATGCAATCTTGGATGATGTGGACATCTGTTAACAGCTATGGTCCATATGTTCCCTTCAGCTGGGCCCGGCTGTTCTCCTGCAGGATCTCACAGGAGATATTCAGCCAGCTGGCTGCTCGGCTGTGAACATGCACAGGCAGGCTCGACACTAGAATCTCAGTGCCATGAGTGCCATGTCTGTCCCATGTGCCTCATACAGCTTGAACAAAGAGCGGTGACCCACTCCAGCAGGAGCAGCCACAGCCAAATCAGGTCCTCCAATGCCTTGGTGTCCAGCATAGCCATCCTGACCCCATAGGGCCTCCTGACAGAGAAGCATGTGAGACCATCTGCGCCTGTCTGCCTCGAGGCCAGCTCCATTAGAGCAGCAGACACTATGGCTCACTTGCTTTTATGGTAAAAGCAGCTAAAAATAGATCTGGTTTTCCTCTCTCCTTCTCCTTTGCTGATCAGCCATACATATCCTCTCCCTCCCACTCTCTTCTCACTACCTGTGTTTGGTAGCTCTGTCTTGCTGCACGGTGCAGTGGCAGCCACAGCCCCTCTCTCTTCCTAAGAGCTGCAGCTTCAGGCTTCGTTTTCAGCTACCTTTCTTTGCCTTGCTCTTTTTCAGTTTTGTCTTTGTTCGCTCCTTCTCCGTGCCTTACACAGACATAAATTCTCTCAAAATGCTTTTCGTTCCCCTGTCACAGCCAGACCACACTTAGGAGTTTGTCACTACTAGTCTTATTGATTATTCTTTAGCAATATTGCACTGTCTTCTCTATTCACGATGTCTATCCGGGCACTTAAATATCCCTTAGTCAACAGGTAACAACATTAGCAGACAACATAAACCTATGACAAAGGTTACTGCATGAAACTTTGGTGTTCAGAAGATGTATTTAACAGGAAAGAAAAGTAGTTACAAAAGCAGAGGGAAAGGAAAAGGGCAGGAAAACTAAATAAATAAATAGGTGATATGGTTCTTCACAAGTCCTTACCATCACAGGTGTTACGGACGCAATGTAACCTGTAGAGCCCCAGATGACAGTCTCACCCCAAGAGAACATTAGGATTCAAGTACATTAAACAGTCAATAAGACCTGAATGTCCTCCCTGTTCCTTTGTTACTTGAGCCACCGTCTTATTTGGGTGAGGTCAATAGCACTCTGCAAGAAGGCCGGCTCAGGGTTGCAGTGTGTCACTCTATGGTTCTAAATAAAAGGACTTCAAACCTGTGTTGATGAATGCCCTCATGCTGGGAAACCTCTGTGCTTCCCTAGATGCTTATCAGACCTTATCATTAGATGTCTCTATGAAGTCCTTCCCAGCAGCTGGGAATACATGGCACAGTGCACAGTCTCCCATAGGATCATTCCTATAACTACATTTATCAGAAGGCCAGGTCCACAGCCGTGTTTGAAAAGGTCCAAGTTGGACCAATTGCAGAAGGTGGTGAAAAAACAGGGGAGAGTTCCCCGTAAAATGTCCCTAATAATCTGGTGACTATGTTCAAAGTGGTGGGATGGCAGTGTCCTGGACTCAAGCGTAACAACTAGAACATCTGAATAACAGCAGGAGGCAGTTGTGATCAAGGGTAAGTGGCATGGATTTGAGTCATGTTTCCTGCGAAATGTATTCTGTACACATTGGACTTCCTTGCTGGCAGAGAAAGTTACATGGTTTAGCATGTCTTTTGAGTGTGCCAGGACTGAGTTGGGGTCATGGGAGATGGAGATGCAAGAAAAGAGAAATGCTTGCAAGTTCCTCCAGATATGCCTCGTGAATGAAAAGACATTTTGTAATAAAAGCTGCATTTACTGCTTCAGGAATGTGGGAGGCACGCATTTTTTTTTGGGACAAGCAGTGTTCGCAGTGACACTTTTGTGTGTAGCATGGCTTCTTTTTCCCCATGCAGAGGACATAAACGATCAGAGACAATCACATGCCTGGCCACATGTGGAATCCTGACAGAATCTGTCTCGTTCAGGACATGTGAGTGTGTGACTATTTCTGCTGTTATCACGCTACATACCCTCTGGAGTGGAACACTACTTTGAGGCATAGCTGGTTACTATGCAGACATAAGCTGTCAGATGATGATTTTTTCTTTCTTTTCCACTGAGTTGCCATGGGAGATTGTCAAGCTGCAGCAATGACAGTTTCACCCTTGCCCAGGCACCTTTCCTCTCTATACATGCTATTCTCAATGTCACTAAGTTTGAGATTCCCATTCTCCCCTCACCTGCCAAGAGCACAAATACAATTTACACTCACAGAGCTCTCCTCAGTTTTTCCCTCTGCCCCAGGATTTGACAGCGATGGCAGCAGAGGCAGGACAACATAGATATGTATCTGCCCTTGGCATAGACTTAAGAAAGGAGTTCTGCCACTGGGTACTGGGCTACCTACTCCTTTGACAGAGGAGGTCACTGCAGCTGCAAACCTCAAATGCCTGCCTAGCATAGAAAAGCAGCGATCTGGCATCTAAATGCTCACTGGAGTGTGGAATAGTATGAGAATATATGGGAAGCTATATGGTGAGAAGTCCTCAGCCTACATGCAGGAGTATATTTTTGTTTTCCGTTGCATTGCCAAGCACCACGTTCTGCTGCAGACCATCTTGCCACCTGAGACTAGAACAAACAGAAGACTATCACAGGCAAAGCAGTCTTGACTAAGTGAATTTTTTTATAATTTAGTTTATGGCCATTTAGCACAAACTTATGATTACTGATTTGTGTATTGAGAAAAAAGGGAACTTAAACAATTAATTAAGCATTGAAGGAAAGACCTTTCCTCTCCCTTCCCCAAGCTCAGCATTGGCAAAACACATTTCCTCTCCATTTCTCAGTCCTGACTTTTTTTGTTCTTGCTGCAGATTATGCTCAGCCAACCCAGTTCCTTCGGGGAGGGGATGGACAGTGCAGGAGGCTGGGGTTGATACATAATGTTTTTTCTCTGCTGTTCCTTGTTTCTTACTCATTTTTCTCCAGTGTTGCTGGCTTCTTCCTTGTTTTCCCTCTGCCCCAGCACGGGGCAACCATAGTCCATCTTGAGTGTCTCTGTGTCCCAAACATCTCCTTCTACATCTTGTATAATCATAGAATAATTTGGGTTGAAAGGTACCATTAAAGATCAACTAGTCCAACCCCCCCGCTATAGGCAGGGACATCTTTCACTACATCAGGTTGCTCAGAGCCCTTACAGAAGGAAGCCGAGGTAGATGACATCAGCTTTTCTTTCCTTGCCCACCAACGTAGTCACTAAATCATAGAAGGGCACTAGGTTAGTCAGGCATGATTTGCCCTTGGTGAAACCATATTGGCTGTCTCAAATCACCTCCCTGTCTTCCATACGCCTTGACACAGCTTCCAGGAGGAGCTGGTCCGTGATCTTAACAAGCATGGAGGTGAGGCTGATTGATTGGTAGTTGCCAGGGTATTTTTTTTAACCCTTTTTAAAATGGATATGATGTTTTGCTTTTTCCTGTCACTGGGGACTTTGTGTGACTGCCACAACTTTTCAAATATGATTAAGAGTATCTTCCAACTATATCAGCAAATTCTGAAAGGACCCTGGGATGTATCTCATTGTGTCCCATGCACTTACGTACGTTCAGGTTCCTCAGGTGGTCCTGAACTTGACCTCCTCTTGAGATGGGAGGGACGCCAATTTCCCTAGCCCTTGCCTTGAGGTCCAGGGGCTTGATAAATGTGGGAAGAGAGATTACCATTGAAATATGAGGAAAAATATTGTTGAATATCTCATTCTTCTCTATGCTGGTTGTCACCAGTTCTGCTGCCTTATTTATTGTGGGGATACATTCTCTTTAATCTTGCTCTTCTGGCCAACATACCTATAGAAGCCATTTGCATAATTATTCTTAGCATCCATGGCCAAACAAAGCTCCAACTGTGCCTTAGGTTTTCTGATGCCATCTTTACACATCTGGGCAGTGTCTCTATATTCTTCTCAGGAAACATGTCACTGGTTCCACTGCCTGTGCATTTCCTTCTTACACTTTAGTTTGGCAAAGAGGTCCTTACTAAAACATGCCAGTCCCATGCCTTTCTTACCCTTTTTCTTACACATAGGAAACAAGACCTCTTCCCTTCTAAGAAAAATGTCTTTAAAGAGCTACCAGTTCTGTTCAGCTCCTTTGCCCTTGAGTCCAGTTTCCTAGGGGGTCTCATCCATCAATTCCTTAAACAACTGAAAGTCTACTTTCCTAAAATTCGGCATACTGACTCTAGTCTTCACCTGGCCCATATCCTTCAAGGTTGCGAACTCCACCAGGGCATGATCACTGCCTCCCAGGCTGCCACAAATCACTGCCACCAATCTTGACATTTCTAATTAGTTCATCCATGTTGGTATGCAACAAGTCAGTAACACTTCTAGTCAGGCTGTCTTTCACCTGGATTAAGAAATTATCCTTGTCACTCACCAAGAGTCTCCTGGACTGCTTACAGCTTGCTGTGCTTCTATTGCAACAGATGTCAGGGTAATTGAATTCCCCCAACAGGATCAGAGCCTGCAAGCATGATGTTTCCTGTCGTTAAGTAAGAACACTTCATCAACAGGCTTCACTTGATCAGGCAGCCTGTAGTAAACACAAACCATGAGGTTTCTTTTGTTGGTGTAGCCCCTAATTTTTTACCCATAAGCTATCTGCTGTTTTTCAATCACCACTCTGTGCAGTCAATACGCTATTTTACACAAAGCCCTCCACCCCTCCTTCCTTGTTTGTCCTTCTGAACAGTTTATAGCCATCAATTGCAGTGCTCTAGTTATGCAGTTCATCCCACCAAGTTTCAATAATAGCTATTAGATCATAGCTTTCCAGCTGCACAGTGGTTTCCATCTCCTCCTGTTTGCAACCCATGCTGTATTAACATAGAGGCACCTCAGATGGGCTATTGACCTTTTCACCTTTTTGGAGGAACATACCCTAATTCCTTTGAGGCATTTCACAGGTGTTTCCCTGTTGGTTCCTAACGCATCAGCAGCCCCCAACTCTTCTCTGTTCTTCAAAACTACAGTTTAAAGATGTCTGTATAAGTCTGACCAGCTTCTTGTTGAAGACTCTCTTGCCCCACTTGGTCAGGTAAATCCCATTAGCTCCCAACAGAACAGGTTTCTCAAAGGGAGATCCATGATCAGAAAAGCCAGAAATACAAAGATAAACACCTGGGATCATTTTTTCCAGAGAAGAGTAGGCTCAAGAGGAACTCATCGATGTGCATAAACACTTGATGAGGAAAGAAAAGAAGATAGAGACAGTTTTTTCTCAGTGGCACCCAGTGAGAACACAAGAGGCAAAGGGCACAAAGTGAAATACAGGAATTTCCATTTAAACATACGAAAAATCTTTTTACTATGATGGTGGTGAAACACTATAACAGAGGCTGTGAAGTCTCCATCTTTGGAGATATTAAAAACTCAATTGGATATGGCCCTGAGCAACCTACTTTAGCTGAACCTGCTTTGAGCAAGGTCATCTCCAGAATTTCTTTCCAACATTAACTATTTTGTGCTTCTTTGATTCTATGATTTTCTGTTTTGTTTAATTTACTGCTGTAGATGTAGCTGTAGAGAACTAAAGTCCTGGTCACAGCATGTTATCTGCCATACAGTCAAGAGGAACCCACAGTCGCAAAGTATAAAATGCAGAACGAGAACTACAGGTAATGTAATTACTGATGCCTTTGCAACTGTTAACTTATGATTGCTTGCTTATACATAGACAAAACTACAATGATTTTGGATTGTTCCTCTTGAAGATCCTCAAGAAAAGGAATACCCCAGGTATATCAAGTCTGGCAGCTGTAGAAATGGAAGCTTCACTCATGGTGATCTGGCTCAGGCCAGGCACCTCAGAATGTTTTGTTCTTCCTTCGTAAATCCACTTAGACACACTGTAAGACCAAGACATATGCTTTCAATGGTAAGCACAGTACCTTTAGGCAATTTAAGAAAAATACTATTTAATTTCACTATATTTCTCCACTGATGAGAATGTTGTACATCATGCAATACTCCAGAAGATAATAATAGAGGACAGGAATAAAGGAGAGATCTGAACACTGGTAAGCTTTGAAAGATCTTCAAATATGAGAATGATTTTTTATAGAGTCTGTGAGGAAAAGCTCTCAGTGTGAACAGAGCAATAAAGAAATGAGTTAAAGCTTGTCCAAACATGATTCTATTGAAAAAATCCCAGAATGTGTGATCATCTTTAGACTTCACAGTAGTAGACATTCAAAAGTAAAGAAAAAATGAACTGTGTGTATATTATATAACTTTTTTTCTTGAAATTAGATGTATTTATTGAAGGAATACTATTATAATGTATAAAGTAGTGAGAAGCCCATATGACTTGAGCTTACACCTGGTTTACTTCAATTATTGGGAAATACATTGTCTTACTTATTTGACTGCTGTAAAGAAGTAGTTTAATGACAGAATAATATACCATGAATAAATATGGCATTGTGAGGGCCTACATTTTCATATTTTATAACAGTTAATCTAGGTACTCTGCTTCACTGTACTTCGTATTTTCCTTGGTTTTAATAACCTAATGCTAAACTACTCATACAACTCCCACTGAGATTCTATTCTTTCATTAAAATGCCATACATAAAGTGGCAAGGAATCTGTCCAAAAATTAATAACTGTAAGCCAAACATAATCTGTTCATATCTACTCTATACTTCAAAGAACTTTGCTAGTTCGTGCAACAGTACCATTACTGTGCCTCAAGACAGAAAGGCCAAAGACATACAGAAGTATCTCCCTCATTGTTACAGTTAAAAATATAATTTCAAGGGTAGATTTGTATAAGATGGCTTGGGGAAGGAAGTATAATTATCACAAAGGTCTAAAACAAGCATGACTCCTTAATTAGTGTTTTCTGTGCAAGTTAGGGGGAAAGTAGCCATCAGTTTAAAAGTTCTGACCTGAAAGAGGTAAGTACAGAAAAAAATTTACGATACAAATTAACAACGTGTATTATTTGAGAAATAACTAAAAATCACAGTGAAAGCTTTGGTTCCGATTTTTAGCTTACTAACCTACTATTTCATGTAAAGTAGAACATTGTGAGACGTAGCAATAAGCTCCACAATCCCCTCAATTTTCACAACGACAATGCAAAAAGAGTGTCAAATGTTTTTCCTAAACCCTTAAAACAATGCTTGTATTAATGTAAGCCTTTGCACAGTGTGGTATGTGAAGTTTTAATATTTCTCAAAGTAATTTTTTATCAGTAGTATGCCTAATCGTAAGGACATATCATCAAAGGGAGAGGGTTTTTAATATTATGATGTCATGTAAAGCCAGTGCTATAGACTAGTTTTGTTTTTGCCAGATGCCAGATAAACATTCGGTCCACATATCAAAAATCCACAATTTAAGGGGATCACAAAAGGAATTTTCCTATTCCACCATTCCTGATTTTAAAACTCCCAAATTTCTCTCATTTTTTATTGGGATGAAAGTAAGTGTCAAGTGATGCAGGAGAGCATGGCCACTTCCGCTAGCTGCTCCACCCCAGGACCTCTCCAGCTTGCCTGTTGGAGCCCAGTTCAGTACCCCAAGGACCTGTGGTCTCTACTCAGGCTGAGGGACGTGACTGACACTTTCCTGGTTGCAGTCTCAACAGGTAGAGAAGCTGAGCATGTGTCTCAGAGACATCAACACACGCAGGCTTATATACAGAGATACATGCACACAGATACACAACAGATTGATACAGCTAGTCCCACAGATTGCCGCAGACAAAGTGATGCCTTCAATTGAACTTGTGTGTAGGTCTCACATAAAACACAAATACAGGCAGCCGAGTGCCCTTCCTCCTCTTCAGCTGGTGAAGGTTCTGGTCTGTAGGTTACCCCTCAGCAGCCAGCACAAGGCTCATGGGCTGTCACCTGCAGTCTTGCTCCAGCTGCTGGTATAGAGCCCTTCACTTGCCTCAGTTGTTCCAGTCCCTCCAGTGGCTGTTTTTTGGGATACAGACACAATTCACACTCCAGTGGCTGGACATTACAGACATTTACTCACTCCAGTACCTGGTACACAAAAAAGGAGTACCCACACTCCTGATCTGACTTCAGTAGTTTGCACTCACCTCAGTACTAGTCTCACCAGTGACTGGCACTTTGTCCTTGCAGCACACCCACAGAGATTAGGCAGTAAATGGGATTATGCAGAGAGACAGTTAAGAAATTATTTAATAAGAAGATATAAGATGATAGGACAGACTGCAGTGATCAGACTCAGGGCTCAGCCAGACAAGCATACTGACTGGCCCTGCTTTACACAGGACCAGTCCCTTTATACCCATTTCTGCCTACTACCCTTTGTTTCTCCCTGCTCCCTCTTCCCCTTCAGGTCCTCTATGCCTTTGTACAGCTCTATGGTCCCTGCATGTCTCCCAGTCCAGGATCTCCTGTGGTTTACAACCTAACCAGTTGCAAAGTCCATGTTGATCTTCCTAGAAGCGGCACCTGTGGTTTCTCAATAGTCCATCGATTAGCATGAGTAGCGAGGCTTGTTTCTTGTCATTGTCTCCATGTCTGCTTTGTCAGGTCTTAGTATACTTTTATTCTGGCTTCCCCTTTTCCCCTTCTTTTTCCAATAGACAAAATCCTCAGTCAGATAACTTTTGTAGAACAAACATTCTCGCACTCTCACATGCCCTCATCAGTTAGTGTGAATGACTGGGTTTGGTTCTTATCACTGCCTTGGTTATCCTTTGTTGGTAAGCTTGTTTCCCTGTATGGTCTTGTTCATGACTTTCTTCTGTTGTGGTTTAACCCCTGTGGGCAGTTCAGGCCCAAACAGCCCCTTATTGTGGGATGGGGGAGAGAATCAGAAGCATTAACGTGAGAAAACTCATGGCTTTAGATAAAGACGGTTTAAAAGGTAAAGCAGAAGTCACAGATGCAAGTAAAGCAAAATAAAGAGTTCATTGACTATTTCCTATCAGCAGGCAGGTTTTCAGCCATCTCCAGGAAAACAAGGCTTCATCGTGTGTGACGGTTACTTGGGAAGACAAACCCCACCATTCCAAATGCCCACTCTCCCTCCTTCTTCCCCCTCGGCTCTTATTGCTGAGCATTATATCAAATGGTATAGAATATCCCTTTGGTCAGTTGGGGTCAGCTCTCCCAGCTGTGTCACCTCCCAGCTCCTTGTGCACCCCCAGCCTGCTTGCTGGTGTGGTAGGGTGAGAAGCAGAAATGGCCTTGACACTGTGCAAGAACTGCCCAGTAATAGCTAAAAATTTGGTGTGTTATCAACACCGTTTTCATCACAAATTTAAAACATAGCACCATACAAGCTACTGTGAAAAAAAATAACTCTATTCCAGCCAAAACCAGTGTGTCTTCTTATCTCGTTGCATCGAAAAATGTCTTTGACTAGATGCCCTTAAAGTAGCAGACACTCTCCTTCCACGTAACCTTACATAACGTCTTCCAAAACTTTATGTCAAAAAGTTAAATGAGAAATTAATTCAATATCTAGGGAACTAGCCTGAAACATAGTAAAGCATTCTTGAAACATTTTAAACAAAGTGTAAGAGCGAAGAGATTCAACCCAGAGTGAATAACTAATTACAACACTTGCCTGACTCATTGGAAATTGTTTCCTTTAAACTGAGTGCAGCAAGGAACCTGGATTATCAGTCTGAAGTATCAATACTCCAGGTGAGTTCCCTGAAACCTAAAGTATTGGCACTCTGTGGTAAGTGCTTTCAAGCTTTCTTTTTGTTTAATTTCTTCATTTTGTATTTCCCTCTCTCTCTGAAAGGTTTACTTTTTCTACCCCACCTGGTGAAAATTTTCAGATTCCATGAGCTGACACATCCCAACACAAAATTGACCTGTTTTTTACAAAAGCCCTGAAGTAGTTCTCTTCTAGAAGAAAATGATTCCTTATTCAATTTAAATTCACTGATACTGTCATGCAGTAAAGAATTCTGTGTATCTGCAAGGTCACTGGTATATTTCTCGTTTTAGTGTGATTTTTTTTTCCATTGAATTGCAGAGGAAGGAATTGAAATATCAATACTATGAATTATTTGGGCTTTGCACATGATGGACATCTTTTAGCTATTAAAAGTTAATATCTGCAATTGTTATTAGAGCTGTAGTCAAATTTCCTTCATCAAAACTCCTCTCTTTAGTGATAGACTAAAAGAGGCTCTGGCACTGTGTGGACAGTTTATTTCTCTATGGTCCCAGTTTTACAGCAGGAATTTAAGAACTATCTTATGGAATAGTTCCACCTAGCTGCGATGACACTTTTTTACCATCAGCTTTCCGGTGCACATGAAGGCATTGGCTATCCTGTTTCTTTTTAAGTTCTAATAATTATTGGCATACTATTTAAAATTCTCCATCTCACTAAGTGATTAGTATTTCTCTTGTCTGTTTTGGAACTCAGCACAACAGGAGATACTTTTCCATACCCTCCTAAAGTGATAACTTCAGAAGAAAATTAGAAGTATGAAAACAGACAAGTGCCTTCTCAATTAAACTTGTGAAAGACAGAAAACAAAAAAAAACAGTGAATGAACTCAGAATTTAAAAAAGTTCTTGGAGGAAAACAGGCAAAAGCAGCAGGTGCAGTTTAGATGACTGAGAAAAGGTAGGGAAGGTTCAGAAAAGGAAGGACTAAGAGTCTAAAGGACAACTAGCACTAAATATAATAGAATTTTATTTGTATATTCTCAGTGTTTGGGGACAAGAGAAAAACAGTAGCTGAAAAATAAACTTAACAAACAACCCCTCCCTCTAGAGCTAGCTTGAACCGACAGGAGCTGGATTCCTGACTCTTTAAACAAGACAGATTTTGAGAAAAGGGAGGAAGGAAGGGAGGGAGGGAGGGAGGGAGTACCACAAAAATCTAAGAGTAAGCATTTTTTTAGGACTCAAAATTAAGATACAAAGTAAAAGGACTTGTAGTTCAGTTACTTCAAAGGGAGGGAAACAAATCTGATAAGGTGAATAAAGACTGATTATTTCAACTGTTGAGCTGAAAGCTCAGAGAATGACAAAAACCTACGTTTTCTATATATGCACTATATTTTCTATATTATAAACTAAATCTTAGTCTTAATAATGCAGAACATTGGCTAAAAACTTCTTGTTGATAAATATTTGATAATGTGTTTTCCTTTGAATTTAGTTCAAATTAGGAATTTAATCAAATATTTAGTATAACACACATAAAGAAGTAAAAACGACTATAGGAATATACATGTGCCTATAGTCATGAGAGACAGAAACCTACACAGACATTTCTGTGTAATTCCAGAAATCCACCCAGAATCCAGTCATCACTAAATGTAATTATATATAATCACTTCAAAGTGTATAGTGTGAACTCTCCACAAACTTTTTCGTGACTGTAAATGCTGATAGTCACTGCTTTAGTGCTGGATTTTTCTAGTTATAATTAAAAGGAAAAGTAAATGCCAAGTTTTGTAAAGCTACAGATTTGTGATAAAACAGGAAGTTCCTGAGTATATTCCTCACAACCAGAGACAAAAATAACCTACTTCCAAATGACTGCTCTCAATAAATAGCAATTGAATGTTTCAGCATTCTCTGAGTCTCAGCCCTTTCTGTGAAGTTTGCTACAGGTACTATTATTTATTCTTTATTTTTTTAATATAAGTAAAGAATTCTTACTGTTACTTATAGAACAGAAAAAGAGCCCAAAAACTCAGCTGATAGTCATCTCATATTTTATCCAGATCTGGTTTATTTTGAAAGGAAAATTGTTCCTGTTGCAAAATCTTTTTTTTCTTCTTCTTCTTCAGAGAGGAATATTTATGATTTTCCATGCAACAATACTCAGTTTGATTTTCTACTGAGGTCTAATGACACTTAATGCTCTAAAGTGTAGTCCTGCATTTGCACTGCTGCGTCATGCTAAAAATTACTCTTGCATTATAGTGCCTCAGACTTACCATAAATAAAGACTAAATAATATATTTCTATGTCCATGCTACACAGGAGTAGGGAGAAAAAATGTGAATAAATATAGTGAAAAGTTGCTTCAGCAAAATATTTCCCCATACATGCAGAAAAATCTCTCTGGCTTGTGAGTAGTAGTGTATGCTCATTCTTTCAATGCAACAAGAAGTGCAGGGGCACTGACAGCTGGGAACAGCAGCAGAACATAAATCTCGACAGAGCCACCTTGTGATGTTTCCTTGCACTGATAGGGACCAACAGCCAGGTCAAGAAGAAGCTGTAGTTGCATGTTTAATGAAAAATAGAATGAGAAGTCCAGCTCTCTTAGCACTAGATACCTCCTTTATATGGGACTGAACCCAACACATTCACAATAGTAGGCACATATTTTCTACCTAGTCCTAGTCCTGTTCCAATAATTTGTAATCTCTGTCTGGAAGTCATAAATAATTCTTGTAGAAAGGAAAAGCATTCAAGACCTCGCTGTACCTGAGTGACACCACAAAATCATTAGTGTTGCCTTGTTTTTCTCTTCTTTGGCTTCTAAACCCTTTTATTCCAATTTAACACAGAAATCAAAGAACTTCAAAAGATGAATTGTCTACTGTAAAGTTCTGAAGCAGAATGTATAGAGTTATCTACTTGCTACTCTTTCCTATTAAACTGTGGTTTTGACCACATAAAGAAATTAGCATTTCCTAGTGAATAAACTAGAACATCTTCCCAACCACCTAACGGGGTTTGATTTTCTTTCTGAAATGGCTGCTACTCTTTATACAGCCCACAGACAGTATGACCAGTGAATGCAAAATTTGGTTGGGCCAAAACCATCAAAGGCTAAGACATTACAAATTTAATGTCAGTGAAGCATTATTGTGTACATTTGCAAGTTGTAGTTACCTTAGCACCAAATCCTGCAGTCTCAGCCACACAAGAAGTGAAATACATTTTAAGTGCAGATATGCAGACTTAAAAAGGAAATTCTTCTTTTAACATAGGCGAAACTTGTATGAAGTATGACAAAGCTCTTCACCTTGATAGATGCCCTTTATCTGAAGTAGTGTTGGAAAGGAAGTGTATTTTTATATCACATGAAGAAACATCCGTTGTTTTCAACAGTAAAAAACAGCATGTAAAAGGGATCATTTAGGTTGGCGAATTGCATACCCCAGATGATTGGTAATGAGACTTGGCTATTTTTTTGGTCTGAATTACATGAAGTGAATATAGGCGGTACATTCACATCTGTAGTTTCATCCAGAGAGATCATGGAGACGTTGAAGGAAGACAGGAGAGAAACCTGAAATACTCTGTACCTTCTCGGCAATGTTCACCCAGCACTACCTTCTAAGTCCTTAAGAGACTATACTATGGAGGGGGAACCTATTAACCTGCATAAACGTATAATCTTTGTCTGTCTGTTTACACAATTAGTAATCAGGACTCCGCATAAATACCTAGATAGGTGAAGAGAACATGCCTCTCTGCTGAAAAGCAAGACACTTGAAAGAACTACAAAAACCACTAGGTGCTTCCAGAGTTGCAAGAATCCTTGACTGAGATACATGTTGTGCTAACGACTCACAAGTATGGTTAAATTCCTGAAAATAATCTATTTAACCTTACAAGCCTGCAAGTATGTGTTTGGATACAGGTGGCCATGGCACCTGCTTGCACAGCTATTCGGCAATAATTTTCTCCATCCTTGGTAGATATATGTACAGTATTTCTACTGTGGCCCACAGTAACAGATAACATCTGAGAAATTTAAGTGGCATGAACATAAACATCTCTTTCCGGCCTCTTCCCCACGAATCAGTACAAAGTTAGTAATTACTGAAAATAATATCCCTTCATTTTGTAATTACTGTATTCAGTTTACTTCTAGGAAGTCCTGTGTGTTGCATAGTTTAAGTTACATCATAAGCAAACTAAGATACAAATGACAAATGTTGGATTTATGCAGTTCATAACTTTAAGCTTTAATGTTCTTGTATGATTTACTGAGGAGGTTTTATTAGTCATCTGTAATGTCATTGGCTATGTGATACTTAATCAATGAAATATTTACAAGTTAAAGCCAAGTGTAAATTTCATGTTACAAACCCCACATTTGTGCTAAAATTTATTGTCCATGTAGCACAGAAGTTAAGCTGTTTTTTAAGCAAAGAATTTACTGAAGCTAACATTTAGATGTTTCAGCAAGAAGCTATTTGTCTTAATTTAAACTGTTCTGATTTTTTTCCCATTTGGGGCAGGATTATTTTAATTTAATTTTAGTTAAAAGATCATCAACTTTGAAAAATATCATTTTTAGTGATGGTAACTGAGAAATTACCATATGTGCTCCAAATCCATGACATATAGCCCTTTTTTTTCATATTTAATGCAGTAAAAATGCAATCTTGATAGAGAGCTGTTTGTCATTGTTGTGGATAGACTCAGCACACAGCTGCGGAACATACTGATGTTGATTTATCAGGCAACACAAGTGCTGCTGTAAGCACCTGTTTCTGAGAGCCATGGGATTAGTTGGAGAAGTTAGGTTCACATGAGATTCCAAAGTGGAATCGCACAGAACTTGAACATGCCTCTATCAGTAACAAGTGAAACTGATTTTCTAGGCTATGAGTTAAAAGGCAATGGCTTTTTGATCCAAACTTAGGTTTAGCAAACCCAGAGACTTTGAATTTTGTTGACAATTGCTGTGTGATCCTGGGAGAGGAATACCTGCCTGAAGTTTCCCTCACATTGTTTGACACTTTTAGTTATTTATGCAGCATTCTGGACTTAAACACTCTGTCACATAATGCAATGGGACTTTAATTCAGTTGAAACCTCTAGCAGATAGTGGTACTCAGGAACTTATCTTTCAGATAACACTAACCAAACTCAAAATAAGAATCTCTGATATTGTGTTTTCCTATCACTCAGCTGGCAAGAAGAAAAATCGTTTTTACCAACCTGGAAGAAATGCTCTCAGTCCAGCTTTTCCATGTTACAGTCTTAAATCATGACTAACAACTATTGAGAAAAAGGTTATTGAAAATCAAATGATAATAAAATAAAAAAAATACTGAGTGAAAGACTAATGTAAATGACAAATATCATTGGTGAAAAATGTCTAATTTCTGCCTCCCTCACAATAAGCATTTTTTTTTACCCTACTCTGTCACAGATTCATCTCCCTTGGTTAATCCTGTGCTTCTCCAGATCTTTACAGCAAAGTCTGACGTATATCTGAACTAGAATGCAGCAGACATATGGTCATCAGCAGCCTGTGGGGGTTGGAAATACCAGCATTATATTTTTAACAATTATTTAGAATTGCCTTCTCCATGTTTTGTTCTTTAGACTCCACACCTGGATTTCACATGCTCACAAAAGACGGGTCATATATGTGTACTTTGTATATATTATATTATATTATATTATATTATATTATATTATATTATATTATATTATATTATATTATATTATATTGTATCGTATCGTATCGTATCGTATCGTATCGTATCGTATCGTATCACTATACAACTATTAGATACGTAGCTATCTGTGTGTCTCATATATATTTATAATATATATTGTATGGTGAAAGCATTCCAAACACAAAATAGGAAAAAGGCTGAGAGTACAATGGAAAAACACAGAGAGGTCCACCCACCAAGCAGAAATCCAGACTCCCCTACAATTAAACCAAGTCCAGAATCTACTAAGGAGGATTTTTTAAAAATGCATACATAAACAGCTGCATTTGTAGACGAAACTCTTAGTCATTGTACAAAGACAGCATTAATGTACCAGCTGCGACTGTAAATAATAAAATTGTGTGGTTTTTTAAAAGAAAAATGAGTATTTTTTTTACTCTGAGGCACATTTGTCAGTCTCTGTACTTAGAGCACATTCCCAAACAGCAAAACCAATGGTATATCTTTTCTTTCTGCTTTTTGTTTGTTTTGCCTTGAAGCAAATAGTTTGTAGTTTATGTATATATTTGCAGGTGGTCTGATATATTCTGTTTCCAATATTGTTGTAGGTGTGCAGGTGTTCATATCTGCATGGCTTTACTTCAAGTATATTTTTTTACATTCTGTTATTTAGTAAAATAGAATATGAATGTAGAAGGAAATATTGTAAAAGGCAACACAACAAACTGCAACATTAATCTGATCCCCCTGAGCCTTGTGAAGGCTGAACAATCCTCTCAGCTCCTCTCCATATTACAATTTCTCCAATTCCAATGTATGCAATATGTGAAACTGTTTTCATTTGACCCAAGAGCATATCTTTTCTGTAAGTTGGCATCACAATGTATGTACGCTGAATTACTACAGTTTAATTCCCATAGGCAGGTGAACCATCCAGAGCTCATCATTGCTGCCTTTTGGCCTCTGGCCTACATGTCAGGGTTTCACCATGTGGGAAACCAAGAAAGAACAATGGGGAAGATGCCTCATGTGGACATGGAGACAGAACACAGCTAGAGCCAAGGACCAAGAGGCACACTCAGATCCTGCAGCTTAGTAGCACCCTATCAAAAGAATTTACCACAACATACGGAATAACGTAATTGCCTAGCAGTGTTTCACTGTAACTTTATGTAAGTCCTCCCAGATTCCTCCCTAGTCCTATAGTTTTAATTCGACAACATGTGCTTTTCTTAGCTTGTCAAGCTCTTACAGCCTATGCGCTGTCCAACAAATTTTATGTCTTGTAAACCAGAGGGTTTTCTGCTCCCAGTTTTCACTTCTTGCGGTTTGTTGTTGTCTGTAAGGAAGGAATCATATCAAATCTTTTACAGGAAGTTTTTTAACACAATTTTTCTTTTTAATTTCTGTTGGCAATAAGAGGTAAATTGCACTGGTTTATAGAAGCATCAAATATGAACACTTTCTAGCTACTCTACTCTTGGGTGTACTTGTGCTTTTAAACATCAAAGCAAACTTTTAATTACAGGAAAAGAAATGAAAGCACACAGCATTTTGATTTATAGCAAATGCATGGTATTTCTGAAGTTTAGGAAAGTTATTACCCTAGGAGGTTTCAAGCAGTTCACTGACAGTTCTTATTTTCTAAGAAAAAATAATAATAAATACTGGCATTTACTAGATTTTTAAAAACACTTTATTCTCTCTTATTTCTCTCAGCTGGGCTGAGCAGAGCTTTGGTCCCAATAAGAAATGGGGTCTCAGTTCAGATCAAGATCTTATTATAGCTGCAGAGTAAGATTTACATCCTCTGGTGCATGGGGAGAATGGGAGGGACTGGAGGCAGTCTGACCATGAAAAAGCAATTGCTCTCCAGGAGGCATTCACTGCTGCACCAGTCTCTCCCACACCTGCACGCAGAGACAGATACATGCTAGAGCTGCAGTTTTGTCAGGGAAAGTGTGAACTGAAACACGAAAATACCCCTGACTCCCTTTAGATCTCTATTCAGGCTTTCAGCTGTCAGTGGTAGTGTTTGTTCTAAAGGGCCAGTCATTATTTGACTGGCCCTCCTTTCCCCCAGTGCTGTTATATCTGGAATAGTTACTCTTATGGGTATATGCTATAACATTTTAAGCTACTACTGTCATCTTAATATGGGTTTATAAAACAATTTGGTTAGAACCATCTCTACTAATAAAATGTTTATATGAAGAATCAATACCTATTCCTCCAAGTTCACTCTCTTTCTATGAGTTTTAATTTCCCCTGTGTGTAAAAGTACGAATATGTCTAGAGCTGCTGGAAGTGTTCTGGCCTGCAGGACTCAAGTTGAGCAGCATTACTAAGTGTTGACTGGGTTTGGATTAAATGTGCACTTAAATACTGGCCAAAATATGTGTAATTTTGCCTGTACTTCAGATTTGTCTTCTGCTGTCACATTGTTGTCTTTCTTACATCTTCTGGCAATTTTTATGTCTGCTGCTCTGTTGGAAAAAAATCTTACAAGCGTAAAAACACATTTCCAACAAAGAAGATTAATTTATTTATTTATTTATTTATTTATTTTTAAAATGTAGAGGTTAATAGAAGGAGCACTAGGATTTAGGGAGGGAAAAAAGGTTGTCTTTAACGCTGTGTTCTCACACAAATGTTTTCTGTGCCATTAATCAAACCATTTAGCTTTTTTGTGCCTCACTTCACCCTTCATGATATGGAGATAACAGCATGGCCATATCCTCCTAAAGATAAACTGTGTGTTGGGAGAATATACACATTAAATTATTATAGTAATTATGATAATCACGCTCAATTATTAAGATAATTAAGCTATAACCTCAGGCAGAGAAAACACATATCTAAATAAGGTTTCTGGTTTGTAACTTATTTCAGTCAAAATATTGCATTATTGAACATTAGAGTTATATCTAAGCACTTTACCAAGAAATTATACAAAAAAACAGAGAAAACATGTTTTCAAGAATTTTTGCGCCCTAGAAGAAAGGTACCAAAAATTAATTAATACTTTTTTCAGTAGTGAGGACATTGTTGAATGAATGGGAAGGATTAATACGAAACAATCCAAAGTAGTTGCCTGCTCATAGTTTCTCTATATTATTCACATCTGTGTAAACTGGAGTACAGACCCTCTAGGAAATATATGGAAAAAAATAGGACTAACTACAGATTTTGACATATCTTTATTCATGTCTTTGTATTATTTTAAAAAAAAACTTATGTTTCTTTCCCCAAATATCAAGACAACTTCAATTTTTTAATATTCTTTAGATCAGAGAATTTTTGGCGACTTTGGATCAGCTCAGGAGGTAAGTCTTTGCATCCAGATGCCACTAAATAGCTGTCTGCAAAATAGTCACTTGAGAAATCACTCTGAAACTGAGGTGTATGGGGCACTAGTGGTAGGAGAGTAACTTAAAAAAAAAAACGTGGTCTACCATGGAGCTGGAAGCAGGCATTGACTATGAGAACAAGTGATCACACTGGAGTAATCCAAAAATCAATCTAGCACGATATCTGGTCTCCTACAGTAGCCACAGCAGACAATTAGTTAGAAATATCAGAACAGGACACATGTACATAGTACCTGCACAATGCAAGAACAAGGATTCCTGACATTTCTCCTAGCCAGAACATACAGACAGACAGGCAGACAGACATATACATATAGATGCATATATATAAAATATATAAATTATATAGGTATAGATTTTTTAAAATATGTTTTCACATAGTAGCTGAACATGATTAATAAGTTGAATCTTTCCACAGCTGCACTGCTGAGAGGTGTTGTGGTTTAACTCCAGCCAGCAACCAAGCATCACACAGCTGCTCACTTACTCTGCAGCCACCCCCCCATCACTCTGCCCACCCCCACGCACCCAGTGGGACAGAGGAGGGAATTCAAAGAGTAAAGGTGAGAAAACTCATGGTTTGAGATAAAGGCAGTTAAATAAATAAAGCAAAAGTCACATATGCAAGAAGAGCAAAATAAGCAATTAATTCACCAATTCCCATCATCAGGCAGGTGTTCAGACATCTACAGAAAAGCCAAGCTCCATCACATTTTACAGTTAGCTGGGAAGACAAAACCCATCACTCTGAACATCCCCCTCTTCCTTCTTCTTCCCCTGGCTTTTATACTGAGCATGATGGCACACAGTATGGGATATCCCTTTGGTCAGTTTGGGTCAGCTGTCCTGGCTGTGCCCCCGCCCAGCTGCTTGTGCACGTGGCATGGCATGTGAAGCTGAAAAGGCCTTGACTACTTAGCAACCACTATAATGTCAGTGTGTTTATTATATTATTATCATTCTAAATCCAAAACAGCTATTAGGAAGAAAATTAACTCTATCCCAGCCAAAACCAGGACAGGAGGCTTGAGTTTATCTGTAAGTTTTGGTTTTTCTCCTTAATTACTGTAAGTCAAAGGGAACAAGGCTGGAGTTGACTAGCCAGGCACATGTGAAAAAGTTTCAGCTAAACAGAGGGATGCCCAGGACTTTTATAATTTTTCATGACTGGGTAGCCATTTAGTAAATTTAAGTTACTTTTCATCTCAGTTCCAGAATATTTTACTTTTTTTTTTTTTTTTTTTTTTAACTAATCTTCTCCAGAGAAAACTTATGTCTTTTTTAGACTTCTAATATTAAAGTGGTCTGTTAAATACAGATAAGTTACGGAGAAGAAGCTGAAGCCCTGAACTCTCCTGTGCTTAGCCCACCTGGCACAGATTTCCAGCATCTCTCTAAAGTGTCTCTTCTTTCAAATTAATTGAATCCATTTGTTTAATAATATCTCACAGTAGTCTAACTTCCTTAATACCCACATCCCAGACATCTTCTGCCTTCCAGAGTACAAAGAAACTCTTCCTGAACCTGTGAATTGAAAGCAAAGGTGGAAGGAGGAGGAAAAAAAAAAAAAGTTCACTTAACTAAAGAAATGGTTGATAAGCTTTGTGGTTTCAGTTACTTGGTTTACAGGCTGGGGGAGGGAGCTGGTGGTGGTGTTTTCTTTGCTATCACTCAACACAGGAATCAAAACATGTACCTGATAAATATATATATTTCATTTCTCCTGCTAACAGCATGAATTTGCTGCCTTGGAAATATACAGCATAAAAAGCAAGAAAATCTTCATTTTTATTCCTTTAAATAGAGTTTGAATTTATTAGATTATTTCTTCTACAATACACTACACTTCATAAGTTCCAGGTACTCTCTGTTTTCAATATTTCCACACAATATTTTAGCAAATTATGATAAATATCTTGTTTGTCAAACT
>VWYH01011276.1:0-67500 GCA_013399365.1 Pampusana beccarii | reverse complement strand
TTCCTGGGGACTCTGCTCTACCTTTACTAAATATTTAAGACTCATTATAGTCGGGTTTGAAAGCTGGGTATAGACATAGGCAACTAAACTACAGACCTAAGCTTTTGCTTGATATTTTAAAGAACACTTAAATATTTAATGTAGAGAAGAACAGTATCAATATCAGAGACTAGGGTTTATCTTAAAACGCATGGTGTTGGCTACGGCAGAAAAACTGAAATCTTCTCTCTCTACTGCCAGACAAAAAAAAATTAAAAATCAGATTAAATCCACAGAGATGGATTCTAGATCTTGTTTAAGTTTTCTGACTACAGTCGTACTGTATAGTGTAAGAAATACTTCCACTATCCATTGTAGTTTCTAAATTCACTCTTTCACTAACATTACTTTTATTAAATAACTGTTGGAACATTTCAAAAATTCAAAACCATATTTGAACCTTTGTATTTTAATATCCACAGGTGTTTTCCATTACTCACATTCACACACACTCAACTGCCAAAAGATTAAAAAAAAAAAAAAAAGTAATTTGGGCACGACTGAATCTGAGTTTATCCTTGGTTTAGTCCAGAAAACAAAACAATCAAGTATTGATATTATTCTGTCCAAGATAACCTGTCACAAAATTAGGACATACTGTAAGGAATCAATATTTCACTTTTTAAATAAATATTTGAAGTAAAATTATTTTTATGTTATTTGTCTTTCTTGCATGTATTTTCTTATATTTTCAGTTTAGTCACAAATGCTTACTAGTTTAGTTTATATCTCATTGCTTTTAAGTTGATCAGAAAAACTGCATGCTACTGGAACTGCTAATACTAGTTTGTCTTTATTATAGAGCTGTCAACATACATTTACATTCATGTGAGTGTCCTCTGTGTATGTTATACTTATCACAGGAAGACAAATAAACTCACTCTGTGTGTGATGCTAATTACTAGGTTGCCAGCATAGCAGCACTAAATTATGTTTTACTAAGGCAGATCCAAAGAGACTGAAAGCTTGCCATTCACAGTCCATGGAAAAGACCCATCTGTACTAAAAGCCCAAAACCAACTCTTTCCCATAACAATGACATGTAAATCTCACCACATCCCAGATTTTTTTTTCCTGCAGTCACTGAACATCTTCTGGTTTTATAGTTAACTGGAAAAGTGCCCATGCCTGCTAAATCTTAGGCGGTGAGTGCTAGAATATCAGCACCATATGAATAGTGTACCTACAGTGACGGATTACAAATTGTCTGGTGTCTGTAGCATCTAAAACACTGTTTTTTCTGCTACATGTTAAAATTGTTAGGTTTATATTTAAGTTGAAAATGATCTAAT
Organism: Pampusana beccarii; assembly: GCA_013399365.1. NCBI lineage: Eukaryota > Metazoa > Chordata > Aves > Columbiformes > Columbidae > Pampusana > Pampusana beccarii. Next base: position 66,169 of record VWYH01011276.1, on the reverse strand, counting down.
AGCTGTAATCATTGAGGATCCTAGAGGGATCGGCTTTTGATGTAACAGCAGTATTGCTGGCTGCCTTTTGATAGCCTACTGTATGAAGATGTGAAGCAACTTAGCAATATGTTTTTGGAACAAGGAGACAGCAGTTCACTTTTGCATTTCAACCCCTCCAAATTTTTAATCGTGAGACCCCTGCTGATAAATGAGTTAAACTGATTATACTGTGTACTTGAATAATAGCGAGAACTTCATAATTAGAAAGCCATGCTATTGATCTTGTTATGAACTGTTTTAATTAGAAATGTCTAGAAATTACCATTCCCCTGAAAATACTTCACAAAAACAGAGACATGCTTAATTAATTCTAATGCAAGGACAAACTCAGTCATTTGTTTTAAAATCAGAAACAAACTGCAAATTGAGTCTCAGCTTCTTTTTATCTGTTTATTTTAGCGATGCAGAACAAAAGCTGAGCAATAAAATAAAAAAGAAATATCAAAAAAAAACTTTATGAAAATGGAGCCTCTACATATTACCATTCAAATAAATTAAACCATAGGGAGAAGTTATTTCTCTCCATATAAACATAAGAATTACAGCCAAAGTCTTCTGTGGCTTTTGTCTCGTATGGCAGCTACAGAAAACTATAATTAAATATAACTAATATAAGTATATTTTTTTTTAAAAAAAAAGGTTTTAAAGTAAATATATTGACCCTTCCCTCTTCTTTCTTTTCTTCTTGACTACAAACCAGAATGTAATGAAGCAGGCTAATTTTAGCTTTTACCATGAGAAAGTCGTAGTGTGACTCCTTTCTCTTCTATTTTCCTTTACTCTTGTGGAGTGAAGCCTAATTGAGAGATATTAATACTACAAATACCCACATTTAAGTACCCAGTTGCATAGGACAGAACTTCCTAATGTCCATAATCTTTGCACAAATGTGAATCTTTCAGCTTTAATTTTGAGACAGCTCAAGGAGAAAAGGTGGAAAAGGTAGTAGCAAAAATCAATTATATGCACTTTCTAATTATAGGTTTCAGGAGGACAGTGTCTCAGAATACCAAGCAATGAATGACTCAGCTCATTTCTTGATATACTGGTATCCTAATGCATAACTTGCCAAATGTTAAGAACAGCAGGTGACTTCTGAAGAGGTTCTTGAAGATTCTCTTCATCCTCTGTAGCCACCCAGACAGCTGCAGCTAAGCTATTTTTACAATCTCTTTTTACAGTCAGAGGAGTTTCACACATTGTTAGGATAATATTAGTCTCATTTTAATGTACACTTAAGAAATTCAGAAAAATTACCAATTTCTTTCTGTGAACTATAGAGGAAGTCAAATGTTCTTTTTAGACATTAGCAGAGATAGTGACTCCTAGTGTTGCTGTTCAGGCTGAGGTAAATTTTAGTAGCTAACAGGGTATATGAGTGAAAGCTGGCCAAGGCTTCAATAAGTCAGCAAAGAGCAGCAGAAGAGGGGTTTGAATGTCCCCATCAAGAAAAAATGCAGTCCCAGCCCATAAAATCCCAGTGGGCCAGGCTGGGGTTCGAGGGTGGCAGTTTCCAAGAAGTAGGTGCTTTGGCAGCCCCAGAGACTGGGATGCAGCTTGAGACCCTGAAGCTGTGGTAGGGAAAAGCCCAAGCCTTCCTGCAGGATAGGTCCCACTGCACACACTGTATCACAACTGTGCAGCAGTGCCTGGACAACAGCATCCTAAGAGGACCCTCCAGCATGGCCAGCTGAGCACCCAACACCCATATGTGCCTGATTTTATGTGGTTCTGAGTGCTTTTCTTTGAATTGGGCACTTCTTTTGGGGCAACACTAGCATCATCCTGGAGAATACACACTGACTGAAAAGCACTCAAAATAATCTCGTGTGTCTTTGGAGACACTGTCAGTTTCCAAAGGGGAGGGGTGGGGAGGGAGAGAATACATAGAATTAAGTTAACAGAGAATTGGGAACTCTGTCCAAGGAGCTTTACGTTACTGAATGTCTTCAAATTCAAGGCAAATAGAGGACTTTAAGCAATAGGTGCTGTGAGAAAGTAGTTACACCATCTCGAAAGAACACTTGTGGCTACAAAAATATTAGTAAACTGAACAGTAGTGGAGCATAATCCTGAATGCTGGGAATCAGTTGTCTCTATTGTTGAATTGCAAGAATGGTCCATGACAGGTTTCAGCCTAGGACAAATAGCTCTCCGGCCCCAGTTCAAGTCATGGCTAAAGTGACCATTCCCAGTTCATTATTGCAGGAAGTCAAGAAAGGGAGCCAGGAGACCTGTGTGGCTAAACAGAGAACTGCTGGATAAGCTCAAGTGGAAGAGGAGAGTTTACAGATCGTGGAAGGAGGGCCTGACCACTTGGGAAGAGTACAAGGCCATTGTCAGAGGATGTAGGGAGGCAACGAGGAAAGCTAAGGCCTCCTTAGAGTTAAGCCTGGCAAGAGGGGTCAAGGACAACAGGAAGAGCTTCTTTAAATACATGGCAGATAAAACTAACACCAGAGGCAATGTAGGCCCCCTGATGAACGGGGTGGGTGCCCTGGTGACAGAAGATACAGAGAAGGCAGAACTACTGAATGCCTTCTTTGCCTCTGTCTACTCTGCCGGAGGAAGTCCTGAGGAGCCCTGTTCTGCTGAGACCCCAGATGAAGCCAAGTCAATGGAGGAGGTTGCCTTAGCTGATGAGGAATGGGTCAGAGACCAATTAAGCAACCTGGACATCCATAAATCCATGGGTCCAGATGGGATGCACCCGCGGGTGCTGAGGGAGCTGGCTGAAGTCATTGCTGGACCACTCTCCATCATCTTTGCCAAGTCTTGGGAAACGGGAGAGGTGCCTGAGGACTGGAGGAAAGCAAATGTCACTCCAGTCTTCAAAAAGGGTAAGAAGGAGGACCTGGGTAACTATAGACCGGTCAGCCTCACCTCAATCCCTGGGAAACTGATGGAACACCTTATCCTTGGTGCCATCTCAAGGCATATCAAGGATAAGAGGGTTATTAGGGGCAGTCAACATGGCTTCACCAAGGGGAAGTCATGCTTGACCAACCTCATAGCCTTTTATGAGGAAATAACGAGGTGGATGGATGATGGCAGAGCGGTGGATGTGGTCTACCTTGACTTCAGCAAAGCATTTGACACGGTCTCCCACAGCATCCTGATGGCTAAGCTGAGGAAGTGTGGACTGGACGATTGGGTAGTGAGGTGGACTGGGAACTGGCTGAAGGAAAGAAGCCAGAGAGTCGTAGTCAATGGGGCAGGGTCCAGTTGGAGGCCGGTAACTAGTGGAGTGCCTCAAGGATCGGTATTGGGGCCAATATTATTCAATATATTCATTAACGATTTAGATGAGGGAATTGAGTGTACTATCAGCAAGTTTGCTGATGACACTAAACTGGGAGGAGTGGCTGACACGCCAGAGGGCTGTGCTGCCATCCAGAGAGACCTGGACAGGCTGGAGAGTTGGGCAGGGAACAATTTGATGAAATATAACAAGGGAAAGTGTAGGGTCCTGCATCTGGGCAGGAACAACCCCAGGTTCCAGTATAGGTTGGGGAATGACCTGTTAGAAAGCAGTGTAGGGGAAAGGGACCTGGGGGTCCTGGTGGACAGCAGGATGACCATGAGCCAGCACTGTGCTCATGCGGCCAAGAAGGCCAATGGCATCCTGGGGTGTATTAGAAGGGGGGTGGTTAGTAGATCGAGAGAGGTCCTCCTTCCCCTCTACTCTGCCCTGGTGAGACCACATCTGGAATATTGTGTCCAGTTCTGGGCCCCTCAGTTCAAGAAGGACAGGGAACTGCTGGAGAGAGTCCAGCGTAGGGCAACTAAGATGATTAAGGGAGTGGAGCATCTCCCTTACGAGGAAAGGCTGAGGGAGCTGGGTCTCTTTAGTTTGGAGAAGAGGAGACTGAGGGGTGACCTTATTAGTGTTTATAAATATGTAAAGGGTGAGTGTCACGAGGATGGAGCCAGGCTCTTCTCGGTGGCAAACAATGATAGGACAAGGGGTAATGGGTTCAAGCTGGAACACAAGAGGTTCCACTTAAATTTGAGAAGAAACTTCTTCTCAGTGAGGGTGACGGAACACTGGAACAGGCTGCCCGGGGAGGTTGTGGAGTCTCCTTCTCTGGAGACATTCAAAACTCGCCTGGACACCTTCCTGTGTAACCTCATCTAGGTGTTCCTGCTTCAGCAGGGGGATTGGACTAGATGATCTTTCGAGGTCCCTTCCAATCCCTAAGATTCTGTGATTCTGTGATTCTGTGATTATTTAAGATGGGCCATTCTGTGACTCACTTACTGGGTCCAATTAATTAATTACTAAGGGTACAGTCAGTGATTATGCACATCCTAAATATAAACTGTCACCCTTACTAGCAGCGACTGTCTGAGAGATTACTGTCTCTGGTTATCACAATTACTGTGCATAATTAACCAGCATGATTACAATTACACTGTTCCTTTTCTTAAATGAAGCCTAACTTCAGGTTTGCTCACACTGCCTGTATAATATTAGCTGCACAAACCCACTTTTAAACTATTTTGATAAAGCATACTTTTTCTCTTCCCCAACATGCAGCAGGTTATATAAGCAGTAAAAACAACAACATTTTAGAAACCTCAAAATCTCTGGTAGTGGCAAACTAAGCTAGATCTAGCAGCAATTGGTTAGACACTGCCTTAAGGCACTGTTTTGCATTTCAGTCAGTGCATGAAATACTAAACTTTCAAGAAACTGCTGAAAAAGTACATTGAGCCTGTCCCATTCCCCCTCCTGAACCCACATCCTCCTCTGGGACTGTAGGTACCATTTACTGGAGTCTTGCCCTTTTTCCCTTAGATGTTGATAGGTACATAAGGAAAAGTAGGCTACCATCTTGCTAGGGATGTATCTGCCCACTCTTGGTTCTTCCTCTGTGTCTTGTAGATGGCAGTAATCACTGTCAAAAGTTTTGATTCCTCATTTGTTAACAACTTTTGGAGTGTGTCAGGGATAGTAATACAAAAGACCAAAATATTATCTCACAAACATTTCTTAATGTATTTACTATTTCACTGATAGATAAAATTCTAAAACCAGACAACTGAACAGGAAACATTAAAAAAAAAACCAAGAACTTTATAGTTATGATATTTTTCCACCATGGAATGGTGATGGTACTCCCACAGTAAACCAATGACTGTTTCTGTCCAGAGTATAGACGTTAGTGCACAAGATTTAGGAACTTTAGTATGGTGTTTTAAGATTTCTTTTTTAGGAGAAAGGATCTTTTTATTAAGATGAAAAATCATCATAACTATGAATATTCAAATCACATACTGCAAAAACTGAATTACAGTAAATGTCACTCTAGTTATTGGTAAAGAAATGAGAAAGCAAGAAAAAAATCCCTGTGTCTTTCACACAAAATCAGTAGCAGTAGTAAGGCCCCTACTCTAAACTTCATGAGGTCTCTCACATATCTCCACCAAAGAGTAATGGAAATCTTTGGAATGTTGTTTCCAAGATCTGTCTGGGATGTCAACACAGCTCAATGCTGAAAAGATATCCAAAGTCATTCTTTGAGAGCAAGAAATACATGACAACCAATTGTTTCAGCTACTATGATTATGATGCCCCATGTAACTCTACCTGTCATTGCACAGAACTGTGCATATTTCTCTCTTACATACATAGAAATACATTCAGGCATCCACATCTAATTTGCAATCAGCTTTGAACCTAACAAATGACTGGATAAATAATGATCCCTTTACATTCCCAATGTCCTCTGATATTGCCAGTTTGTTCTTGTAGTAACATGTACAGATGGTGCTTTGCTATGCAGTATTCCCATTGTGCTGTTTTTTATTATCCTATGCAAGCTGTCAAGTGAAGGAGCCTTAGATCTCATTGGTTCTTCATTCAGATTACCAGGAAAGTTTTGAAGAAAAGTTTCAAAAACTGAATATCTTTCAAAGCCTGCAACACAAAGATAAACTACGGAGTTCATTTAAAATACTGTTGTTTCTCTTAGCCTTCTGAAGACCACACTGTCTTCAAATTTAAACTGCACACACCTTTAGTTATATTAATTTTATTGTGCACTGTGTTTGTGTCTCATAGGACAATCTTGACCAGCTGAGACTCAATAAGGATGCAGATCAGTTAGCCAATCCTGAAAATACACAGGGAAAAAAAAAAAAACTGAATGTAATCTAAGAAAAAAGAAGTTAACCTATTCACGACTGAAGAAGAAATATTATAAACCAAATCGTACTGAATGTGCTGCTGTGGGACCCTCATCTCTGGAGACTTTCAAAACTTGACTAGACCCTAGGCAACCTGATCTAGCCCTAATGATAACTTGCTTTGAAAAACAGATTAGCATATGTGATTTCCAAAAATCCATTCCAGCCTGAATTATGGTGTAAAGAGCAATAAATTGTCTGAAGGTAAGTAATTCCCATATTGCATCATCTTACTTTTTTTCCACATTTTATTTTCTCAATCGTGCTCAAAGAAGTTTGATTTCAAAGAAGTTGAAGTCTGGTCATTGACTAATCCTTACTAAAAGTAATTTGGAAGATGAAAAATGCCCTCTCTTGAATATTTTGAAATCTATTTATGACAGTAATAGTTTCTGGGGAAAAAAAAAGAAATCCAAACCAAACAGGTTAAGTAGAAAAAATAGAAGTAGAAAAAAAAAATATAGCTTTGGCTGTCAATTTGTCTGACACGGTAAACTATGAACAAATTGTCAACACTAAATTATCATTTCTGACAGACGATGACAATTCCCTTAAAACACAGAGTATGTCTTTAAGGTTTATGACATTAGTTTTCCGTGCTTTCTTCGTGTCACAAGAGCATCAAATATGACACCAGTCACAAAAAACTCATCCTGAGACCTGGGAAAGAATAGAAGTATCCAAGAATTAGACAGATTCGTTAACATTAACACTTGATGTCAGCATATATTTTTTTCTTTAGAGTGTATAAAATTTCTCAGCTGAAATTTTTATGCAAAAAAATTAATAGGGAAGTATTGTAACTAAGTGTTGAATTGATAAAATAATATATTTTTAAAGCTTAAATTTCTTACAATATCAAATAAGCTAATTCATGATGCTCAGTTGTGTTCATGTAATGACAGAAAATCTTATTTAACTTTTCTTGGAACAACTTAGATCATTTAACCTGAGCAGTGAAAAATGGGTTAGAATAAAGGAAACAATATGTACAATCACTTCTGTGTTGTAATTTACAAAGGGGGTTGTCCGTATGACAATGTATTTTTCATCCTGTACTGTTCAGTTTAATGTTTGTTTTGCTATGTTAACATTTAGGTCACTGAGACTTTACATCCAGCTGAAATTAAACTAGAAATTGTGGGTACCTGCTCGTAAGAAGTTGTTGATGTTACAATCAGGGAAAGGAAACCAACAGAAGTTGTTTAAGGTAACTGGAAGAAAAGATTATTTCTTGTCTGTGAAGCATTCGTTAAAATCTTTACTAAAATTATACTCTGAAGAATAAAAGTGAGCTCAGGAGTAGATTGAAGGCAGCCGTTTCAAGTACACCAGTCAGTCAGCATTTATCGCTTAATCTTAAGTATCCCTGTGGAGTTTTTATCTCTCATGCATTTCTCCAGAGAACAGAAATACTTTCCTAAGGGATGGTGATGAAATCCAAACTGTAAACTGAAAATGTCTGGCAAAAAACATTAAATGAACAAAACAACTTTTCCCTGGGGTTTTTTCTTCCCAAGTATTCCCAAAAGTATTTCAAGCTGTGGTTTGATAATTGGTGGGTAAAGTTCAGATCAGAGAGGCTTTGTCACAAAGATCAACAGTATTTTCAATTTCTAGTTCCACCTCAGTAATGCAGAAAAGATTTTGTATCTCCCCACCATTTCCAGCAGTTCCCCATTAAAGAGACTGAAAAATAACTTGCAGATATTAAGTGTACCTCCTAGAATGCCTAATGATTTGGGAAGAAGGAAAGCATTATTCTTTCTCAGTGTTTCTCATTTTTTCGTGGTCTCTCCATTACCAGTGAATGTCTTGATCCATGTTCACATTAGGGTATTAATTCAGGTTGCGAACTTGTATTAAATTTCAAACTATTGTTCACCCACACTGCCTACATTTTGACTTACATCTGATGTGAGTCAAAGGTGGGGTTTTTTTTACTTAAAACTCATATTCGGAATTTAATCTCCGGTGTCAAGGGCTGTTGGGAATCATGCCCACAGCACTCTGACCTTTTGCATTATATTATACAGCAGTAAAAAAGCAACTAGAAATTAATCCCTGAAAAGAAGTATCTTATCCTGGAGTTATGGGCATAAGAAAGTAAAATAGAAAAGCCAAATCCATGTTCAAAAAGTTCAGCTAACTCTCCCTGATGATGGGCTTCCGTATTGCCTAACCTTGATCCAAAATCCCAACCTTCCTTTCAGAGCCCTGTCAATTCTAGATTTTGAGCCACCAACAGATATTTTCTGCTCCTCTTCGTAAGCAAAACAAAGGTAATCTAATTCCAAAATCCTCTTTTTGTGGACAGACAGATGCTCCCCGGTGGCAACCAACACTTATCATTCATTCATTGTTCTGGCATGTAAATTCAGAGCAAATAGGCAGGAAAAAAAAAGGAAGAAAAAAAAAAGACATTTTTTTTTACTCCGCTACTCCACAAACTTTCCACGGTTTCTAGTTCCTTGGAAATATATCCATATAATGAATGGCACTCAAGCAAAAGTGTAATAAGGAGTGTGAAGGATGGCTGAATTTATATAAATTTCAGCAAAAAGCTTGCCTGAACCAGGTAGGAATGCTAAGAGTAATAGTTCAGGTGATTTTTTTCTCTGATTTTCAGCTCATATACCATGATTAGCTAGACTTAGCTAAGGTCATCTGCATGTTAGCTGCATACAAAATTGTTGCTAAAGATAGAACTCATCTATCTGCTCACAAGACAAACTGAAGGTATAACAGGCTGTAGAGTGTGGTCATTTGAAACTGGAAATTAATCCAAAAAACATATGGAAGGTATATTAAGGAACAGATGTAGAAAATACTAATCTAACAAACTTCCTTCCTCGGTAGTTAAGCCAAATAATATATTTTTCCTTAATTAATTTCATAATCCTGTCCTCCTGGTCCCCCTAAATTTTGAATTTCTGAGGTCATGTGATTTTGTGAAACATTCCACATTGGGTATACTTCAAATGCAATTCAACTGATGGATAATATAGCTTTTCCTGATTTATTTTATTTGACCCAAACCTAGAATCTCATTTTATTTAAATGTAGCCTTTTCAGACAATACTGTTCACATTGTTTCTGTAATGGTCTGCATCCTAAAAAATCTTCAACAGATTAATAGACTGCTGTTACATGTATGCATGGTCACTTGATTTTTTTTTTTTTCCCCACAGAAACCAATCTTGGGCCAAAATGTTGAAAATTGTACTGATATTTACTAGGTATATTCCATTATAACATTTTTCCCCTTCCGTGTAGAACAACTCCAAAAGGAAGTCCATGATGTTTTCCATGGAGTCTTTTCTCTGAATCCGTGGAGACAGATTCACTTACTGGTCAGAATAGTCCAGCAGAATACTGACACAGAGAGAAATTTAGTAGTATTTTGAAGGACCTTACCTTTTTTCTACTGTTTGTGTTATTCTCTTTGATTTCCATTATTTGATGCCACATTCTAATGTATCTTCTCCATGTACAGCATGACAAACTCTTCAATATCACTGTCAAACCTATCAGCTTACTGGTTCTTGGTTGACAAAGTGTAACTAAAGTCTTCTCAGAGATCATTATTGTGGAGGCTGAATCAGCTTAGCAACTAGACAGAGGAAAAACAGGTTATTTGAAACAAATGGGAGAGGGGGACACACGCAAACCCTCAGTACTTCAAATAAGAAAACATAGATAGAACAGATCTTGGAGTTGAAAGAAAACAAAATTAGTTTTCTGAATTGGTTACAGAAAGGTCACAAAGGAAATAGCTCAAATTTTTACTCTGTTGTTATTCTTGCAACAAAGTGTTCTTAACACTCACTAATTAACAGGATCTTTGAAAAGCTGCTTCTGATTCAGATAAACTTCAATAACATCCAAGTTAAAAGTAGTCTATAAATTTTAGAAAAAATATCCACAGGAAAACTTTGCATAACAAAACCTATGATATAATATAATTAATTTTCAAAGTAATAAGGCAAGGGTAATTGTCACAGAAGCACCCCAAAAGTTAATTTAGGTGGACAACAAGTTCCAAAATAGACTTTATTTTAGCTGTAAAAGTATAGCAAATAAACAGACTAGAAACAGGGTTTATACAAATTACTTAGCATCCAACAACAATAAAACACAGGTTCAAATATCAGTTGAGATTTTTTGGGTATAACAACAAAAGAATAATGAGGATCCACAGCATGCACACATTCACTCGCAGGAAACACAACTAGAGGCCTTTCACTCCAAGGTACCCATAAGAAATAATCACTTGCCTGGGTTAGGCAAGGACTCACTCAAGATATATCAGGAAGAGAAAAACAATCACTCACCAAATGAGGAGGTGAGGCATGTTCAATCCCTGGAAGTCTCCTAGATGGAGTCCCAGTCTAAGGGGAGGGCTCCACTTCACAGACCCGCTGCTCCCAGAAGACCACTTAAAGGGGGTCTTCAGTGGGGACACTGTTTCATAGGCTGGTCAGATCTGGCTGTGGTCATTACAATATGGTCCAGAAGCTTCACAGTTTCTCTGGGCACTGCCTTCGANGGGGCAACATGACTGTCAGCACCACCCTAGGTGTGTATGTGAGCACAGACACAGTGGTGCACAAACGGTGCTAAAGAGCCATCAGCTTCCCCATTGAAGGCTCTGGATCTCTTCAGGGGATGTGCAACTGCCACAGTAATAAAAAGAGTTTTTAATGTTGAAAGCAACCAGTCATCAGTGGTGTTTCTTAGAATGTGAGATGCTGATCAAATCTCTGCTCTGTTTGCAATGTAATGACTTTGAACCATTTGCATATTGAAACCAGTAGCCATTTCCAGGTGAGCTGCTGTCCTAGGGTGAACAGGATTCATTTCTAGCCTTGATATCTTTTACTTAAAGAATTTGTGTTTCTTACTCATGTTCAGTGTGGCTCTTCTCCTTCTTTTATTGATTTGTTTTCTCAAGGTCTGTTCTAGTAATCCCCATGCACCCTAATCTTGCTGCTGTTGAATCACTACCACTTCTCATATATTGCTCTCTAATGAAGTCAGCTGTGTGCTTAAGGTTTTCTCTTAATGTGATATTTTATTGTCTGCTAAAGCCTGCCTTCAGTGAACCTCAATGAGAAGGCTAGGAATTTAAATCTCTGATCCATTCTCATATATTTTCATGATTTTAACCATAAATCTCTCATTATATGAGGTTTCAATGAAGTCTGAATTTCTGGTATTATGGTATTATTTATTTTATTACTAAAATAATTACAGATTTCAGATAGCTTAGCCTAAGAAGTAACCTGCATCTACACTGTGAATATCTAATGAAACCGTCTTCTGAAGAAAAGGATTCAGTGCCTCCATATTGTCCATTTGCCAAATTGTCCAGAAACACCTATGTGACCCCGAAGTCTCCTAGGACCTATTCACTCAGGTAGATAAGACTTCAGTCTGAAGACCTTCAAAGATCTTTATCTCTCTCAACTGACTGCACCAGAAATTAGGTCTCAGTACGAAAAGGTGGATATCATCAGGTAACTAAAATTTTGAGACTTTTCAGAACCAGAATTGTATATGACTTTTACAGCACCTTCATCATGTCTGCCAGTTGTTTGAAGATGTGTCTGCTTATCTAAGCTGCCCCAAATGATTTTAGATATCTATATTAAGGCCACTGACTCCTGCTCCAGATGTTGTGATTTCAAGCCAAGCCCCACTCAAGATTCCACCCTAATATTTTTACATTTCTCAATTAGAAAAGACAGAAATTATGTCAACATTATATCTTAAATGTTAAAACTCAAAAAGCAAATGTAACAAACGAAAATATATTATTGACTTTTTTTTGTCTAGCTTGGATTTGATAGTTTAGCATTTATTATATTCTTCTTAATAGGATATAGGATCTTTATGTCATTACTAGAGATCTGGAAATTACTAATGGTCAGAGCCAAAGTAAAGGTTATTTGCTGCCACCTTCAAAGTGAAATGGAAATTTATTGGGTGAATTAGAATGTGGACTGACCATTAGAGAAGAGCACCACTCTTCCAACTTAAAGTTGTGCTGCATACAGAAGTGTAGAAATCTATTTCAGAATTGTTTTGTATTTCAGATCCACCAGCACAGGTAAGGACTTCCAAGGAGGTTAAGAAGAAATCTCTCCCATGATAATACCATCTAGCAAAATATTTATTTGTGCAGCACATGTTGGATGTAGCCACACAGCTGCATAACCCCTTACTCAGATCATAGCTGCATCTGATGAAGTGTCTTGCCCTTGTGAAAAACATGCCTTACCAAGAAAACAGCAGGAGATTAGAGAGGGTCAAAGGGAAAAAGTATTCTGATGTGAAACAAAAAGGCATATCTTGTTTACATTTGTGGCTGCTTCTTATTTCTCAGATCAATGTATCCCTTCTTATTTATACACATCTGAGAAAGCTGGCTGCAAGCACACAAGTTTTCAAAGGCAAAAATAAAAGATACCCACTAAGAACAAAACCAAACAGGCAATTAGTGTCTGAAGCTTTAAAACATCCACCTCTCTGTTAATACATTTGCCCATAATTATCTCATTCAAATTCAGCAGTTACTTCCTCATGTGGAAAAGCTTTATTAATGCAGACAAATCATAGTGTGGCATGCTTTCACTTTTTAACAGAATTATTTCTGAGTACTTTATATTGTATTGTACTAAGTACTGTATTGTTCTAAGACTTCAGGGAAAAAAGCAAAAGACTTGTGACAGAAAATGGGTAACATACACCTGTGGAGGACAAGAACTGCCTATATAAGCCCAGTGTATAGAAAGGATATATTAGAGGATCCTCATAATAATAATAAAGCCAAAAAATTAAAAAGTAAGACTTTAAATATTGGAACAGCCTGAAGCCCTTACTACAAAAATGGTAGGTCAAAAATACTCTGTTAATGTTCTCTTAAAGGCCACTCTGTTGCTGCAAACCAGGCTGGAAAGGACTACATTACGAGTCTTTATCCAGCCAAATCAGGTTAATTCTTATTAGCATTCAGGGCACTATGTCCACCAGCCCAAACAATCCCACTCAGATCAAAATAAATATCACCAAATTATGACTCTTCTGCATAATAAATACAGCTTGAATTCACCAGCATCTCCACAAATAAAAGCTTATCTGATCCCTGGCATTACTTACTAGCACATTACTGAAATTTTTGAGTCAAGGACTGTATCTCTGGGTTAACAACCAGAAGTTACCCATTACCTCTAACTGGTTGTTACTCATATCCTCTGACTGTACCTCAGAACAGATACAAGAACAAATATGCATTTTTTTCACTCCCAACTTTCTTCAATAAGGGCTCACTTTATCCTTTCTTCACCATTTACCTGTCACCTGGCTACCTATCTAAGAATATTCTCCCTAAGAGGATTATATCCTGGTTTATGTTATTCAAGAGTTGGCCAAGGACCACATGCCATGGTGGAGAACAAAGTGGGAAGTACATTAGAGCTGAGACATTTATGGAGATAATTATCTTCATAAACTCAATGAACTGTGGAAAAAAAGGACTTTCTGAGAGCTGTTGTGCTTCACTAGGGCACCAAATCACAACACAAGATTTCATCAGATGTTTCAAATTTTTGACAAGAATGAAACACGGGGGTTTTGTCAAAGACAAAAACAATTGCCTCCCTAGTCAGTCTATACAGTCTCTCATAGGCAGATTCCAAGAAACAGTAGTCCCAAAATCTCAGTACTTTGTAAGATCCAGAAGACAAAACAGTAATAGAGGCCTGGCCTTCCTGATCCTCTCCAAAATTTAATAAAGAGGAAACATGCCTAGACTCCCTTGTTCCTGTGAATCTCCTGAAAGACTGGTGACATAAAACCTTTCTGCTGGTAATCCTTCACTGTTGTTCTCTGAATTAATTATGGCCAAAAGCCAATAACTTTTTATTCTTAACACTGAATCCCAAAAGCAAAAGCTACACATTTCCCTGCCATTCTAAACAGGTTACAATTTATGAGTGAGAATTTTCTGTACAAGAAAATCAGCCACCTGAATGTAATAGCTTAAAAAACACTGCAGCTTCTATCCTACAAACAGGAAAACTCAAAGAATAAGCAACCTATCCAGAATCTCTTAAAAGCTTGTTTGCTTTATAGGAGTTTTTTTTCTGGTTTTGTGTACCCAGCTAGAATAATAACAAACAAAAGCAAAGAGACATTTTTAGTGACAAAGCTTCACAAGAAACAGGAGAAGGTGGTCTGGTGTTTGTTCTGTGGGACTATTACAATAGTTTGCTCACAAACAGTAAATCCAGCTTTGTTTAAGGCTTTCTCAAATTTCAGTTTTCTCTCCTGGTTCTTCTGAGAGCTAGTGAGTAACCAGAATTAAAACTTTCTGGATTTTCATGAAATGACAAACACACCACAGAGAACAGAGTGGCACTAGGAACAAACATATGAACTCTATATTCCAGCAATGACTGAACAGCAATATCATCATTATCATTAAGGGATCTGAGTTTGTGCCTGCAGAAATCAATGAATGCATTGCTGAGCCACTGAACTGTAAAAACATTGAAGCATCTGTTTCAGTGGAAAGACTGAAGAAAAAAAATAAAAAAGAAAAAGAAAACTTTGATCTGGATTTGCCTGAAACGTTTCATTGCACTTAAGATGCACTTACTTGCTTTTAACTTTGACAAAACTAAAAATATATTTCAGCATGGAAAGAAATCAAATTAGTAATTTTTACTTTTTTTTTCTCTTAATGTAATCTTCTAAGCCAAAACATTTTTTTCTGAATCAATCCCACTTCTCTTCCAGAAACTACGTGTTTTTCCTGTTTCGTTATTTCACACAGCTCTGTTTAGTGAAGCATTATATCTGCAGGTTGGTTGATTTATGTATCTTCACGATAACTGTAGTTACAAGTGGACATCAGCTCCAGACTGAGACACCTCGGTGTTCCTACATGTATTAAGTTCTAACCTAGTTAAATATTCAGTTGATTTAAGAAGAAACTCACTATAGTCTGCCAGGCCTCCAGCTATCAATGTGAGCACAGGTTATCCATAGGTCTTATGTCGTGTATTCCAGAAATTCATGTGAAATTCTCAAATGCCATGAGAAATTCCAAATGACATTAGATGACTCCATGAGTCAGATGACTTGACCTTTAAGTGTCTTCTTCAGAATGACCTGAATTGTAGTCTTCTGAACATGACTTCGCTGACTGGTGTATCTAGGTCTCCACCAACAGTACCAGGGGCATTGACAGTTAGCACATGCAGACATCTACATTTAGACACACAAACATAGATGCCAGACTTCAGGTGAAGCTTACTGTTACTGTTTGTTTGAAATTCCAGTACAAAAAAGAACAGAAACAACCTTTGATTTAGTTGGAAATTCTGTGATTTGAGAGTTGCCATTGTAAAAGAAGCTAAGAAATTTTTCTTTGTTGTTTTTTTTTTTTTTTCCCTATAAAACAGTATTTTCATCCTGAGTTTGGCAGTCAGTTAAAACATCTTATTCAAATAAAATTATTCTTTTTAAACCTTTACAATTTTGATTTTTTTTTCCATTGTATTCTTGGTGGATAGAAAGAATTTATGCCAAAAAGTCATAATTTGTAAAGGAAAGTTTTGATATAAGAACAAAATATCAGAAATAGGCAGTGAATAAATTGAAGCTGGAAATTAAAGTAGATGAAATTCTGTATGACAAGATGAAATTCCAGAAAGAAATTTCAAGAGGAATTACTGTAGAAACAATAACCTTCCCCATTTTTAAAGACAAACCTTGATCAAATGATGACTATAGTTGTGTGTAAGCTTGAAAATAAGTATAAAAGAAGATTTTTAGTGGAGAGGAGACAGACCATGTGGGAGAGCAGTATCCACAGTGACCCCCCTGCCCCTTCCTGGGCCTGGAGTGCAGTCTCCCGGTGGGGTGCCAGAACCAGTACCCCTGCCATGAGAGAGCTGTGGGCCACTTGCAGGGAATGGAGGTGCAGCCATCATGGGGCTTACTCACTAGGGTGAGCAGCTGTGGAGCTGGCATGGAGGCACGTAGGGCTGGAGTACCCTCATCTTCCCCAGGAAGGGGGAGTGAGCAGGGAACTTGTACTGGTGGTTGGTGGGGGTGAGGTGAAGCAAGGCTGTGTGCATCCACGTGCACGTTTGTGTAAACCACATGGCCTGTGGAGGGAGCAGTGGATGGGGAACAGTCCTTCTGGGGATTACACATTTACAGAGATGTGTTTAGAACCTCATACTTGCAAATTAGCATTCTATAAGTCTCTATGTGGTTTATAAGTTATAAGTAGTTATATATAAGTTATATGTGGTTATATATGTTATATGTGGTTATAAGTCTCTGCTGTGGTTTATCTGTTGTATGGCTGATACTAATCCTGAAAAATACAGGTCACTGATTGTCAGTCAATTATGTGTCATTGATAAATCCATAAACCACTTCAATTCCAATTTGATTTAAACTATGCGAACTGAGCAGTTTTTTCCTATAACTCTATAATAACAAGAATTGGACTTGTTAAACTGCAAGATCCTTTCCAGAAAAGCTGATTTAATTATTTATTTATTTTCATTAAGAATGGCAAAACCATCATTTGACACAGATAGCAAACGACTTTGCCATCTGAAGCTGTCATTCAAGGTCTACAGTAACCTTTCCACACTTTGAGAACATTGTATTGTTTTGGAAGTGGCTCTTACTTTGGAAGATCTGGGAAAGATTCATGTTTGTCTCTGAGACAGGATCCTAACTATATTCAGGGAAAGAAATACAAGACCATCTGCTATTTGAACATCCAAATTACATGAAAGAATAAACGATCAGGAACTTATTGTCTTGCAAATTAACAAAAGCAGGTTATTCATGAAAAAGAAGGACAGTGGCACTTCTTTTCTGATTATAGGTAGACTATATAGGTAGGATATAGACAGAACCTAGACAGTAGGTTTTTCAGTAGCGTAACATGAAACTTTTTTGTACTTCTAAAACTTTCTATGTTCAGAGTTTAAAAAATATATGCAAGAGGTATCGTTTGTCCATTTCAACCCCAACAAAGGAGTAATTCACTTTTTGCACAATATTTATTTTTACTCTCTGCAGTAGTACATCTGGGTACACTGTTTATTTAACAATGTGCCAATTAAAAGTACCTTTATACAGTCATCTCTTTCCTGCTTTCATATAGAAAGGAACAAGTTCAACTGTGATTATTATGTTCACTAAATTTACATCATCTTGCTGTTGTAGGATCACTATTGTGATACACTGAAATCCATTTTTCTGCAGTATTGAGATTTGCGGGCTAAAAAGTAGGAAATGAAAGCATTTGTTGACTCCAAAAGATCTCCATCATTGATTTGAAGTCTTCCAAGTCACTACAATCAAGCTTGTGTTCACTATGTTGCTGTTATAAATAAATGACATTTCAGATATTTTCAAAACTTCGAAGTTCAGATTTCAAGACAGGGTGTTATACGATATCAGACAGAACAAGCTTTTATTTTATCTTTTAATTGAGGTTAAAAAAGGCTTAATTGTTTCTTCCTGTAGGCTACAGTCTATCCAGAATATTTTCTCGGGAAATACAAGCATGACGCCATTGACATATTGGGAAACAGAATCGCTGTATCACTTGTTCTAAACATGATACGGATTCAGTTTCCCTGATCACAGGGTTATTTCAACTGTATTCCTCAGTTCCTGAATAGCAGATGTTCTATCGTATAAGTATCAGTTCTGGATGCAATTTTCCTTTAGCTACCACCTGCTGCCTCATTATATTTGGTAGCATGTTACATCTAGTTTGATGTAGAACAAATGATCACATAGAACTCTGCCTCTGTCAAGAATCTGAAAGGAAAAAAATCTGTCTGTGTCAGAAAAAGTTACATTCCAAAGTGCTCCTTTAAAGCACTTCAGTTTTGAAGCAAAGTTGAAAAACATATGGGTACAAATCCTGTGTTAATTTTTGCCTGCTTTTAAGTGTGAATTACTTCCGATGCTTAACCCAGCTCTCTCACTCTAATTTGAGATGCATTCTACTGACTTTTCTAGGGACATCCGGTGAATTCATAGTATTGCCTTGCTTATGCCTAGATTTCTGTAACAATCAGAATAATGGTAGAGAATCTCTTTTCTCAAAAAGGTCGTTCTTTAACATGGTGGGTCCTATCAAAAATAAAAAGTCAAAGGGTCAAATCTATATCATAGTGATATCTGATTACTAGATAAATCAAGTCTACTTCATGGTAAACGTGATTTTTCTCCCCCCCAAGGAACTGGATGAAGTACATGGTTTTTCCACCATATTAGAATCAGGAAAATTTAGCTGTGTTTTCTCCACACTGCAGCTCCATCACTGTAAACTACAGTGATGTCCACATCCCACAGTTCTGAGTCTGGCCAAGTAACATAATAGATGACAGATAGTAAGAGGTTTCTTCCACTATTAATCATGTGGTTTGGTTTTATATTGTATAAACAAGCTGATTCTCAAATTAAGTATAGATGGTAGAATATCTTCAGTGAAGTGCCCCAGATTGTGCAACAGATTTATTAAGATCTTTAAAGTCAGCCTTGATTAGGTCAAGAACTAGGACAGACAGATCTTTTAATCTTCCAGTTTTATTCAGTTTAAGNAAAAAAAAAAAAAAAAAAAAAATGCGGGGGGGAGGGGAAAGTAAAAAGCAAATATACTAAAAGACAGAAGAGAAAGACAAGAAGTCAGTGCAGATGCAGTATTATTTTTCAGTTGTTCTGATAGTTTTAATAATAGAAACTCTTGAGCATGATACAGCTCTTACAGACCTTTTTTCCTCAGACTTGTCCACACCAGTATATTCTGTGATGGATACCCTCACAATGGTAGGCAAAGAATCTTCACTATGTTCTAGGAGTTCACAAGGATAAACGTAGCTTGGAAACTGCCAAGTGACATAAAGATTGCAATCAGAATTGTATTTTTCCCAAGACTGCCTTAAAATTCTGTAATGAACTGGTTAAAGTTTACACTACTTAATGTGAAACTCTTTTTCCAGTAGCTGATCTCTCACTTTCTCTTCCTCTTCAGATGCCCAGGGATTATTCTGTATACAGGTATTTCTAGTCCCCTGCATACTACGTTTAGTAGCCCCAGGTTTAGAAACAAAGGGCGGAGAGTATAGTTGTTTTGGGGAAAAACAAGATCTCTTTCTGAAAGTAGCACTATCTCTGAGCTCTTTCTTTCCTCTTATATCAAAAATCAGATATCTTATATTTTAAGGTTGTAGTATGTGTCCCAGGGTCTACAACTTTATCATGGTCCAGAAATGGCGGGATATTTTCATAATTATAAAGTCCTAACACAAGTAACTGTAAGGTTTGTTGGTTCAGGCTTTCTCTCCTATTCCTATGACCTGTGAGATTTCCACTTCTCCCACCCCCCACTTTATCCTCCTTCTTCATACAGTGACACTTAAGAGTGCCAAGGACATCCAAGTGCATACCCGCACTGCTCTGACCGATAGCTAGAGGGAGCGAGCCTTGGGCAACACTCAAATGATATTTGTGTCTCTTCTCATACTGCCCCAAAATGCTGACACATTCTCTTGGTCCAGCTCAAGAGGTATGAGGATCTGTGCTGAAACAGTTTGCATTGTGGTACTGTGCATGCATATTTGCTTTTTGTTATTTATATCCTTTTGAATACTGTGAGAGTCCACTTTACACTCACTATAGACTCCAAAAACATTGAACAAGGCAATCCTTCACTGTTGCTATTTATTAGCCTAGCTTCCAAAGAAGATTAAGCTTATTCAGCTCAGTAACTGCGTCTGTGTATGTACATGAGAAAGAAAAAGTGTTTCCTTAATAACTTCTGAACACCTTGTCTGATGTCAGCCAGATGTGACAGAAGAGGTGAAATATAAAGACAATTTAAAGTATATAAGGTCTTTGTGAAAAAATAAGCAGCTGATGTTGGAAAGACCTTATGATTCTGAACAGTTGTCACAAAATGCTTCCTACAGAGAAAGACTAAAATTAGACATGAGAGGTTATGTGACAGAGACCTTATTGGTGTTCCAATCACAGGTATAGCTTCCACTGAAGCACACAATTAACTGAGAGTTATAAATCCATAATAAAACAGACTTGGATAGATCAATGCTAACAGAACTAGGAGTTTGCACTGCAAAAGCAGTCAAAACCTCAGACTTGGGTCAGATTCCCGTTTTCCTAATCAGTGTACAAATACAAAGTAAAAAGTCCATTCCTAAAGAGGTTTTCTATATACACATTTCATCATTATGACTGACCCTTTAACCTGATCAGTCTTTTTTACCCACAGCAAGGGCAGCTGTTTCAGTGAATCTGCACAAAAATTGTCCAGATTAACAAGTTTCTTACTAGACCATGAGCAGCTGTAATCTTATAAAATTTTGAGATAGTTGAGGCCATAGGTTAAATTTTGTCTTCCTTTCAGACTGTTCACAAAGCTTTAATAGCTTTCGTTGTTTCAAAACTTAAAGCCAAGGGGTTGATTATACCATCTAGCCTGACCTCCTTCATAACAGGGACTTCGTTTCATCATACGATCTATTTAGTGAAGGGATAAAAAGTGCTCTTCTAAAGATCGCCCTCTATAGGGTCCTGTGCTGTGCTAACACTGAATAAGAGCCAAATGCCCACCCAGCTTCTCACTCACTCCCCCTCTTCAGCAGGACAAAATAAGAAGAGAAAGCTCATAGGTCGAGATAAAAATTGGGAGCTACTAGCTTTTATATAGCAACCCTGTTCCAACTCAGCCATTTCCCATACAACTGAGAAGTAAAAACAAAAAAAGGTCTTTGTTACTATTCTAGTCTCTAATACTCACAGTTTTTTCCTTGGGAGATTGTGTTCAGCTGCATGTCTACAGCAGAAATCTTTGTCAGAACAGTTACTTTGAAATTACATTCCTCCATTGTACAAGATACTTCCCCCAAAAGGAAAAATTAAAGACATTTTAGACTCTAAATACTTCTTTTACTTTCCTTTGCATATGAACCGCTCCTCCCTTGAAGTGAAGGCAATATGATATATTGGCACAGGTTTTCTCATAGTCTTACACATTTTTTTATTTCTGACAGTTACAAAACCATAAGCTACTGAGGCTTGTCCAGGACTATCCAACTAATCTGTGTTAAAGCAGACCTACTTATTCTGGAAAAATGTTCAGTCCTAACTGAACAGGATTTAGAGCCGGCATGGAACCACAGCAAAACAGTAAAACCTGAAAATCTTTCCCACAAAAAGCCTTCTGTTTAGCAAGTGTTAACAAGGTTGTTCCTCTTCATTCCCCACCTACAACACCTGACTTCAGGTTTAAGAAGGCCATTAAGTTGGATAGGGCTTCTTGCATTCCCCCTAGAAGAGTAGATTCAGGATGTGAAGCACCAAAAGCTCTTACTGTAACAAGTGCACTTGACTCATGTTTTCAGTTATTCAGTGCCCCCTACTCACACACCCTCAAAGACTGAGAATAAAAGAGGGATAAGAAAATAATTTTTAATAAAAATCTGTCAGGCCAGCTGCATTTAATGATTCCTACCCTAACACAGTGCTCATTGCTGCTTTTGTGTGATTTATACATAGCATCGCATTTACCCTTGCAACATTTATACAAAAAAAGAAAACGTTGCTTCTCCTTTTATACAAATGGATAAGGAGAGAAAGCAAGTGACTTGAACCCCTGTCTCCAGAGTTCTTGTTATATTCTTAGGTGCAATCATCCATCACATTTTTCACCTGCTGGCAAGTAGAAATAACAACTCTCTCTACTCCACTTCTCAACCAGAATTGTTCATCCTTCACAAAAAAAACCACAGCAGGCTCAACCACACAAACCCTTACTGACACAGAGAGCCAGTTGCTGGTTTTCCTTTCTAATCAATTTCTCTTCACTCAGACACAGAAACAGTGTTAAAGACCATATTTCTAAAGCGGGTGAGAACAGAGTAAGAGCAATAGAAACAGAAGTGTTAATCACTATCTACATACTTAAGATAACTAGCGATTAAAATGCATAATATTGTTTTCTTATATCCAAGGTAATGTTGATACCGTATTTTAAGATAAATATAAAGATAACTCACAGTTATATTTGTGTTTGTGGTGCAATGTAAGGACAAAATTCCTCATGTTTTATGCCAAGGAAGGGTTGATAGATGAACAGATGGAGAAAATACTCTACTGTGTCTCCTGTCAGCTGTATGCCATTATCAGAATGACACTGCATAATGGAATAAACAGATTAAGATGTTTTTTGTTGTCATTGTTATTTTGTAAATGGTAAATTTTCTGACCAACTGTGGAACAAAACTGAACATGCTTTTCTCTGTACCACACATTTCATGGGCATTGTTCTCAAATCTTAAATCCCCATTGAAATGTATGCAGAATTAACATTATTGCAGGCTGTAACCATGTACTACACGCACTGGGAAGTGAATGATAGATGGACATCACAAATAATGTCATAGTTTGGTCAACCTGAGCTGTTTTATGAATGTCTGCCAGGCAATTATTCATCTATGTTCAGGCTTTCCGATAAGAAGTTGGCATTGAATGATTTAATTAACGTAATTATTGATATGAATTTTAAAAATATCACTGCAATCAAGAAGAAGGAGCACAGTCTGTAAATTTGGTATTCACGTAGTCTTGGAAAGTGTTGATTAAACAACATGAATTTATATCTGCATCTATAAAGAAAGGAGGTTAAACTTCAGGTTACCCCACAGAGATAGCACTTGGATCCAAGTATGGAGTAGTTCTATGACAATAATGAACATTTTTAATACACATAATTTCAGCACATATGTGCAGAGGAAGAACAAACAAGTGGTTAGAGCACTAGACTAGGTCATGCACGCTTCAGCTCCGATCCACAGTGTTCTCAAATAACCTTAGGCAAATCACTTATGGCTAGATGCACAAATCATTTTCATTTCCCATGTTCCCTGGGTATCCACCCAGCTGCCAGAAAATCAGAGCATTAAAACTCCAGTCCTTCCAATTAGTACCCCTCAAAGGCAGGATAGAACACATTCTGAGGAAAAGCAGAATACGCAGAGAAAACACACCTGAATTCTGTCCGTCCCTTCCTTCTTTGCTGCTTCTTTCACCTGCTCACTCCCATCTCTAAATGTTCATTCTGGTAACCACATGAAGACTTTAGCAATTACTGACTTAACAGGATGAGACACAAGTAAGCCTGAAGGTATATGATTTGTGTCAAAGGCAGGATGACACAGAAAGAAACAAGAACTGGACTTCAGGTGCTCTTTCACAATGATAGGTCTCTTGTCTAACCTATGACACTTATCATGTGCTCAAGTAGTTGCTTCACATGCCAGTGTAGGGACTGGAGCCAGAGAGCAGCCTGACATGTCACTAGGGAAGCACAGGCAGCTTTGCAGGCAATTACCAGTCAATCAAGACTGGAACTCAAGGTGAAAAAAGTGACTTATGTTACTTCACAGAGTCTGGAAATACCCACTCTGTACATGCACCATACAAGAGAATGGTGACAGTGCAAAGGAATAGTTCAGAATTTTGTGAGGAAAGAAACAAACTACCAATCTTGAAGCAAGGGAAATAGTTATCCTTTTCAAAATGGACGAAGTACATGATCCAAAGCAATGACAGAAAATATTATATTATGGAAATATTCAGGCAGAGTTCTCTGAACATGCACCTTTCACCGTTCTTATCTACATGAAAGAGTAAGTGAATTATATGAAGATTTTAGAAAAAAATGCAGTTTCTTTGGAAATAGTACTCATAATACACTGAGTATCATCAAGCCATTAAAGGAAAAACAACTGAATGTTGAATTTGAGAATATTTCTCAATCACCAGAGAACTCTCACGAGAGTACAGACAGAGGTGACAAGGAGCTAGGTAGATGTACCCCTTGTTGTGAGAATCACAGAACAAATAGAAGATTCGCATTGCATATGCTTTCTAGTCACCATTGAGAAGAGAAAAAACAACACAATGCCCTGCCTAAAGCAAGAGAAATTTTACTTAATGTACAGAACAAAAATAATGAAGAAAAAAAATCTTACAGTTTTACAATCTGAAATAAATAACATCTTAATAGAAGTCTGAGCTGGGATTTGTCTCACTTAATTTTGATGTCTGTATCTGAACCAGTAGTCATCTGGGCTCCTTTATGCTCAGTGGAGCACAGCAAAGTAATTCATCTGATGTTAAGGTAGACATTTAATACAAGTCAAATAAGTCCATTCTTACAAAGTACACTTTTCTCTTGACTGACCATAAAAGAGCCTACACAACTGCTTTTGGGATTAGAGCAGATGTGGCTGAAATTTAACATCATAAGGAGTATTCTAATACAGACCAGGTATTGTAGGAGTGAGTTAGTGTTAGCAGATTGGCTGACAAGAAGAAACACAGACTTTTTCCATCTCTTACAGAGGCAATTTCCACTAAGATTTCATGATCAATTTGTTTTTACATTAAAGTTTGATCAAAGTTTTAAAATCCAGCTCAGAATTCACAATTTACAAACACAAAGACGTGGTGTTTCACAGGCAAATGTATTAGATATTTAATAATATTTTAAAAGTACTAAAATTACATAGCTTGTATTTTCATTTGATGAAAAGCTGCAGAAAAGAGTCACATCTTCTGTCTTGAAGTTAAATAAACAATACAAATAACATATCTGAAAGAAGTTTAATGCTGGGTACACATATGCCCGAAGCTATCTGCATGTGAGAAATAAAGATAATGAATCCTTAAAATGAAGACATTTCTAGGGAAATATGCAAGCAATCTAGACGCCCAAATCACAATTTGAGAATGCTACTGTAAAATTATGTCTAGTGGATATGGGATGCAAGCATCAATTAATAATTTGAGCAACCCAAAAGACTTTGGTAATACAGCCCTACTCTTGAACTATTTTGACAGGAAATCATGGTTTAAGTTGTACATTGGTGATTCCAAAGAGGAGCTGTTGTATCGTGGCTAAGAAACAATGATCAAAACAGTTGACGAGTAGCTTATGTATTTTGAGCATTAAAAGAAAAGTAAACGAAAACACCTTTAATAAAAAGTAATTTCAGTTTTATTCAAAGAATCAGACGAAACAACATGATTAACTGTAAAAGGCAGCTTACCATTTATTGACAATACTATTATATCAGATTCACAAACTGAATACTATCATGTGAAATGTGCTGATCACAGATATTCTGTTGAAGATACTACTTTGAAGTGTACTTCAGTCAAAGCCCAGATTTATAAATTGTGTATAAAAATTTAGTGACAATAAATGAAAAACTCTGTCTGGTGTTCAAAAAAAACCTGTTGACAGAATGGTAAAATCTACTTCCGAAGATAAGATCTCAGTCAGGGTACAGCCAAGTAATAGTTAGCTCCACTTAACAGATGAGATTTAAAAGAACGGGGATAAGAATTATAGTTTGTTGCAATAAAATATATTTTGACGGAAAGAATAAAAAATATTTGAGGAATTATAATCTGCAGAAAGTTCAACCCTCTGCCCCCATTACCTTTCTATCAGCCCTGAAGTTCCTGTCACCATATTGCAGATCAGCTCAGCTGTTTAGTTTTTCTGAAAATTAATCTGCAGGTAAAGAAATTATTTTTGAGTCAGATAGGTGAGGTGACTTGACTGACAATGCAGCTATGCAGGCTCCAGGGAGCTGGTTCAGGGTACCCTACAGGATCATACAGGAGTGGGGATAAAGAGAGGAGGAACAGAGTCAACCATCCAGTGGCAGCAGCATCAGTCATGGAAGGACTCCTTGAATTCCTTCCCAGAGCTGTGTGTCAGTCAATGAAGGAAATACAGTATGACTATGTTGTGTGCTGGTATTATGAAAATAAGAGATTAACACTCGGAAAAAAGGTTAAAATATTGTAGTCGAGTCAGTCCCAAAGTTAATTTAGGTCAATATTCTGTCTGATGGAAATCAGTAAAAATGCTTAAAGGAAGGTAAGAAGAAACAGGAAAGGATAAAGTGACCCTCCCTTGC
Organism: Pampusana beccarii; assembly: GCA_013399365.1. Taxonomy (NCBI): domain Eukaryota; kingdom Metazoa; phylum Chordata; class Aves; order Columbiformes; family Columbidae; genus Pampusana; species Pampusana beccarii. The sequence goes on along the minus strand of VWYH01011276.1, from coordinate 39,869 downwards.
AACAGTTTTACTTTCTGCAGTTTGGGGTTGCAGCTGGATCACAATCTTTAATAGTGTCAAGAAGACAAAACCATTAATTTTTCTTGAACTTCTCCTCTTCAATGCAATTTATATTTTTGATATTCAAAATATATTGCAGCAATGCGTTCCATTATTCAATTGTGTCTTGTATGAAAAAGCATTCATTTGTTCCTTTAAAATCCACTGCAGGCTGATTTAATTGGATGTCTTAGTTCTTGTGTTATTAGAAATAGTGAATAATCATTCCCACTTCCCCTTCTGCATGCCATTCTTGGATTAAATTAGGTTCCCTGGGTAAGAACTAGTTAGCTTCAACAATGCTAATTTATTTTCATTTTAAACAATTAATTGTTATGCTTTAAAATTAAATGATTAACCTTTTTCTCTGCCAGCTAATCCCATAAGGTATTCCCCACAAAACCACTATATGAAACAAAATACCTGTATTAATGTGTCGTCTGTGTTGCTCTGCTAAGACTAATATGGTTTTCATTAGCCTCAGCCTACAGCATCAAAGCCTTTTAAGTAAATGGCTTCCATGCTATCTAAATACTTTTAATGAAAATATCCCTGTTAATCAAGATTTATTTTAACGAAACAAGGGCAGACTACACAACCCAAGAACACAGGTGGTTTGCAGTTACATAACCTGCTGCATTTGACAATCTCTTGTAAGTGAGCTGTGGCTGAAGGGACAACCCCAAGGACTGAAACACAGAGGAACCCAGAAGCTGTGCTGACTCATTTAGTCTTGCAGAACGGACTGTGAAGACCTTCCTAGGAAATAATCCCATGGACTGACGTCAACCATGTAACATTACTGCAAGGCATTAGAGGGTCTAAGGTGAGAAACTTACCCAGGCAGGCACAGTGTTGTGTAAGGCCTTTTCACACGTGGATATGCTATTAATATTCTCTGGGTTGATGTAGGAGTTGAGCAAATCAGTATGGTAGTTAAGTAATATATAGGTATCACCTGGTCAGTTTCATTAACTTTACTACGGATTTCCCCTTACAGAACCCATGCAAAAGCAATATGGACATATTCAGCAGACTGTATCTGGGATGTCCACAGTTTCATCACACTTTGGAAGTGACAAACTTGCTCATATGGTCACAAGAACTCCTGCAATGAGTTATACTGGAAATTAATCTAATGATCCAACATGGTTTTCTGCCTTTGACAGTGGTTAACAGCAAATACCTCATGTCTCCTATGCCCTGCAGCACCCAATTCCAGACCCAGTCTGGTGGCAGCATTTCCTCCTACTGTTGCCTTCTCTGTATCTGTTCCTGTCTCTCAGACAAGATTTGGCACCCAGGTCTTTCACTGGACAATGAGGTTAAGCTGTTCAGCTCCCAGAAAGAGCTCACAGCTCTGTTTTCTAAGACGAGGGAATTCTCTGGCAAAGGAGAACTTATTCTCTAGCCAGCTGGCTTCTTAAAAGCTTTGTGCTAGCCTTTTCACTCTTGCCAGCATAAGTCTTCAGTCATGGGTAACTTGGAAATCCTTCTTTACACAAAGAGGTGATGAATGAGCCTTGAAGCAGGGGACTCCACTTTGTTACAGCCAAAAGGCAGCTGAGGATGTGGGTTTACATGCTATGTTAATACGAATTTTGGCATTGAATGTGCATTAAACACACATTTTCCAGGTTCAGACAATGATACTTCCTTACCATGCTTCTTGTTGTGTGGGGTTTTTTTTGTTTTTCTCCTCTGAAATAAGCTGTATTTCCTTCAATGCCCTCTTATTTTCAACATAATTTACTGCACAGTTCATTATGACTTAGTAAACCAAACTGGAAGTCTGTAGCGTAGCAAATATGATCTTGTTTGTATATTAATTTAATAGCTATTAACATGACATAAGGTTATTGAGGAATAAAGAAGGCAGTCCAACTGAATTAGATTTATTTTCTTTCTCTTTTTTCTTTTTTTCCGTTTTTTTTTGGTCATACTCACTTCTTATCCTTTGCTGTTTAAAAAACAAACACAAAAACTAAAAACAAACCCTACAGAGATCCCAAACAAACTAGATATAGAATGTTCAGTACAATGGCTTCCTGAACTTTATGCTGCCCAAAAGACTTGTTAAACAGAGTAAAACCAAACAGAATTGTGAATAAGGAACTGTTTTTCAAGTATATAATTTTATTATGTCAATTACCCTCACTGGGAAAAGAAATATCACTGACTCCTGCCTATACTTTTTTTTCTCTTAGGACCGTCATCACCAGAACTAATATGAATGAAAATAAAACACCATCTTTGTAACAATAAATCAAACTTCTAAACTTTTTTTTTTCTTCTTGGAAGAAAACATCCTTATTTCACTGCTGATTCATGACATTGCTAATTTAACAGAAAACAGCATTTGCCTATTTTAGTAGATGCCTGGAAAAAAGGCTGCTTTGATGCATTTGGCCTGTAAGGCTGGTGAACATACAGGCACTATATTGGCTGCCTCCAGACCCAAGAAATTCCTCATTAAAACTTGGAATCGTGTTGGTGTTTCTATATCCATGATAGTATGCCTAGAGTAATAAAGTGAATTGAGTGAGAATACCTTAAGGTAAATAATTATACTTCATTTCTTGCTTTGTCTTTCATATGTAATATCTAGAGTGTTTTGGAATGTAAGAGACAGGTGGAAAATGCCCATGAAGGAAAACTCTTGAATATCAGCAGAATATACATGGAGCCAGATCCACACATCAAGAATCTGAAAGGAGAATAAGACCTTGAACATCATTCATTTCAAGCCTCAATTTCTGTAAAGTGATGAGAGATTGGTGTTTAAGTCACAATGTTATCCAGTACTGAAGGTGTCTCAGAAACCTGCTGTTTCTAATGTTTTCAGGTTTCTGACAACTGTGTGTTAAGAGCATTTACAAAACTCATTATTTTGACTAAGTGTTTTTATCAAATTTAATGCCCAGTTATTTTTAAAATGTAGCTCTTAGAGTGACCTTTGACCCCTCATGGGAAATTAGAAAATGGATAAGTTATTCGAGGAGGAGATCCAACAAAATTTCAATCACGACAAGCTTGAATTACACCATGTAACTGAATCTATTCAGAAGCCAAAAATCAATGCAGTCAGCCAGAAGTATACCAAATGTGACATTCATTTTTTCTGCTTTATCAAGCTTAATTGATGTCTTAGGAACTAAATAAGAGTAGTAGCCAGCCTTATGGTAGAAACCTCAAGAGAAATTTCAAGTGGCTATTCATAAAGGCTGCAAATAATTTATAGATTTCACTGTCAGTTGATGTGGTGATAGAACTATGTTGCTTTTAAATACCACATGCCCTGGCATTAATTTCCCCCCTATCCCTCCAGACTTCCTACGGAGAGAGGTAACAGGCAAAAATTGATCTAGCTGGCATATCGTGAGTTAGAGAAGCTCTTGATTTGTCAGTTTGGTTTTGGACAGAAAGTTAACATACCATGGCCAACAAGCTAACACTAGTGACATTTCTTGGCATTTCCAAACACATTTTGTCATAACACATATGCATACATGAAATACAATAACATATTCCAGAATCCAACAGAGGGGAGTACTTGCATGAACGTAATAACAGGGGGAATGCTTCAGAATAATGCCCCAAGCCCCTGCCCCTGCCTCCTTGTTCATACCTAAAAGGATTCAGTAGGGTCTAAGCCATAGTGATACAAGTGACACTAAGATGTTCACCATGCAATGTCAACATGAAATTTACCAAAGAACCTGATCAACAGAGAATGATATTGAGAGTAGCTCTGCTGGTGTCCTGAAAAGCGTACTGGAAAGTAACCGCCTACTTTTTTACGGATTAAGAATGAAGTAAGAAAATATCTTTAAAAAAAACCCACAACAAAGAGACACAGCTACCTACTAAAAAGCAAGATCTGTCCAAATTTTTTAGTAATCAAAATCATGACTAACATATGTTGAAAGCTATGTGAGCTATAAATTATGTTTTACTAGAAAATTCCAAAGTCATGATATCCTGATTTTTATAATTAACCATTTTTCTCAATTCAATTATTATAATTAACAGTGCTGAAGAAAGCAGATATGACGAAGAAGTTATATTCCAAGACAGCATTGCTGGTTTAGCTATTTGGTCCAAGAGTTTGAAAATATACAAGGAAATGAAATACCTAAATTTCATCTTCTCTTTCTTACAAAACTTGCTGTAATTTCCTGAAACCACCGATCTCCCCTTGCCTAAGCAGAAGCGGATTTCACACAGAATTTAATAACAAGGGTGGTGACATAAGTAATGATGTAAAACTTTCTACTTTAACACACATCTTGATATTTATGTTAGAGGGAAATATATATGTCTTTCTTCAGACATTTATAAGGCTCCATCTGTGTGACGAAGAAGTCAGACAAGTTCAGCTGTTTCTGATGTTATTTAAAGTGGTCTCTGATTTCAGCATATCTACTACCACCATCATTTTAGTATATGGAAGACACAAGCTATCTGAAAATGACTCAACTAGCAGTATAGCCAAACTACTGGGCGATCGAAATGCCTCTTCTGGTTCAAGACTTCTTTAGATTTGAACAGGCTACAACTCTACACACACACTTTAGAAGAGACAGTCATGTCAAAATATACAGCACAAATAACTTGACTTTTCCATATCTTCCCCTGTCCTTTGGACAAAAGGATATGTAAGATAATTGCTAATGAAAACAGCTTGGAGGACTCAGAGTTATGTTTCTGGATAAATCTTTAATAGTAAAAAACAATAGGTGCAGCTCTGTTCCAGTGCAAATTGTACTGAAATTATCAAGGATAACAAGAAGCATAGGTAATCTAAAATCACTGTACCAGACAGGGCAGGCTCAGTACAACGAGCCCGATTCCAAACATAGCATGGAATAGAGACACGTAAGTTGCCAAGCTTTAGGTTTAAAAACAAACAAACAAACAAAACCACCATGACCAACAAAAAAACATATATTTCTAAAATACATTTTTCTTATAGCTTGGCATGCTAATAGGTTCTAATCTCAATGTTTTTCTTTAAGAAATATTCCTAGTTGCTCACAGGTATGGGCTCCCAAGCAAGAAATAAGACAAAAGAATTCGTGGATTTTAACGCTGTAATGTTTTAATCGTATTACTCAGTCACTAAACCCATTTTGAAAAGTAACCCACCTATATTTGTGTTCTTTTAACACCTTTGGTAAGAAAAAAACCTGTACTTGCATAAATTCATTTAAGCAAGTACTTTTATTTGTAAAGAAATGGTTAGTTCAGTCTTTGAGAGCTACCCGGGTTTAGATTTAAAATCTAAAAATTGCCAAGAGAACCTGTTTATAACTCCTCTCCTGCGGCATAATCTTATCTTCTGTGAAATATGTTACTGCACTTCTCTTTAGGCATGATATAGATAAGATTTGCCAGCCTTGGAAGAAACTCTACTTTCAAATTCCAGTTAGCCCCAGATAGTTGCTATTTCTGTAATTTCTACTGCATGACAATCAGTTAAAATACCATCCACCATCTCTATCAACTTTACAGCAAGGCAGCTGAATGTTAATTAGGCATAACTTTTCCTGCAGGGAAGAGGGGCTGATGAATCAAACCTCAAGCTATCAACATTTTAACACACAAAATCTGTTAAATAAATTAATGTTGCAAAATGTTACAAATAAACAAATTAAAAGCAAAGTACAGCACCTTCTAAGAAGCTTTTAATTCTGTGTCCCTTCTTTTGTTTTGTGTATGCAAAGCAGCATGGAAGTTCTTGATTACACTTCTAAGTACCTATACAGTTCAGCAGAAATCAGTATAGAAATGCGCCCCACCTGCCCGAGCACCCTGATTCAGTGAAGATTTCACTAGTACCGAAATGGAAATAATCATCTGCACAGCTCTGCACTGAAGCTAATTAGCCTGTTGGAGAAGTACACCCCTATACCTCGGCCTGGCACTGTGCTGTCTTGCCTCAATCACCCTCAGCATCTGAACTGAGCTTTCCAGTTAGTGCACAACTCTATGAACATGTCAGTTCCAGCCTGTACAAGCTACATGGGCATTCTGTATTCACACTGGGTGTTGTAAGAGAATTTTGATTGGGATCAAGATCTGGAACTGCATAACATCTAAGGCAGGGTGTCAAACTCGTTTTCGCTGGGGGCCACATCAGCCTCATGGTTGCCTTCAAAAGGCCGAATGTAATTTTAGGACTGTATAAATGTAGTAGTTACGCTTATACAGTCCCAAAATTACATTCGGCCCTTTGAAAGCAACCGTAAGGCTGATGTGGCCTCCAGAGAAAATGAGTTTGACACTCCTGATCTGGGGTGAACTCCCACTCCTGAAACTAAATATCAGTTGTCTCATAAATGTGACCTTTGGAGATGCCTGGAACAGTTTCTATAGCTGAGGAAAGAATTTCAAGGGACTTTGTACCGGTGGAAGACTGAAGCCCCACTCAGCCTTGTTATGCCTCTTCCTTCTTCTGATGTGCCCTAGTCCCCATGATGCCTTGCTGTTATGAGAGTGGCAAGGACACAGGACGTATAAAGAGGAATTATTATGCCATAGTCCCTGCAAGCAGCAGACAGGCCTTCACCAACCTTCCTCACTTTTCCTTTTCAAAAAAGATCTGTGATTGCAAACACTTTATTGTACATATAACAGCACATTTCAGCTCATTTCCTGGCTTCTGGAGAAGAAGAAAAAAACACAGAAGCAATCTACACAAAAGAGACTCTCTCATTGTAAATCAGATACAAGTCCAAGCTATTTTAAAATGTAAAATTCATTTTCTATTCATTCTTTTTTTCCTCCCTCCAATTAGCAGCTAATCTCATCCATATAGCTGCAGGCTCCAAACTGGTAAATGTTGTGATTCACTAAGAAGTAGTTGGGAACTTTTTTTCTTATAATTACAAGATATAATTGCTTTTGAGCTTTCTTAGACTCTTCTATGATTAGCAAAGCTTTTGGAAATTGTAGACATAGCATTTATGTTTTTAATAAGCAAAAAACTTTTATGATCAAATAAAAAAATTAAACTCACAAAACTCAAACAATTTAGGGCTTAAAAGTGCCTGGAGTACATTTGAGAGACACAAAAGCATGACTTTGGGGCCATCAACTTCTTTACATTGAAAATAGGCAATGATATTGCAGTTATTAGCACCAAATTGCATTACATACATGCAGGAAAGGAATATCTTACCCACGGAAAGAAAAAACAAAGCAAAACAAAACACAACACAAAAACAAACAAAAAAAGGAGAGACTCAAAAGGTTGGTTAAACCTTTGTATGATGCCTTGTCTTGAAATCAAAGGGAAAAATAAATATCCCTTTCCTCCCCAGCAAGGAGCTGAGGAGTAGCAGCAGGCTGAGGGTAAAGGGAGGGCAGGCTGGAGGGCAGTCTGCGCTCTAAGGGTACAAATATAATAAGGATAAGAAACATTTCTGAGCACGGAAGCTCAGTTCTCTACATTAGTAGCTTATTAGAATTGCCCCTGGCAGGCTTTTGGGCAGTAGCTTATTAGAATTGTGCCTAGCATGCTTTTGGGCAGTGACAAATAGCAGTCCAAAACAACTCGTGAGTACAGTTCAGCAGTTAGCACAGGTCAAGACCAGTTCCCAAGAGGAAACGTGCCTGCAGCAGCCCTGTTTTGTAGGGCAAGAGTCCTTTCATATAGACGCAAACAGTTGTTTTGTAGCTTCCCTTACTGTCAGCCAGTGGTCCCAGGAAAACTCCATTTACTAGGACAGAGACAGTCCTAATGCCGAACACAGCAGCTGTGCAGGAATAATAACACTGTGCAACATCTGCACTGTGTCTCAGCATACTCCGAAGAGATCTCCAAACCAATGCTGACCTGATCCTAAAAGTCAATCAAAGTAACATGCAGATGCAAAAGATCAAAACAGACTTCCTCTATTGGGCACCATACTTGGTTTAGTTAATTATTCCACTTGGACCTTCAGCGAAGCTCAAAAATGCATCAACAAAGCCACATTACTTCAGGACTTGAGCTAGCTCAAGAGGAGAGAATGTAAAATGCAGATCTGCAGCAGATTTGGGCACTAGGAGTCCAGAGCTAGGTGCCTCAGCCAAAATCCTCTTGACCTTTAATTTGACCAGCAGGTCTTGACTCAGCAGTGCAAGTCTCTTACCTTCCTTACCCGATTTCTTACTCCTGGGGATCATGAGCTCTTGTGCTCTATGGAAAGTGTCCTTAAAGTTCTGCCAGCTCTGTTCTACTCTCTTGTCCCTGAGGGCAGCTTCCCAGGGTGGCCTGTTGGTCTGCTGGCTCACAAGGAAACAGAATCATGGCAACAAGACCCAGCATTTTAATTCCTGTAGGGTTTGGGAGTTAAGATGTCAGTTCTTTTTTTTTCTGCTTGGAATAAAGAGGAAGCAGAGGACAGATTTGAATCATCCACATCTAGATTTCATGCCACTATCTGAAGCATGCTACAGTACGATTAGGCAGCTGCCAATAGCTAACTTTCCATTTAATTAGTAACCAGAGTAATACTTCCTATTAACATAGATCTCATTGCAGTGAAGGCAAACGACAGTTTTATTATTGAATCACATGAGATCGGGATCCCTCAACATAATCAACTGGACAAAATCAAACTACTGTGTGATTGCCTTTGTATGAGTTAGTTTGTCCATGGTTATGCATCTCCTCTGTAAAACTAAGTGACATCCCAAACCTGATAAATAAAAATTGTAAACGTTAGCTTTTAGTGTGTTTTGAAAAATCCAGAAAACAAGATAATTTACTCTGAAGGGAATAGAAACAACACAAAAAGCCTGAAAAGTCATTTTTGCAGTTTGTTTCTCAGAAGATATGGAATAGAAAGTTCAGGAGAAAGCACCTAGATATATGAGCTGGGCTGTCTAAAAAAAGCATGTTAACGGTCTACATTTGCATTAGACATTTGCAGAGAAATGAACATAGATGAATAAAACAAGAATTTATTACTGGTTTTTTTTATTCTTTTCTCTGTCTTGACACAACAGGAACTGAATTCGTATAAAATGTTTTACCTTCTTTCTCTCCATCTCTTTGGATAGCTGTTCTTGGCAGATGTTTCTCTAAGTTTTATGCATGATAAAGGCTGAGTGTGTCTGAAATTGATAAAGGCTCTATAGTAAAGTATATTTGCAAGACAGGTTGTCTGTGAATATATTTTAATGCAAATCTTATCAACAAAATGTCAGTGATGTCCTGGTGTTATTCCATACAGTCACAGCATATTCACTGCAGAGGCAGAAAGTTACTCACTAGGGATTCAAATTTTAAGTGGTGACAGAAAGCAAGAAATATGAACATGGTACAGCATCAGATAAACCAAGTTACTTCCCTGGACATTGTAGTTCTAATTAAAATGTGGAACTGAAGTTTTCATTTAGATACTGTCAGGCAAAGAGCAAATAAACAAACAAATAAATAAATAATATTATTTTTTAAATCTTCAGCTTGCTTACATAATTCAAGTTGAAAATTACGTTTTCTTACCAACTTAATATAATACATTCTTGCTTCTGCCTTATTGTGGATGTGCCCTCTTTGCTTGCAAAAAATTGTCTTAGGAGACAAATATGTTTTTCTGCAGTTAACTGGAAAAGGCAACAATCTGCTACTAATAAGAACAGAATAGAATATGGTCTCCTAATTTTAAATCATTCTGGATTATTTCTGTGAGAGGAGGCTAGGTTAGAATGCAGCTAAGATTAACAACTATGCTGTAGGAGGAAAAATGTGAGGACCATCATTATTTTTAGCTAATATATAACATATCAATCAATCACTAGTCTGTTACTTGGGGCAATATTGTCTCTAGACTTGTCACTTATCCACTGAGTTTTATTTTAACATTGTTTTAAGTCTATGAGAAAGAATCATTACAGAAATGGACATATTTTGCAGCTTCTACTATGTCTCCCTGAATGCTCTAAGCAAGTAGAAGAGTCCTGTTGACGTATTTCACGGGCATCTTTTGGAGTGTGGCATAATATGGCAAAGTGATAGAAAGACTCTTATCTCAAGATCACCACTTTAAATGCAGTACATCTGAAATTACCTGAAACAAAATATTTACATTCTTGCATGTCTGCATCAACGGCAAATGACATGACAAATCCATTTTCTGGTTAACTGGAGGTACTAGACTTATTATAAATACCACAATAAGGAGTTTTTTGAGTCTCGCTCAAACACAAGGAGACACTGAAGTTTGGAGGATCAACGGAGAAAATAAAAAAAAAGGAGACTTAAGAGGAAAAGAAAACTAACATCCACAGATGTCTGAGACACATTAGTGTTTTGAACAGTAACTTCTCAAAATATCTGAACAAGGACTATATTGTGTACGGCCTTTGCTAAGCTGAATGCTGTGTATCTGTCTCCTCAAGATCTGTCCTCTTCCAACATCTGTAAAACAGGCATTCCTCTACTAATCTCTGCTGAAAATCTCTACTGAGCCAGTTTGCTTAGGCTTCACAAAATACACAAAGTTTACTCTAAACTGTTACTTCTAATGGCTGTTTTGTTAGAACATCTGCTCCAGGAGACACATTTTGAGACACCCTCTCAACAAAAGATGAGGAAGTTTAGGATTGGAGCTGATGTGTCATAACAGACTGTGCTAATCACAAAGCTATGGGAAGCAACTGTCTTTTAGGCTTTTTGTGGATAACTGTGCCACTGTGAGCAAGAAATTCAAAAGCCACGTGGGTCAAAGGAGAGCAGATGTTAGCAGTTCAGCTGGTCCAATGGGAAAGATGCTATCTTGAGTGGCTGCTCTCAGAATTATTCTTGGTTTGTTTTTGTCCCTTTATCCAACAAGTAGCATATACAAACTCCATCAGCATCCCAGGAAGCAGAACAACACTTATCGGGCAAGTGCTTTTATAAGGCAAATGTGCAAAAAACAGAACTCTGGCTTCCAGCTTTGGGGAGCACAGTCCCTGCAGGAGCTGGCATTTCAGAAATGCTCTGCTCTTCCACATTTCCTATTAGTTGGTTTGGGCATCCGAGCACTTAGTGTACTGGCAGCTGTCAATCTCACCTTGCTCCAAATTGAAATTAGCTTTGCAAATTCTGCTCTTAGAGACAGGTTTTGAGCCTGGGTGTGTTGTATGTCACGTGTGATGAAACCGAAGTTCTTTCATTTGAGAAAGACTTAAATTCCACTCCTCTTAATTCACCATTTTTCTCAAACGCCCACACACAACTTCAAGAGATAGCCAGAAAGCTCATTTCATGATCTGTTTTTAAAGGTTTTTTCATCAACTGAAGTCCTGTCCTAAAGAAACTACAAGTCAGTTAAAAATATATAGCTGCACACATGTAAGCCGAAGCTCTTTATCTTGACTGAGTTATTTAAAATATTAATACAATAAACACAGAACATTAAAAATGAAACCATCATCATTTGGGGCTATCTTTGCATATTTTATAGCTAGAAACATATTTCTCTGAGGCAAGACTGTTTAAAATTCATTAAAATACTCATTTCCTCACAGAAACTGTGTCGCTCTTATGACAGCATACAAACAAAGAAAAACACCCACACCAGATTATTCAACACACCATAGAAATGTTTTTATTGTTTCTCATCTGAGTTACCATATGCCTCCTACTCCTTAGTCCATTTTTCCAACTCCTCTAGCATAAACATTTCCATCTATTAACAACCTTTCAAATTCTTTACATTTCAAATATTGTATAGCAACATATGTAAATAGAAATCTATGTTACTCCTGTTGCACTCCTTGTACAAATTCACAGCAGCTGACAGCAGAATCTCGGCTCAGTGTAGGAAATGCATGCCTGTTCAGCTGCAAAATTTTATATGCAATAAATCCTGTCAAATGCTATATAAACCTCCACATTAAAGTAGTAATATTATGCGAGAGCATTTCCCCTGATTTCTCTTTCTAATTTCCTTCAAAATGTCACTGATATTTAAAAAAAAAAAAGAAAAAAAAATCAGGTTTAGGAAGAAACTGCATTAACAACCTACTATAATAAAGGCAAAACAGAGCAGCTGAAGAATATTCATGGGCTATGAGTTTGACTGGTTGGAACATAGCCAATAAAAGAAGTGAAGTGCCGTTAAAGTCAATGTGCCTGATTCCTTCCCAGTACCTAAACAGGAAACCGGCAAACTGCTGTTTCAGAAGCCTGTTAAGAAGGCATTAAAAACATGAATCTGTCTCACAGTACAGAATTTATAGTCAAGTGTATAGTAAGGACAATAAGTTCTCACAAGAACTTTTATTTTGCTAAAAAATATTTTTGTATTCCTTTTCTAAGAAATTAAATGCAACCCACCACAAACCCTAAGCTTTCACTTCTGATTTGTTGAAGTCTAATCACAGTGCAACTTCTGTGTCACTTCACTATTAAGTAAGATTTCTTTTGCCACTGACAATAAAGTCAGTGCAAGCTGTGGGGTGGAACCCCAGAGAACTGGCTCACCTTCGTGGGTTTATGAAGATGGTGATATTTGGTTCATGTCAAATGAGCCACAGTGCGAAAATCAGTCTACATAGAGAAAAGGAGCCTTAAAGCTAGCACCCCTCATCAGGAAGAGAAGCTTAATATTGTATCAGCTGGGTAGTTTGACAAGAAACCAAAATCTGATTACATTTTGGGAATGCAAAATATTTTAATATTTTCAAGTTAAGAACTCTTCTGACATTTTTAATCTGTTTTTGTGTGTGTGAAACCTTTCGTTGTTTGGTAGTGGTGGTGGTGGTGGTTTTTGTTGTTGTTTTTGTTTTTAACACAATAACCTTACATGCAAAAATAAAATGAACAAAAATAAATTTATTTTTAATGTAACTTTTCTGCAGGCTGGTAGCTCCAGATCATGCTCAGAACTAACTCTAAGATATTTAGAAATGTGTCATCTCACAAGGCCTAGTATTATGAACAAGCAAATGTTGTGAAACCAACTTCAAAAATTATTATTGTAATGCTAAATATAAATTTTGGACTACATCTCTACGTTAGTCACTAAAAGATCTGCATAAGGCTTGGCATTCATATTTAAATGTGCTACGTAAAGCTCTGCCTGTTTCTATTGACCTAGTTGATAATGCTGATGAATAACTAATTTAAGAAATTTAAAATTTAAAACAAACAAGCAAACAAATCCACAAAACAAAACCACCACCAACTAAAAATTATTCTTCCAGAAAGAAAAAAAAAATCGAATTTCTGTACTAAATGGGTAATCGAGAGAAGATGAATATTTATTATAAAATTTCTGGTTTCCTGCTTTATAAACAGATATCATTAAGTTTAAAATCAAGACTATAAACAATAGTTGGATCTGTAAACATGACTTTCATTAAATTATCAATCACATTATTTTCAAATAATTTCACCATGATTTAAGGACTCATTTCATTTTTAGTTTCCACAATTCTCCAGTGAATTTCTACCAACTATCCTAAAAAATTCTCACAAAAATACAACTTTAAAATATCGTAAGAAGAAATACTCACTTGCTCTAAGATCAGAAAGTAGTAAACATTTAAAATAGTATACTGCCTGTTTCAGATGTAAGCCACTGTCTAAGAAACTAAGAAGAGATGTAAAATGAAACTGTTAGCCCATATTTTCTAGTTCTGAAGTTATTTCGTATTATTTTCAAGTACCAGATACTTTTCGCTGCCTAAAATGCTGAATATTTCAATTCCTGTTTCCAGCAGGATTTCTCAGATTTGAACAGGTTTTGTATCGAAGTCACAGTTGTCTGCTCCCATGTTAAATACAGGAGCACAAAGCAGTGGTGCATTGAGAGCATTCCTTTTATCTTGTGCCTCCAGTATAAGCAGAAACACTGAAACAAAGCTCAAAACTGATCTCTATAAAGTGTCATTAAATAGTTATTGAAAATTTGGGATAAGAAAGAGGGAAAGTGGTGCATAGGGGAGTCATGTGTCATTGCAAATGGCACTGAAGACCTGCACCCTGGTGTCAATTCCATCATGGCTGCTGAGCCCCTTAGCCAGTCACAGACAGCAGGGAAGGTGATGGGCAATAAGAATTGCTCTATAAATAAAGATGATTTGGTTCCTCTTCACAACACCTGAATTAGTGTGAGTCATCTTTATTGTGATTATAATTAAAGGAGGTTTCAGTAGATGCTGAGTTCTAACACTCCCTAAATCATGCTGGGAGCATCTCATGGTAACTTTTCATAGGATTTCCGTATGTAAAATATGTGTGCAAATAATGTCTATGTATCATACCTACAGGACACGTGCTGCACAGAAGATCTGTACCTGCACAGTGGACTCTGCATGTCCTAGATTAATTGCCTCAGAGGACTTATACTATATATTTAATTTGCCTGGATCAGTCTTTGTGCAGGATTTTCAGGCTACGTGGAACGTATCAGATTTCAGTAGTCTTTTTACTGCCCAGGCAAAATGTCATGCATCATATTTTATTGATATGATGTGAATATATGATATAAAAATACAATCCTATGTGAGATTTGTATTCTCATATTTTAAGACATACAATAATAGAAAAGAAGCCATAATTGACAATTTATATCTTACTTTGTTTTAAATACCTGTACATATGTGTTTATTTATTTATTAACTATTTTGTGTACTTAAAACTGTCTACAGGTTTATCTCTTTTAAATTTTGAAAACTAATGGAAGTGTGCTACACACTGATTTAACTAAATGCTATGTTTCTGCTCCCGTACTGCTCTCATTCACTCTGGCATAGCTGAAGGTTAAAAATTAACACAATCGCCCTTAATGGAAAGCTAGTATGAAATCAGAATAAATGCCCCTGTTTATAAACATAGAAATAAACAGTGCTCTTAATTCACTGTCGCAACTTTTCTCTCATGAGAAAGAATAATCTTGTTCTTAAATACGATTTTAAGCAGAATTAAAAAACATCCATGGTTAAATAAATCTTCTGAATTGGATGTAATTGGTTATTTAAATGAAAATGCAGACTTTTAATTATCTTTCTCAAGTTAGTGCTATTTTATAGAACTTATCAGCTAATTAAAGACAAACCTTCCCCTTAAAGTAGCATAAGGCTTGCAAACCTTATCTTAAGCCATAAATGAATATAGTACTTTGTTTTTAAGCTACAAAAACTGTTGGCCATTCTTCAAGTCTTAACTTGCCATTCAATTACACATTAATGAACTCTGTGTGGAATTATAGTTTATCATTTAATGTTTACAATTTCTTTTCTTGCAATTGTAAAGATATATTACTGAAATTACTGTTGTAAAAGTAGCAAGTGGACATTAGTGGTGATACATGGTCATCTTGCTGTAAAACATTATGTAAATAAGCGTATCTCTTTCTTAAATTTTCAAATCAAGCAATATTTCAATTGAGTTTTAATCATGCGATTCAGTTAATTATGTCGTTTGTAGTGTCAATGTTAAACTGTACAATTTCACTCTAGTTATACAGGCTCAAATTTTATTGTGTAGTTCAGCTGAATTTATTTTTTAATCCCGCCATGTATGAAACAACTACCATTTACAGGAATGAAATATGAGATATGAGTGTTCATAAGGGCTGTAAAGGATGTGTACTGTAGTCGTGTGTCACTGGAAAAAAGACAATATATTTAGTAATTTAAACAACTCCATCCTAAATCCATCCATGTAAGTCCATGATCAAAATTAACTACATTATGTCAGGGTACACCTGATCTCTTCCACAGAAAACAACAAAAAGGACAATTCCATAGTCAAGCATTTGCTCCAATAAGACACTTCTGTTTAACAGTCCTTATTCAGCTTGACTCGAAGTATTATTTAAAATTATTCTGATTCCTTGGTTTAATTTCAAGTCTAGCTCAAGACCTTTTGTACTTTGAAATACAATTATACCTGAATATTCTGAAAATAAGTTCTAGTAGTAGTTCATGAGACAGAGGAACAATTTTGGACGAATACATGAAAGTCTATTTTTTTTCTCCAAAAATCTTACACAAAATTTCAGGCTTTAACTTCTTCCTGAAACTAGCAGTTAAGAGCATTTTGTTTTACTTGGTAAGTGGATAATTTCAAACAGAGTCATTATTTAGTATACCATATGCTATATACTTATATGACATACATTGTTCTAAACTGTTACTTAGACTAAGTTTTTAAACCCTTATATCAGCAAATATATTGAATTTCCAAGCCCCATAATAGGTCTACATTAACATTGTGAATGCCACAATAGATTATTTTAGCAGTTCACTGGAAATAATCTTATGAATTGACAGCATCTTATAAATTTACCAGATTATTTACATTTTCTTGTTTTCATTATTTTTACGAACAGTAGAAGATATGATTGAAGTTCTTAATGTTCTAAGTAAAAAGGATCTTAGCATTTAAACTGCTCTAACCATGAGTTTCATTACAACAGTAGAGAGTCATTATGCTTTCCTAGTTAGTCTTATGTATCGAGAAATCTTGTGCTTTGTCATTGCATCTTAAAGTATTTAAAATCAATGGTTCTTTTGCAGATGGTAAAGTTCAATCTGTAAGGTCAAGATGCAGTTCAAGTTCAAGATATGTAAATATGTGTATTTATAAGCATGTTATTTGCCTATTCTAGGTCTATTCTTTCTGAAGTAAACACCTAGTGGCAGGTCAGCGGAATTGCCCTCCGAGTTTCATGGATTGTATGGACTAGTCAGCATCTAGTTTAAACACCTAGTGAACCTACAGACAACTAGAATATAATTCTTAAACTAAAAATATGCCTAGAAATACACGTCCAGTGCCATCTGAGATGCCCATGGATATCTGAGACATCATCATGGAGTTGGCAGATATGGCACAGGATCGATAGGAGACCTATATCCTCCTGAAGAGGCACCTAGAAGCTTTCTGGGATACACAAGAGTGTCTCAAAAGTTGGAAGAGGTTGTGCTTAAGTAACTGAATCATACTCCGACAATATAGGCTACCCAAAACCAAATGTCTTGGTTTCAGCCTGAATCCCAATGTAAGTTTTTGGCTATGAGCACGTCAAATCTATAACTAGATTTTAAGAAATTAGTTTGCTTCATGGATGGATGGTAAGACAATATGGTTGGTTTAAAAAGACAAGGTCTCCTTTCTGTGCTTATGTGTACATGTCTCAGTGCAAGTTCACATTTGCTTCAGTTCTTTCCAGTGACTGAGACTTCAACTGTTCCGTCTAAAGGCTTAAGCTTAATTAGCAATCCTAAACACGCAAAAGTAAATCTTCTTAGATCCACTATCCAAAGTCTGTGCAAAAATTTTAAACTTCTGTGAGTTACTTTTCCACTGGAGGAAGACTAAAATCTATCCTACTCACCATGTATGAAGTAAGACAGATTCATAGGTTCAGCCAGAGACAAGCCACTTAGAGTAACAGATCTGTTTATGGAGAAATAAATAAATAACTAAATAAATTCTTATTTAGGTATCTATACTCCTCATCAAGAAACTGAGGTTGCAGCTCTGGACCCAGATTTTGTAAGGATGTCTTTGTAGAGAAGGAGCTAGAAATAGAAGGATGAACTTGGATATCATTAACCCTCTAAAACAGGGCTGTAAACATAGAATAACGTCTCTAGAGAATAACTCTAAAAAGATTCTGGTTCAAAGTAGTATTTCATACAGTATTTTTTGTAATGAATGTAACTAGAGATAAGTGAACATATCCAGGTAAGTAAAAGAACTATCTCAGTCATTGTATATTCCACAACAAGAACTCTCCTTGAGGAATGAAATTAACTGATATTTTAATTTTTTTTTCCTTGACACAAGTGTTCCCAGGATTTGACAGGATAGACAAAATACTATATTTTGAGCAAACATACTTCAAAGATGACTGTTCTGTGATATTTTTGTTCTGACTAAAAAATTCCAAATCTCAGTGAAGAAAACAGAAAAATTAATGACTAATCCATTCCAAAGTTTCTCTCTTTGAAATTTTAAGTGTACACCGATAATGCTCCACATATTAATGGTATAATTTTAAAACAATTTTTTTGTTGCCCATTCTTGTCATCTATGCCCTATTCAGTGGATAATAGGGCTCATATTTCAGGCAACGGGAAGAGTTTAGGAGAAGAGAGTTAAAAGTCCTTAGGCAAGATAAATCACCTTCTGGAGAGATACCTCTCTTGATAACAGAAACAACCAGCTTAGAAGATGCTTAACTGTTAGCCAGCTAAAATATGGATTCAGGTCTTACTATTTATCCAGCTCAACCAAGGGAGAGTAGTTGAGCTTTCAGTAGTGGTAATACCTAGTTACCCTACAAATATGAGTCTTTTCTTCCTAGAATTTCATAGATTTGAAGTTTGAATTAGATATTTAAACAGCTAAAGTTCATAAATTTTAGAATGAATCATAGAATGATTTGGGTTGGAAGACACCTTTAAATGTCATCTAGTCCAACACCCCTGCAATGAGCAGGAACATCTTCAACTAGGTCATGTTGCTCGGAGACACATCTGGCCTGGCCTTGAATGTTTCCAGGGGTAGGGCATCTACTACCTCTCTGGGGAACCTCTTCCGATGTTTCACCACCCTCATAATTAAAAATGTCTTCATTTCTAGCCTGAATCCCCCCTCATTTAGTTTAAAACCTTTACTCCTGGTCCTAGAAAAAGACCTTGCTAAAAAGTCTGCCACCATCTTTCTTATACAACCCTTTTAAGTATTGAAAGGCTGCAATAAGGTCTCTCCTGAACCTTCTCTTCTCCAGCATTCTATTGAGCGTGAGAGAAAAAAATATGAAATTATTTTAATATTTCTTAAATTACTTTGATTTTGTAAATTCTGTATAAATTATTTTATTTTCAGTTTTACAACCTTATGCCTAAATCCAGGACATTTACTCTAATTTTGCCTGTGGAAATCTATTTAATGTCTGACAATGTCCTATTTTCTCTCTGAGTGAGATTTTGAACCAAGAGTAAAAGTTGCTTGCTGAAACCATCACCCTGCATTTGGAGAAAGTCTTTCAGAGACTAATATCTTGTTACAAAAAGCTCCTTCTGATAACACTGATCTACAAAATTGCATGTTCTAACATAAGAGCACAATTCATGCTCGAAATTAAAATATATATGCACATTTGACAGTTCCATGTAGCAGTATGGAAAACGTCAGCATTTTTAAAGACTATGAAGGGTGAGAAATTAGTTATATAGCCAGAGATGGGTAATTTTAGGTGGTTTTAATGAAAATGCAATAATTGTAATCAGTTTGTCTTTAGGAGTTTGGTCTAACCTAGGCAGACAGGCTTCTCCAGAGAATACTACATAGCTTTCTTTCAGATATTTATCATAGGATGCATTGAATTGTCCCTTGGGATCTTTCTGAATTGATTTCAGAGAGAGCCTAAACAACTAATTTAGGTTAAGATATTTACATTTTAGAAGCCTAAAGTAATACTGGACTAATCTCACTCTATTTGACAATCTTGGCATGAAAATCAACATAGTCATCAAGTACTACTACAAATTAAATTTTTATCTAACAAGAGCATTGACGTTAGACCTGTTGGGTTTTCTTCTGAAGAAAGCACAATTTACAAGTTATAGAAAATTGTACCTACTCTCTCCATTCCAAGTAACATTGACACACATTTTTTACACAAATATTGACCTGATTTTAACTTTTTCAAAATGCATAAATGGTATAATTCAACAGTTGATTTTGATCTCTCTATAGAAAGTTAAACATAAATAAATTTGTCAAGTTCCTAATTCAAAAAGAAGGGTTTGTTTTCTTTATTAGAGAAACAAAACATCTGGTGAACTAGGAATTCAAAATAGGCAGTTGAACCACTGATTTAAACAGGGCCAGTATGTTTCCCAGGAGTATCTTTAATAGCTACAGCTAATGTATGGTAACAGAAAGTTGTTCTGTAACTTTGAAGTCTTTTAATAGTGATAAAAAGCTGTATTATCTGAAAGGAACAAAAAATACTCTCTAACATACTTTTGACATTTGAATTCTGATAAGTTTGTCTGTGATATCAACATGTGTTGCCTTGTGTCAGCAATCAGTCTGGTTCATTAACTAAAGCCGTGACTTAGTCATTACTTTCTGCAGAATACATCTTAATGAAAAAAGTCAAAGAGGTTTCTGAAAACTTTTAATAGTCTGTATTGTACAGAAAATTGTTGGAAAATGTTGCCACTTACTTTCCATCTACTCATAAAACAGCGGCTTTCAAAATTAGTTTTATTCTTTGTGTAACTGCAGATTCTTTCTGCAGAGCACATCGCATCACATGTAATTGGACTTGGTTTACTATAACTAAGGCATACAGACTACTGCAGACTACATCTTGCACTTCGCTTTTCTATACACAGTATACAGTACTTTTAATTATATCCTCAGAGAGGTGGCCAAAGAGCTTGGGGCTGGAAATGTGCTAGTTACTGTAGGTTCAGCTGAAGCTTAGAAGGAGCTCAAGGTAGGATTTGTGATATTTTGTTTGTTAGTGCTCCCTTGAAAACTCTCCCTTCAGAGTAGTAAGATGAACATCAAATTCTGCCTCATGTTTGACAGACATGTAAAAATCTCCCTTGGGCTGGAAAACATAATGAAAAAGAGCCAAAAAAATGGCAATACAACAAGCATCATTGCAATCCCTGAATCATCCTGACCGTATCTACAAAACAGCATGAAAATAGAATAAACTACTATAAAAAATTAATTTGTATTTAATGCTTTCTTTGATTTGGTGAAGCTTGTCAGTTCCATGTAGGTAGTGTTATTGAAGTTCCACCGCTTTTATGCATACATTTCTCCTTTCTCCTCTATTGGATCATGGCCACAGAGAATGAATTAAAAAACAAATGCCTACAAAATAGTTGTATGTCTGCAGAGCGTCTATATGAAAGGGAATCTTTAGTAAATTATGAACATCATGCTGTCTCAAGACATTGACTACCCTACACAATATCTAACGGCATCTATGGCAACAATTCATATGATTTGGTAACAGTCATTATTCATAGCTCTGGAGAAGAAGCAATGTTTCTGAACCTAAACACAAAGACAAATCTAAAAAGATGGCCTGCTTTTGAAGAATTCACAGGAATACTTGTGCCTTAATACAGATTAAATATCCAGCCTCAGTATTGAAAAATGTGAATTTAGAACATTATGGACATTGGCTCATAAGAAATCACAATAAAGTATCAACTTGTAATTAACATATGATCAGATATTTGATTAGCACAGAAACACAATGGATTTGATATACAAACCACTTGAATATGTTGAGTCAATGATGGTAGAATGAGCAACCATGACTATCTTTCAACAAGATGATTATATCTACCAAAGTCATTTTACAAAGGAGAAACAAAGACATTTCGATAGAGCTCTTCCTCAGTATGATTGTCTTCTGCTTTGAAAGGAAACACTTTATGATTACATAGCATCTGATATCCATTATGTTTTAAATATATTTTATACAACTGAAGCTTCCGCTTAACGAATGCGCCTGAGAGATTGCTCTCTCTTATTTATTCTGCATTGATCATTTCAGTTTTTGCTCTTTACATTTACAGACCAAACTAAATATTATCAGTAAAGAAGGAGGGAAAAATTGGTGATGAAAAGTCTATGAGACTCAGTTTAACATTATGATTACATTATCTATTATTTGCTGAAAGAAAATCTGCAGAAACATACTAAGCAGCAAAGTCGTTCGGAAGCTGCCCGAAAGAAAGCTCAAAAGTCTGTAGGCAAACATTTAGCCATGGTGAAGACAGAAAGTACATTGTAGAATTTCAGTTAACCACTGCAAAAAACTACCAAAGGAAGTGATGCACTGTCATTTCTTTAAGTTTTCTTTTTTTTTTTTTTTTTTAATATCTTGGAATAAAAACATTATTCAGCCTAACTGCTCTAAAAGTCGCCATTGGTGAAAGTAAGGGGAGCTTTCAGCCTAACTGCTCTAAAAGTCGCCATTGGTAAAAGCAAGAGGAGCAGGGACACGGGGAGGAAAGAACTTGGAGCATTTTATAAAAGCAAGTATTCCTGAAAGACCTACATTTACCAACATGAAAGGAATAATCACCAGCCAGTTAAAGCCTAGATTTACAACGTAGCTTCCTACAATCTTAAACCACAGCATAGCTGATTTTCCTGTACTCCTGTGATCTACTCTCTGTTTTAACAGCATAAGGCTTCAAGAATCTCCTTGAATCCAGCACTGAGGTTTAGATATTTCCATCTGAGAATGTAATCTGAAAGGTCTACAGTGTTCTCCAACTTTGGAGGAGCTCACTGGGTTTTTCTTGATCTGACTGGAAGTCTCCTGGATGCACACTGGTCTAGAAAGGCAAGCTCCTCTGCCTGGTCTAAAACTTCATTGCAACTTGGGTGCTTTTCCACCATATGCCTCCACTTATGTGATGCACAGTTTCTAAAATATATGAACAGAACTTGCTTTCTCTAGCACCCATGGCAGTGCTGAGAGGCTCTGTTCCCTCCTCCTTGCAGCATTTTTAGGTTGGTAGTCACTGGATACAAAACTGGGGAAAAAAAAAAAAAGATTCAGCAACTGGATAACAGATTTTTCTTCCCCAACCAGTTAGTTACATTGTGAGACTCCCTTTCTATTGATATCTTCTCCCAGATGGATGTTCCATAACCAGGTGGGAAATGGGAGCTCTGATTTGAAACCTTCATCCCAAGCGCAAAAATGGAAAAGTGTTCCAACTTCTTAGCAATCAGGTCAATCCTTAGCCTACCTGATGGCAATATCATACCATCTGTCTTAAAAAGAAATGTACTACACAAGGGGAAAGGAGAAAGTTGCAGCTCTTTCCTGGTCCTTTCATTCCTTCATACATAGATTTAGGCACAGTGTCCTCAGCACATTGCTTTTCTGGACTGACCTTTCAATAGCACTGATCTCACAATCACAGAGGCCATAGAGGGAGTCCAAAGATTAGGATGTTTGGTCTTAAACACTTATTATGTTCCCTATATTACTACAGCCAAGTAAAACAAAAAGTCACAATGCATGGGGAAAGTGGAATAACAAGACTAATAAAGGCAATTTATAAGATACTTAAGAATATTTTTATTTACTTATTTATGAATAAGGAAAGTTCTGAACTATGCTTGATCTATCTATTCAAGCTTCATCAAAAACGTGCACTACTTCCAAAGTGAAAAGAGGAGCCAGAACTGCCTATAAACAAAGAACATGTTCCACCTAGCCCTAGACCATGCAAGTCTACCAGGAAGAAACAGTGAGTCACTGTGACTCCTTTCTGTGGGAGAAAAAGGCACCAAGAGAGGTGTGTTGCCTACAGGGGACCAGCAGAGGGCTGCCATAGCTCATGTGGCCCTCTAACTGTTACTCTCTACTCTTATTTGGTGTGGATATAAATAATACTGCCATCGAACACCTGGACGGTATCAAAAGTGGCTACAGAGTTCTGGGAGCTGTACTCAAGGGTATGAGGGCCCAGGTGGTGTCTTCTTCAATTCTGCCATCTAGGGGAAATGGTGTGAGGAGAAGGACACTAATAGGACAAGTCAATAGGGCTGGTCCTGGGCTGCATTAGAAGTGTTGCCAGCAGGTTAAGGAAGGTGATCCTTCCCCTCCCCTCCCACTGATGAGGCCACACCTGGAGTAATGCCAGTTCTGGCCTCAGCAGTACAAGAGAGACGCAGACATACTGGAGACAATTCAATGAAGGGCCACAAAGATGATGAAGGGACCAGAGCATCTTTCCTGTTGTGAAAATCAGAGAGAGAGGGGACTGTTCAGCTTGGAGAAGAGAAGGCAAAGGGGGAATCTCATCAATGTGTATAGATACCTGAAGGGAGCATGCAGAGAAGTGAGGCCAGGCTCTTTCAGTGATGCCCAGTAAAGGGACAAGAGGCAAAGGGCACACACTGAAACACAGGACGTTTTGTCAAAAAAAGGAAACTTTTTACTGTGAAGGTGACAGAGTACTGGCACAGGCTGTTCAGAGGTGTTGTGGAGTCTCCACACTTCAAATTAGTCAAAAACCACCTGGGAAAAGGCCTGGGCAACTGGCTCTAAGTGACCCTGTTTGAGCAAGGGGTTGGACCAGATGACCTCCAGAGGTGTCTTCCAACCTCAAACATTCTGTAATTCTGTGATGTATGGAACAGCCTTCTCTCTCAGTTTGAACAGGCAGAGAAAAAAAAAAAAATCACTTGGTATTTATCACTACGGACAGAACCCTACCTTCATTGTTCCATCCTTGCCCTAAAGATTTTTCACTATTTCTTTCTTCAGCAGAGATAACCTAAGGAATGAACCCAGAAAGCAAAGAAAGAAAAGCCCTGCCATCTCCTTCTTTCCCAGACTTTTATGTGCAATTAAATGCCACATGAAGAAACATTTTTATTTGAATTTTAGACAAGCCAACTTTGAACATGACATACAATGTAAAAAAAAAAAAAAAAAAGTTACTATATATTTGTATTTTAATGGCATAAAAAGCCTACTTAAGGACTAGGATTAAAAGTTCTGAACATTAAAAGTTAGTAATCTACTCAAGTACTTTTTCTAATGATAATCTCTGAGTAAGCACATACTCAAAATGGCAGGGAGAGGTTGTAGCTTCCCCTGTTTCTCCTACAATATGTTTTGAGAAAATGTCACTTACTTTGCATTCTCAGTTCCAGATGCTCAGGTAGTCTGCATGCAGATGATAGATTGAGACCTTTGTGTAGTTAATTATATGATGGGAGAGAAAAAAAATCCTCCTAGAGACTGAGTTTAATATGTAAATATAGAAAAACATCCTTTGCTTTACATGAAAGATAAAACTTTTTGCTTTAAAGATATCTCCCAGGAAAATATTAAGATTTCAGCAAGTATCCCTCAAGTTATGCACATTTTCTTTAATGTAAAGGAAAGCACTACAGTGTCACAACATTCACAGTGTTCCAACTTACTTTAGTCCAGAGTCAGTTCCTTGAATTCCTGCAAGTTGCCACATAATGCACACATAAAATCATGCTGATGAATCAATAGCTTGAGTATTTATGGCTGTCAGGAAATTTCAAATTCATTTGCCAATTCCTTTTAAACTATACTTACAGTTTATTATAAATCTAAAGATATAATTTATATGAAGATTTAAATAGTGAAATGGAATTGTGAAAAGTGCGGAGAAAACACAAAAAATTCTTAGACTAGAGTGTATTTAATACCAGTTTCATATGGAGCCTCAATTTGATAGTAAGAGATTGGTATTTATCAGACTAGAAAATGTATTTAGGTTACAGGAAAAGTGGAATATAAAATAGTTTTTTCATTTCTGTATGCAACAAGTAAGTCATAAGAATTTCCTAAATCAAAGCAATACTTACTACTGGCTGATGAGCCTAATTCTTAAAAGATCATGAGTCCAGAAGCTATTAATTAGCAACCAAAACCAATGATTTTTACTCAGTTGTAGGAATTTAGCTATGTTACGTTCATGAATACACAAAAATGAGCTTTCCTAAGTTCTTGCAGACCAGTTCTGACACCTAATCTAATCAGGAAAATGATGTTAAAAATGAATTTTAGGATTACAAGAATTATCCACACATACTCCATTTTGTTTTGTATAGTTTATCCCTTAAAATTATTTAAATCTACCATGAATACTTAATTCTGGACAATCAAATACAATGTAATAATTTCCCTTTTGACTAAGTACCAAAGATAAGAGAAGATGTAAGACCAGTGGTCCTTTATGCTGAGCACTATAGTTTAATAGTAAGACAAATGAGTGTAAACAGATACGTAATCAGACATTGCACATTGATATTGATGCCTTTTAATATCCTCTCACATGGCTACAAGTGCTAATTCATGCAACTTTTCTGCTTTCAACACCACTACTACTGCATCAACATGTCACCTAAATAACTGTAATTAAGCATTCTCCTTAGCTGCTGATTACAGTATGCTGATGAACATTCCCACTGGATTTAGCAGCCTCTTTCATAACAACGACAATAATCATCTCATATAATGTCTGTGCTTCTGAAGACTTCTTAAATAATCTAAAATTTAAATTGTACAGTCTGTTGATTATTGCAATCTAAAGTTCAACAGGAGCTTAATCAAAAAGGTTCAAGCATCACATCACTGACATCTATTAAGCAATATGGTAATATACATCTTGGAAATAACTACTTAAGCTACTTGGTCTTTTAACCAAAGTAAACTTTTTACAAAGGTCCGTTATCCTCTTGAAAACAGCAGTGGAACTTCTTACATCGCTTTTCGTTGCAAGGAACAAACAAAATTTTTCTTTCTTTTCAGTGAGGATTTTTTCATTTTGTTAAGATCCTTGTCATTTTTCATTGAGAATAATGACATTCAAAAAGTCAAGTGCAGAAGAATGTCTCTTATTAAGACATTTTGTTGTTATCTTTATAGTTTTGAAAGCTAACGGATCACATTTCTTTGAGCTGAAACCATGCAAATACAATTGTGCAGCACTGTATTGTCTGTCATGATCTCTAAACTTATTGCAAACAGTAGTACTTATATTATATTTTCTTACCGTTATTCCTGTATAGAAAAAGTATGCCATGCAAGGAGTGGGAACCACTTTGGTTAATCCCATCACAGATGACTTAGGAGGCTACATTCCTATGTACATCAGCAAAAAGAAGCATTTTAATTTTCTTTCCTAATTCTGATCCATGATCAACACAGCGAATTTTTTTTTTTTTCAAACACATATAAAAAAGCAAGGGCATGACAGCTTTCTCTAAAATCACCAAGGAACATACCTAGTAACATGAGGTTCATATGTCAGGTAAGACTAATGCAGAACGTGTACTACCAATTTCCGGTAATCATGCCCCACCCTCAAGTGCCACAGCACATAACATATCTCAGCATAAGGAATTTCTAAATGTTCTTCCTTCTCATTCTCAATCAAAATGTTAGACATATATACAGTATTATTTTGCTAGCTTATTTAAAAAAAATCTTGTTATGTGTCTATGAAAGCCGTTTCTCTGATCCTTTTATTGCTCCATGTACCACATCCCTTGTTTAGAATTTTCTTAATGCTCATCTTCATCAATAGAAGAAAGACAAATATCCTTGGGACAAAATAATCTACTGAACCATCCCAGAAATTCTCCTGGAGTAAAAAGGCATAATTCCATTTAAATCACTGAAGTTTTGTTGAGTCTGTGAGGGTCTGGGTTGAGAAAACTTCTCTGAGTATTCCTTCTGACTGCATTGGCATTGTTTCTTGGAGAATAAAGGACACTAAAGAAGTGAACATTTAAGACTCACATTCAAGTGAAATACGTGTTTTTATTGGTTTGTATCTTTCATGCTGTGAAAGACAGTCATCTTCCTCATTGCAGTTTCTTGATATAGCATCAACAAAACCACCTGAGATGTACATATACATGTGTGCAAACGTGTATTTTTGCATGTGTGCGTGTGTGTGTGTGTGTGTGTGTGTGTGTGTTCGTGTGTTCATTTTTCAGCTGTATTAACATCTTCTGGTCAGATATTTGAAATTAGAGGCATGGCAATGAAGCGACTCATATGCTTGGATCATTTGCAGGATATGTCTTTAATGTTATTTTCAAAGTGATATTTTCAAAGTGACTCTGTCACACCTTCCCATCCAATCCAAAATGCATTAGCAAAAGGGCAATGTTCTTTCAATAGCGGAACACACCTCCAGTGTATAAACATAATATTCAAATCACAAACTGACCAAAGTGATTGAAAGGGACAAATGGAAACAATGTTAGGAAAATGAACAGATTTAATCCTAAAGCAAGAAATATTAATGATTCTTTAAATAAAATTGTTTTCAGCAACAAAATTTTGATATGTAAATACACAGGAATGATATCTAGAGAAAAGACACAGAAACAAGAGCCTCAGAATATCCCTTCATACCCATTCTTCCACTTTCTGCGTTACTTTTGTTCCTCAGTCTTAAGATGCTCTGGCTTTCTCTAACTGTTACCATTCAAAGCTTTTTTTAGAGATTCTGTTGACCTTTAAGCTCCAGGCAGCAGTTAAGTTTACCTACTGTAGCATATCCATATGAATGATCGGGGGAAAAAAACAGGTCATTTTTGCCCTTTAATTCCCCATAATACAAGAGAAAAGAGTAAGGGTGGAAGGAAATCAATCGTTACTTATCCCTTGACGAATATCAGCAAACACTGTGTCACGAAACCAGTGTGAAGAAATGGAGTATGGATTTTCTGCTGACATTTGTAAAGTGTTTGTGTCAAAGTATTTTTCTAATATAGCAAAGGTTACGGTTTAACAAATTAAAGCACATGTTTCTTTTGAACTGACATGCTGGTCATTTAGGTTAATTTAAATGGCTTATGTTTTTCTAATAAACTCTTAACCTAACCTACTGTGATTATGGCCACTCTTTGCATTAATCTGCCATAAGTAATTGCTTTTTCATCAAAATGAGCTGAATAACAACAGTGTAATAGTCCATGACTTTATCTAATACAATTTGGAGGAAATACTATATGGCACTTAAAATATGCCCAGAAGTGAATTTGCATTGCAAAAAACTAAGCAATGATTTAGTTTTAATATCTATAATCTCAGATGACTCAAGTGCTCTTTGATATTACAGGAATGCTTGAACAAGATAACTATTTTCCTGTGAGTTATAGCTTCTGTCGTTAAATTTCTGAACAAAGACAAAACCTGCCTTTGTTTTCCTAGTTTCCAAGACTGAATTTACTTCAAACTAGTTTATACAAATACTTAGTACCGTTGAATTACAGTGTGACAACTTAGAAGGAAGACAGCATAAATGCAAAGTCGTCATTGGACTGTCATGCATTGCCTCAGTAGTGATCATCCTAGGAAATTAATTCCAGTTTAAATAATAATCGAGCACCAAATACAATTTTGTAATTCATTCTTTATGCTCTACTCCCAGTGGTTTTTTGTCACATATGCAAGTCTCTTAGGAAAATCCTTTATAAATGTAGTATCACCACAAAGAATTCCAGAAAGGTGTGATTCAGGAAAATATGCTGACTTCCTAGCAGACACAGACTGTTCAGTACTAATGATAATCCATTTCTTTGTATGTTTAGAAAGCCAAACCAAATACCATTTTATTTTGTGTATTGCATAAGAAACATTTTAGAAGACATATATTTTCCAAATAATTGAGATCATTTTGATATCAAAGACATAGAGAAGATTCTTCTTTTAAATTCCTAAGATTTCAATGAGATGACAAAAACAAGGAAATTTACTACCAAGGTGGGGTCCAACTGGTCCCTTCATAGGAATGGCTTCACTCATATTATGATATTATGTGTGAACTGATATCTCCATAACTTTAAGTGAACATCTTTAAACTATTTGCAGTGTTACATATGAATAAAACTTTTTTTTTTTTTTTTAGTTTTCCACCCATGTTAGTGCCTAGAGCACAATAATTTAATATGGGAGAGCTTCCTAAGCTTTCAACATAAAGCTTTCTGTGAATGGTTTACAAAAGATCTTTCAAGAAAATGAACTGTGCTGAAAACAATAAATAAAATCTTTCTAGTTCTGAGGTTAGAATCTCTCATAAAGAGATGGGACCATGTGTTCTCTGGATTTCTTCATAGATGAAGAGTGTAGCAGAAGCCTGCTTCATTCAGTGTTTTAGTTATGTCATCAACACTTGTGCAATGTGTCTCTGCATAATGCAACAATGTAATGTCTTTTCAAAGAACAGTTTCCACATTTTCCTCTGCTGAATATAATAGTGAGAATCAATCATTACAATAATCATTATGTAACTCCAAAACCTAAGAATGGGCAAGGAATCAACCTATTGTGTAACAAAAATCAATCAACTACAGAACAGTCTGTGCTAATATGAACTTGTGGGTGTCCTTGACACAATTATTGTTTAAAAGCAATAAATTCTTATACATGGTTGTGTCATGTCCTGGGGCTTAACCATACCAAGGCTTTATAACAAAAGGCAAAACCTCTGAGGTTACATTCACTCACCTTTATCTGCTGTTAAACACTGTTTTATTTTTAATAAAACGATTTTCATCCACCTTTAAAATAACTTTATTTTCAAATGGACTAATCTGTTTCAATAAGAACCCTATTATGTGTAGTCAACAGAAGTTAAAACAAAAAAATCACCTGTTCACACCCAAGATTGATATTGTAGTGATCTATACTGGAAGATAAACTGTTACTGCAAATATGAAGTGTTCCAAAGTGCAAGTAAATAGGATAAGACAGGTCAAGCTGCAGCTAACACACACATAACTTGCTGACTGTCTTGATGTAAACTGTTCAGATATAACATAATTTCCATTTTATTTAACTCATAAAATGTGAACATATTACTTCTTCAAAACTCAGACTCAGGTTCTTATAAAGTGGATGCAACAGTATGTTCATATGCAGTGTAATTTACTGAATCCCTTCCATATAGCATTCTCCAATGACAGGTCCATTTTTTTTTTCGATGTAGCTCTGAAGTAATGACTTTATGAGGTATACAGAATTTTCAGCAAAATGTTTTTCGTTTCAGAAATACAGTGTTGTCAAAATTCAAATGCTTTGTACTCACAAACTTGATCAGCAGCAAATTTTGCTCTTTAAACTTATTTCTTAAGTTCAGGAAACACTTCTGACTGATTTTTCAACTAAAGGACCAAGGGAATAAGCAGGGCATGAATACGAGATGTAGAATAGCAAGGTGCAACCTTTCATTCTCCCACAGCTGGTTAGCCTCTTGGTCATGGGCTTTGATCTTGCAGGGAAATAATTTTTGGTGGCTTAGGTTTTTCCTGTATAAAAGCAAACCACAAAAATGCTTCAGAAAGTCTTCAGTTTCATTTCAGTTTTGAACAGGAATTCAGAAGTTTTGCAGGCATGGACAAAAAATTACCTTCCTGACTTATTTCTGTCCTCTGAATTGTCAGGATTATTTCCCTATTACACAGTTCAGTGAATGCTGGTCCTTTCAAACCTTCCATTCTGTCACAGTCATTGCCATGTTGCCTCATACAGAATATGAATTAATTCTTTTTTTAAAAAAAAGGAAGTGACCACTCAGAATGCTGCAGGATCACTTGCAAAACAGAATCTCACATACACAGAGAGTTGGTGTGAGTCTCAATTATTTTCTCTTGCTCTTGCTAGAAAAGCCAGGATCTGAATAAAGTGAAACAACTGTGGTACTGCAGGGTGGTTGTGGATCAATGCACATGGTGGGTACCACACACCAATGAACTTGTACATGATGACAGTGTTAATGCTAAAAAAATGCTAATGTGCAGCACACCCCTAATTCATTTCATCAGCACAGTTCCCAGAAAGAAACTAATAAAGCACAACAGACATCTGTTTGTAGGAACTTAGAAAAGAAGCAGGGTCAAAATTACTTGTATTCTATACCGCTCAAAGAATTAGCATGAGAATTTCAATTTACTTAGTATCAGAAAAGGCAAAGAGAAGTGACAATGTCAGTACACTACAAAAAATAAGGGGAAATGAATAAGCATAAAATCCTGACTGTTGGCTGTGGCTTGTCTGAGCAAACAGCTTTTAACTCTAGCAAAATACGGCAAAACTTTGGTCCAGTATCGGAATCCCTTCCACCTGGTTGTGTCTAGCAGCTTCATTTCTCCCCAGACACAGGCAAAATGGCCCTAGGGTCACTGATCTTGAGGGAATGAGTGATGAAATGTGTTTAGTGAGCTGATAGAAACAGGAAAAATGCCAAAGGCAGATAGATAAGATCACAATTCTGCCTTCGGTCATTGGAGTTTGATTCAGGACAATAGCTGAGGAAAAGGTATTATTTTACTATATCTCTGAGCCATATCAAGGAGTACCAAGACTTAAAAGGATGGATGCTTCTTTTCATGGAGAATATGTGTGACTAAAACAAAATAGTTTCATGCTGCCAATTAAAGCACTGAACAGTAATGTTCTTCTCACGATAGAAGAATGTGCCCATTTTTCATTGCAGCTGCTCAAACACAAAATAAAAAACTTACCTTTCTCAGTGTATTAAAAGATTATCACAGAAATTTCCAAACTCAAAGTTTAGTCTGGAGTATAATCAGGACAAATTACTAATCAAAAATTCAGCTTCAATGCAGGTTTTTGAACAACAGTTTATTATTTCTCTTAAAAGTGTCACTTAGAAGATATGTTGGGTTAGGTACTATATAAACATAAAGAAACAGACAGGGCTTTCTCAGAAGACCTATACATCTAAACAGAAAAGGCAGATCAAAAGAAAATGGCATTACTGATATAGAAAATGTAACTGTTTTCCTTGATTTACTAGTTTTGACCTTTTTAAAAAGAACCCTTCATTCTTGTCCGTCTTGGTACAAATCAAACTCATTCCCAGTGGTCTGTCTTCCTTCCACCTTTTGATGGAAGAGAAAGGGACACTGTGACTTTTCCTTCAATACTATTACAGGTGATTATTTTTAGCTCATGATGCTGAACAAAGCATGCTGCCAATTGACTTGCAATAATTTCTTTCCGTTTTCCACATTTAAATATGAATTGATTAATTTGGATATCATTTAGTTCTGTTTGATGTGGGAAGATATCGCTTCTCATACTTCAGGATTTGAAACATAAGTCAAATGGGCCTGCTTTTAATGACGGACTTCCAGTGAGAATGTTCTTATATGACTGTGATATTCTTATTTTCAAAAAAACATGAAACATTTGTTATGTATCTAGTTCAACTACATCAGATAAGACCATCCTTTCTGCCCTGAAGAATTCCCTTTTCACCTCCTTACCTGATCTGTCACAGCTTTCAACATAACCAGAATTTTAATGCACTTTAACCTACATCACAATCATCTGCTCCTATAAAAAGCATAAAACTGTAAAATTGGGTTAGCACCATAGAGTGCAATATGTAATTTTAAATCAGTAAAAAATAGGGTTGTAGACCATGATTTAGGAAGTTCTGACTCTGATTAGGTTTGACAGGGAAAGAAAAGGTTAAAAAAAAAAGCGGTGCTTGTATTCAGAGGAGTGATCTCATTGATACTTATAGCTCTAGGCTGCGACTATTAAGCATTTAAATATTTTGCTGTGATAGATCTTTGATGCCTAACTACGAAAGTAAGCTCTCTAATAAATACACAAAAATGGTTTGAAAAAGGGGAGGGAAGTTAATAAAATTAATAGACTTAAAGAATTTATTTAATATATCTATTAAATTTATATTTATATATAATGCTTAATATCTTTTATTTAATATATTTTGAATAACTTTGGATGTCTAGTCTAGAATATCTTAAGTGCATATAATGTTAAAATGAAATCTGTGTATGGTTTCTTTAATTACAGTGATTGCTTTGGAAAACTTTGTCCAACATAGACACAAGTCTGTAATCCATGAGGAATAAAATACACTCCTTCCTTTTCACCATTGTAGATAATCCCAGTCCACATCCTCAGAATGCATCACAGCTTTTCAAAACAGAGATGTTCATTACTAGAATGCTAATGTTTCTGCCACAGACTTAAGAGATT
This sequence comes from Pampusana beccarii, assembly GCA_013399365.1. NCBI lineage: Eukaryota > Metazoa > Chordata > Aves > Columbiformes > Columbidae > Pampusana > Pampusana beccarii. The sequence goes on along the minus strand of VWYH01011276.1, from coordinate 6,288 downwards.
TTAAAATGTATGAAAAAAAAAAGTTGCCTATCTACTCATGGATGGATGTGTCATAAAAAATCATAATAGTTAGCCTTTTCACTTAGAAATGTACCAGACCTTAACCAGAGGCAAATGTTCCCTCACAGAACAGTCTAAAAGAAAATAGGGCAGATCTATCCATACTTGTCTCAATGACCAGTTCCTAGCCCACAAGTAGAGTCATTACCTCTGTCATTATTTGGGACTATTTGCATATCTGATAGTTGATGACATAATTTCAAAGATACAGAATCAGAACTACTATTACGCGTAACTTATTTTTTATCTTCACATGCAAGAAAATCTTAAATGAAAACACAGCAATGGTAAGCTCTATCTCAACAGATGTCTAAATGTAAGTCACCAATCACCTTAGATTTCTTCTAAAGCCAATAGTGAGAAATGACACCTTGAGAGACCAATTCATCTTAGATACATGTTTTAGGAGGAGTTGAAATACCCTCTGCAGAGGTCTATTTTTCCCTAAAGGTGATGAGTCTAACGTGTAGACACATAAGCAGAGTGGGAAGAAAAGCCCTCCTGGAAAACTACAGATGTACCTCTTGAGGAAAGCTCTTACAGCTAAAAACCTCAAGAGCAGTAACAATAATTGCAGGGCAAGTGATACAGTTAATCAGTCTCAGTAAGCTCTGACCTGTTCATTGTCTGCTTCAATTAGAGTTCTCACCAATACACACGAAGCCCTTCAGAGGTTCCAATTCTGTCAAATAATTACATTTCAGCCACCCTGCTCTCTCCTAAATAATTTGAACCTTTGCCTGTAAGGAACTTGCTGCCTCTACAACATGCAGTATATATTTACCATTTAAACTGTTAAGTTTTTTCTAGCTTTGAATTCTTGTCCTTTAAGTAGCTGAGAATACTTTGCCTTACAAGAAACTGTATTCCTATCCTTCTTTCTCTTTACTATTCCATATTCTTTAGAATCATATTGACATGAAAAAGTGGTTGATGAATGGCTAATGAAGTATTATTCTGTCATTATCAATTTGTTAATTTTTCATCATTTACCAATAGACTATGAAGATGTTTCAAAGACAAGCCTTTTGGGGAGATATACGTATAATCGACATAATTCCTTGGGTTAAGAGCAACAGTAGTTATTTGTAACGTTCACTAGTGTCAGACAGGTGCAAAATAACAGTAAAGAGTAAGTCGTCACATGTTATGGCCCAGCTGTCAAATATTTGGACATGGGTTGAACAGACTAACCAGGAGGGCTTTAGCCTTCCCATTAAACATGCTCTCTTTCAGCATTGCTACACTGTTATACTCAAGGCAAAGCACTATGAGTTTTTATGCCTTTTGTGTATGGCAAAACTAGAATATTTGGATCACAAATATTCTTTAAAGCAGCCTGAGCATGTCTACTGCACCATAAAAGAAGCAGCATTTTCTGTGACCAAAGGCTGGATTGCAAAACACCATGTAGGATGAATAATTTCTGTATCCTATGCCACAATAATAGGTGCACTGCTTTCCAATCATGCTGTGCCCATCATTCTCTGCCCAACACATCTACCTCTCATCTATATTAATCTTAGGACAGCTTCAGCTGTAGATTCAAATCCCCATTCTCAAATTGTGTAAAATGCCCTGCTTCATATACTTATTTGCATCAGGTGAAAGACCTAAGCGCTTGTTCTCTGCATTCAAAGATTCTCTATAATCCCCTGTCAGTGGAACAACTGGTCTGCCATTCAGACAAATGACGTTTTCATCTGCTCTCACAGTGTTACACTTCTTTACTGCACAGGGGATTTGGGAGTCCGTATATATTTGAAGAATATCTCTCTAGGACTGTAGTCACCTCAGCAACAAAACAGAGTGCTGTTAAATCATGATACAGAACCCAACAGCATACGCTAATGACAATACTGTTTTCTGTGTAGAGTTAGCCATTCTAGAAACCAAATATTCCAGGTACCATATAAATTTGCTACCTTGTACTAAGTATATTTGAATCTATACTATCTCTTGGCTGGAGTTAACTGTAGACAGCAAAGGCCATGACATCCATTTTATGAACTCACCTTTACATCTATCTTCTTGTTCAAACCAAGTACCACCCAGGCTTTGAAAAATGCTACCAGCTCAGATCCACAAGAGAAAGAAGCAAAGTTTCCAGTTGCACTATGACTAAGAAAAGCATCAGAGTCCTCCTAGGACTGGTGGTAGGAAATGGATCAGTCTGCACCACAGGAGGGGCTCTAAAACACTCTTATAATTGCTGCTCGATGTGCCTTACAGAGTTGCAGCCAACCGTGTCCATATTCATACACCAGCGCCTCCAGCACTCTTCCATGTCCTTGGTCTCAGTAGTACCTCACAGCTGCAAAACACTAAGATTTTCTTTTTTATAACTAATGGGGTAATATAGTTTTCTGTTTTATTCCACACAAAACAAAACAAAACAAAACAAAAAAGCCCAAACCAAAATTAAAAAAAAAACCAAAACATTTTGTTGGTTTGAATACTGGTGAAGTTTGCAAACAAATTCAGGATTTCCAAGACCACTGTGCTTCAAACAAGTGCTGCCTCTAGCCATTAATTTGTTTACTATGACTGCAATGTGTTTGCAACAAGAACAACTATCTTCAGGCCCCAATCTAGACATAATCATTACTTTTTTTTTGGTTTATTATTATTTTTAATTCAGTCTGGAGAGCCACAGTATAAAGGTTGCCAAAAATAATGACTAGAATTGAGCATTTAGAAGTAAATTACTAAGTATAATGAGAAGATGTGGACTTAATTTGCATTCACCATAAAAAAAGAACTGGACATCAGCCAATGCTCAGATTTATTAACACTCAGAAATGCTGTCACAGCTCATGTGTACATGGGACATTAGTCATGCGTTTTGTTAATCTAACATAATATGTAACATAATTTATCAGGACATCAAAGTAATAGCTTTTACTCCATTTCACAAACTATATGAGGATACGCACAATAGATTCTGAAGCTATACATGTACTCTATTAGAGCTAATTGAAACTAGATGATACAATTAACCTGCTTCTTAGTACAAACGTTAACACTTAATGTAAAATTCTAATCACAACGAAAGAGAGTAACGCTGGAAGGAAACATGGTGTATAAACACAAATCATCCTTTTTAATTTCTTGAAAAATAAAATAGAAAAATAGTTAACAATAAAGGAAAATCAAAAAATATCAAAAACATCAGCTGGACTAGCTACTGTCTCCAGCTTTGCTTTTTGTATTCTAGTTTTCCATGGAAATGTGACATTTCAGTCACTTCCAGAAGTGATGAGTACAATGACTCCTGGTATTTAGATGCAACAGAAGAAAACTGAACAGGTGGTCATGGTATGAATGAGTTGAAAAGATAATCTATTTACATTATACACTGCACTGTTATAAAAGTTGAAGTTTAAACTTTCTATTAAGTAAAGCATCCCAATAATGTAATGAACCTGTCTATTTTTTTCTGTTTATTATGATTAATTTTAATGCAAAAAACTAGCAAAACTTACAGGACTGTAATTACCCACTTTTGCCAAAAAATTGAAAAAAATCTCATGTAACACTTTCTGCATCAGCATATTCACTGGTCTTTTATTTTACTTCTGCAGTTTTCTGTACATGCAAAGAAGAACAACGGGAAACGTAAAATCAGGATATTTGGAAACGACAGTGTATTATATGAATGTTTATGAATAAAAGTCTTAAAAAATGTAATACACCATAAAGAATGCAACACTATGGAGTAATATAGACAAAATCAGTCATCACAAGTGCATTATATCATACAAATATATGGTTACAAATACACACTAACAGATTTGGCACTGATTAGCAAGAAATATTAATAGTATTTTTAAACTAATATTACAGTTTGTGGTATTTTCTAGAGTGTAGCCTTGGAGAATGAAATGGTCTGGCTGACTGCAGAACAAAAGGCCAACAGACGTCAGAACATCATTAGTGTGGAATTTAAATGAAAAATAAAATCCCTTTTTTTTTTTCTTTTCCTTTCTAGGATTCTAAAGGTCTTCAGGAAAGCTCTTAACCTGGAACTTGGGTTGGCTGTGCACTTCTCAAAAGCATGAGAAAAATCAAATTTACCCACTCCAAGAGCGTTATGTTAAGGTTGTTCACTGCTATAAGAAATTTGGAGAGAGAATTGAATTAAATAGCTGATATTAGGTTGAATAGATTGATAATGTTTGGAGGCCAGGGGAGGGGAAGTTGAAGACAGGGCATAAAGACCTAATTTGCCCATCCTGTTGGGACTGTACAGGGGGAGGCAGGGGAATTAGCAGCTACTGCTCAGTGACTACTGCCCTGAAGTTTTGCCTGCTCTCCTCAGCAAAGCTTTTAAAAGGAAATGTAGGTACTAAAGCTGTGGCTGCTCCAGGCAAATGCCTACTTAGCCTGCATCTAGGTTATTCAGAAAGTTTGGGGTGGAAGCCATGAAGAAATAAAAAGGAAAAATAAAGGAACATGGCCACTTTTGGGCACTACTGTAAATTATATATGGTCTGTATTTGCATAGCTACTTTCACTGGAAGCTATTATAGGATAAAAAAAGAAAAAGGCATTCAAATCCAATTTTTGTTTGTCTGCATTCTGCTTTTATCTCAGATTAATACATTAAGGTTCCTGAAATCCCTTGAAAAGTCTATCTGTACACACAGCCACATTCACTTTGACCCTTTCTCACTGTCTGGTTGTTCATGAGCTTTGCCACAGGTATGAGGACAAAGAAGGTTTGCCAGACTTTTCTGTGTAAAAGGAACAGAAATATGTCTTAGTCCTGTTTTAACTGCCAAGTACCCCCCGAGAGACACTGCAACTGGTCAGATGGAACAGCAAAAAAGCTTCTTCCATTTCCTTTCCTAATGAAGCAGAAATACAGGCTGCCCTTGATTTTCCCCCTGAAATGCAAAAATGGTTGAAACGGGAAGAGCTGAAAAGAACTTCTGTACCTTTGCTCTGTGCCATGGGAGAACAGGTCACTGTGTGGTTTACTTTACACAGAAATCTTTGCTTTCTGTTGTACCAGTGACCTCTCAATGCACAACATGCCATGCCTGCACCAGCAGGCTTCAGAGAGACACACTGCCTTCCTCAAACCAAGCAAGGCCAAGGGAATTAGTGAGTAACCTCTTCTTTCCACCCTCTTGGCGAGAGCAGACCCACAGATGTAGTGGTAGAACTTTCTGAGTGAGCAGTTCGTCCCATGTCATGAATGGCTAAGGCACATCACTCCAAGCTTTGCGATCCGTCATCCCAAGGAAAACACCAAAACGCATCAGGTGGACAAAGGATTTAAATCCCCTTTTTATAGGTCTGAAACAAAGATAAGGAAAAAGTATGGAAATAGCTGAAAACAAAAGAGAAATTACAGATTACAAGTGCATTCACTGGGGAAAACACACAAAGATTTTATTGAAAACAGATGTTCCAGCTTGGAACATTAAGTCTATTTTAGAAAGAAGCAGGAGAAAATGCATGTAAAATCAATTTGCATTTTCAGAAGACAACCCAATCATTTATAATCTCGGCATCATTCATAATTAAGTCACATTATTAGTCTAAAAACAGAACGAAAGTGCTATATAAGTACTTCTGTGAAAGCAGCAGTAGCATACTTAATGTTTACTAGAAGTTTTTTAAAAATAGGTAGAAGAAAGATCACTTAAAAGAGAGCAATTCCATGCTGCATTTAAGAAAGGAGTTGAATTTACTGCTAACATAAAATTACTATTGTAATATAAAATTGCACAAAATTGCAGGAAGGGTTTTTAAAATGTAAATAATATGAAATTACTAGATGTGCATTTAAATGCAGTGAAAGTAACAATCTGCTATCACTTCAGAAAATACATTTTGTTGGTTTTTGGGGTTTTTTTGTTGGGTTGGGTTGGGTTTTTTGTTGGTTTTGTTTGTTTGTTTGTTTTTTCATGGCACTCCGATTAAAAACAAATCACATTAAGGTTTTGTGATTTCATCTTCTCCATTAACAATGTAAAAGACCACTTGAATAATCGAACAACTGGGAAGCACTATTTTAAGCATACCAGATTTCTAAATAATAAAAATACACAGTAAATGAGCAATTAGCCAGGCAAGCGATAAGGTTTAAGTAATGTATATGATACCTGTTTTAATAATTTAGAACAACAGGTTTCCAGATGACTTTTCTGGAGAAGGAAGTGGAATTCAGATACTGTAAAATGCAAAACCAAGCTTTTTCATAGTATCACAGTATGC
>VWYH01011275.1:96225-116027 GCA_013399365.1 Pampusana beccarii | reverse complement strand
ATATGTATATATATATATGCATGCTTATTTTCCTTGGGGCACTTGGTTTACACCACGTTAGTGTTACTCAGATTATCATGTAGTAACAAACCTGAGTCACTGTAAACTCTCCTTGAATTGGAAATGAAAATATAGAAGATTTTCCCTTTTGAAGGTGGGATAGAGAAAGTGACCCTTCAGAGTGAAAATTGGGGTTCACCTCCTGAACTATGCATGTCACACGTGCTGATGTTAGAAGTATTAGTATTATACTTCCAGCTGCTCTGGAATAAGACGTTACTGCTTCATTTTCGACTCCAGGAGACTTGGAAATAGTGAACAGCGGAACGAAGAAGAACACTCGCGATGTTGGTGTGACTTTTCCTACCCCGAGGTGCAGCCAGCCGAATCGACGGCCGCAGGAGCCCTGGCATCCTGTCCAGGGCGTTTTTGGAGAGTCAGCTGGTCTGGTCGCAGATCATCGGGCAGCAGGAAACAAGGGTAAGCAGAAGGGACAGCCGGGCCATTTGTTCGTGGAGAAAAGGACAAAAAGGAGCAGGCGGCATTTACCACAAGGTCAGTCTAAAATACGCTTTGTCTGCAGACCAGAAAAGCTCTACATCTCGACAGCGACTCGCAAAATCCGTGAGGAGGATTAGCTGGGACACAGAGTAGTCTGTCACTAGTACAGCCAGTTCTTATTCTGGTTTTAATCAATGAATTTTAAGCAAAAACACTACACCAAGTGAGCTCTCTGGTGCTCTGTTATTGTGGCACTTTGAATCAGGCTGTTAGATGTCACCTGGAAAGGTCATGAATAGGGAGCAAAGAATATGGCAGTGAAAGATGCATGGGGTGGGAATCATGTAGATATTTCATTTTGATTTCCAAGGTGTAAAAGGTTCCATAAAGCTCTAAGTTCAGTCACTCTAAGTTGTACCTAATGTTTCGTGTACTGAGACCTCAAAAAAACAGGATTTTTTGAGGAATACATGAGAGAAGGTTGTGGTACCAGAAGAACTAAACTCATCTTCCTCTTTTAGCTAGAGTTGTGGTTTTGGGCTGTAGTGTAGCTTCCAGGCTTTATTTTTTTTTTAATTTAAATTTCCTGTCAGTCCTCACAATGTCATGATTAAATGTTTAAAAATATTTTCTCTAGTCATCATTGTTGTTGTAGGGACACATCATTCTCTCTCATACAGGTTTAATTTAGAGTATCTACTCAGAGTACTAGCTGATGCATTCCCATTCAATTATGTATGTAAACTGTGAGTAATCTAATTCTTATACACATATTTAACATTTGGAAGATGTAAAGCATTTGATCTTCAAAAATATCTATAAAAAGCCGTAGGACTTAGGACAGCAATGTGTAATTGCTGATGAATAACTATTCTTTCTATCAAAAGACATACTTGCAAACTAAGCCAATTTGTGCTTTTTCACAAGTATCGTTTGATAAAGACTTGCTGGTTTTATGGCACTTGGCAAACAAATTCTTTTGGAACTGCTAAAGGTGTTTGCTGCAGAGTTCCCCTTGTCTTAAACTGAAGTATTTATTGCACTGTTGGGCCTCTGATTGGATTTATCTAAGACCTTGGGCATGAACCATCTCTTCTCCCAAGGAACAAGCACCAGGAGCAGAGGAAACGGCCTCAAGTTGCACCAGGGGAGGTTGAGGTTGGATCTGGGAACAATTTCTTCCCCAAAGGGCTGTGGGGCATTGGAACAGGCTGCCCAGGGCAGTGGGGGAGTCACCATCCCTGGAGGGGTTGGACAGATGAGATGAGGTTCTCAGGACATGGGGCAGTGCCAGGGGTGGGGGAACGGTTGGACTTGATGATCTTGAGGGTCTTTTCCAACCAAAATGATTCTGTGATTCTATGAAGGGCCACAGATGGGGATGGAAAATGGACGCGTGTGTTGTCTACAAACTTTTATTCTCTTTTGTGGCCTTTCAACAGGGATTTCGTGGTTTGTCCAAGCAGAAGACCCAAAATCTGAATCTAGGAAAGAAAACCATTCCAGCTCCTTTCCTGGTCCCGGTCCTGCTTGGTTTGAACCTCTGACCAGCAGGAAGCCTTGGCGAGAACCTCTCCGGGAGAAGAACTGGCAGGAGCAGCAGCGCAGCACCGGGATCCAGCCAGCGGGTCCCGAAAGAGCTGACGAGAACAGGCCCACGCGGCCGGTCGTGAAGCTCACGCTGCAGGTAGAGCCTGCCAGGGTCTCAGGGGGATTGCAGGAGGAATGCTGCGTATTTGGCTATTGCTATTTCACTTTTGTGATCAGTGGAAGTCAACATGTTACAGATGGCTTCTGCTTAAAACAAAACCCAAACGCACCCCCCAAAACCTAACCACCAAAAACCAAATCAAACAAGAACGAAACAAAAACCAAACAACAAAAAAACCACCAACAAAACTCACAAATTCATTGGCTTTCTTATGGTAATCTGGCTTTTTACAATATGCTAATATATTTGAATTGACCTGATATTTTAAGGCTTAAAGCATTTGGCTTCAGGAACTAGAGGGAATGGACCTGAGGTAGTCTCATACTTGCTTCCATGCAGAAATAATAATGTGTGATATACATAGTATGCGATTAAAATGGACTTTAATTCGTACAGCGCAAACAACGTACGTTGTGTGCATCCATAACATGCATATACAGTGTACGCTTCAGGTGTGATCACTAAATATCTGCAGAAAAATACAGATCTAGTGTACAAAAATATTTTTGAAAGAGATTGTCCGCAGCAAGGGAAATGTAAACGAGGAGGTGGTAATTAAGGTGCACTTCTGAAGTTTCTTTAAATTCCGTTCCATCTCCTCGTGTGCTGAGACTGCCCTGTGCTGGAAATTGAAGTGCGGCGAACAGAGGTATCAGCAGATCGCTTTCAAAATTCCACTTCTGATTCAAAATGGATTGCTGATTTTGATGCGCCCACTGATTTATAGCGAGGGAGATACTAATAAATTACAGAATCACCTGCCCTGTGGGCTCAACTTTGTGAACATTGCTACGCTTTTTGGCGAAGAGGTTTGTGTCCCTTTTGCTAGTTATTATTTCTGGCCATTTATGTTGACAAATAGTTTGTTAAACAAGATCTCTGAGGAACTACAGCATTAAGGATACAAGATTTTGTCTGTTATAGCAAATAGTATTTTGTTAGGATTTTTTTTCCATGCTTTGGTTAATGGTGTTAGATGTTTTGATTATTCCCTTCCAGCTGTAGGGAGGCAATCCGGCCACTTTGCACCTTGTTTTTTTCTGTCAATTTTAGGAGGCCCTTGCAGTGCATCGTCCTGATTTCATCTCCCGCTCTGGAGAGCGTGTGAAGCACCTGAAGCTGGTGATGGAGGAAAGGAGGATGCAGAGCGTCCTGCAGGCCGAGCGACAAGAGCTCTTTAATCCCCCGGAGAAAAGAAAGGGCTACAGGAGTGCAAGTCACATGCTGTCTGACAGAGGTACCTTCATGGTTCTGCTTTGTGCATCCTACAGGAATTAAGGAATTCCCACATTATACTTAAATGTGTGTGTATTTTTAATAAAAGTATTACAATTATTTAACATTCCTATCTATAAAAACCCATAACTTACAAAGGAGTCATTATTGTTGCGCTAGTATTCTTATTGAGAAATAGACTTGCTCACCAGTCTCTTATCTCAACATTTTTCATTTAGGTTTTTTGATGAGAGAGAAGAGAAGAACAGTTCCAAAGAGTGAAATGTTTCAAAGATCTAAACGGTAAGGTTAAGAAGATTTTGTTTCAGGTAGATAAGTGACCTGAGTAAACGGGTGGGAAAGATGGATAAATTGGTGTTGGGTGTTGGGCATAATTCAGATTTTTCAGTGCAAGACGTAGACACCTTATCAGAGGAAGAAAGCACCTATTTAGAAAACCCAAGAAACAATATAATTCTGGAAAAATTATTTCTAACTAAACCTGAGTATTCTGCTGCAGTATCTGCCCTTCAAGCACTCCAGCAAACGCTGCAGGTACCAAAAGGACAGAAAGTGTGGGGTGTGGGAATAGTTTTAAGCATTAACAAGCTAAGTAATACGTGCAGGAACTGAGGTTGCTGAGGGAATGCACCTCCCCGTGTTTCAGCTGAGGTAGGACTCAGGTTTGGGTCTCTTGGACTGGGAGATCAATGTGTCTGAACTCAGCGATTTTCGGAAACTTTGATTTCAGAATAACCCAAGTCAGTGGGGTTTGCACGGGGACTGATTGAGGCCATCACACTGGGCGACTTCTTTTTGTTCCTGCTGCTGTCGTACTCCAGCTCTCGGTTGGAGCTGAGAAATAATTTATTCCGTAGTATTCTTTTGGAATCCACACCTCTAATGAGTGCAGAAGCTTTTTCTTTTTCTCGGTGAGGCTATAAATTGAATTTCTCATGGCAAATTAGCTAGAGGGAGTGAAAGCAGTTTGCAATGGATTTACCTACAATTTTGCACTACTCACTGCTTGTTTTAAACATCTTTATGGTTGGATGATTTATGATGGGGAATCTTGATCTTTCTTTGAGGGAGCCCTGGAATGGCAAAAGCCTCGAGAGGTGAGGTGGTAATAAAGCAAAACCCCAAATCTTGGAGGTATCTCCCCCCATCCATTATCACATCAATAGGCCTTCCAGCAAAGCATAAGAGGAGTAAAATAAACATCAAAATGTGATTTATTTCCTGTTTTCTGTAGTGGTAATGTGGGTTGTGACATTTTCAGAAAATATGACCTACAAGCAGCTGCAGACAGAGTAGGAAAATAGGGATACATGGGACGGTAGGTCACTGGAGGACTAGCTGCCTTTTTAAAATTCTTTTTTTGGTGTTGGGTGTGTATTTGCTTGCTTCTCAGTTCCAGTCTGAAGTTTGATGGGCTGGTAAACAAATTTGGGTGGGGAGCTGTAGAAACCACAAATGTGTCTGGCTCTCCCTGGCTGACACTGGTGACTTAGACAGGAGATAAAATTCAGTATTAATTGAGATTTGGGGTTGATCTTTGCTTTCTTGATTCTTCCTACTTAGTTATGCATTATCCTACAGCTTCCTATTACTTTTCCAGCTAATTTCTCATCCTTCTCTCCTCTGAAACACGCAGGCAACACCCAGCTTGTACTGACTAAATGGCAGACAGATGCAAACTGATGCGCGTTTGCCTCCATCACTTCTCTTGCTGGTCTGAAATATTATTTTCCTACTAGAATTAGCACCAAGACAACTGTCAGAGATGCCCCTCCTGGCTGGCGGGCTGTATTGATTTAAAATGTTCAAAATGGGGCGTGTTGAAGTATTTTCCACCTTCCATCAATACGAAGCATCCCTCGCTTTTTGGCTCTGCTATGGGAGAAGTTCAGTGCCAGCGAAGACAAAACATTCGCCTAAACAGGGTTGAAAATATTGAAATTTTGAAAAGATACCTGAATAGCTTAAATCAAGTTATTCTTGTGATAAAAATATTGGTATCGATAGGTAAATATCCCCAGAATATTCTCAAAGCAATGGGGCTGTTCTGTACTGGAGATATTGAACTCTACCTTTTGCAGCTGGGTAATCGTATCAGCTGTATGGTCATTTTAATGTTATAAATATTGCTTTTTAGGAGGGTGCTGCTTGTAAAGGAAAGGCATTATGGGATGTGGGAATTTCCGGTATCACAACTGCTATGTGTTCCTCATTTTCCCTGTGTGACACTAGTAAACCCCTGAATAAATGTTTCTGTGATGTGGTTGGCCAGTGGCTTTTAACAGAATGTGAAGATAAAACAGAGGATGTTTTATTTTTTTTTTAATATCAATAAATTCCTTCCAAGTCACTATTTTTGGCTTTTTCTATTTACACTTAAGGATCTATGAGCAGCTGCCAGAGGTGCAGAAGAAGCGAGAGGAAGAGAAGAGAAAAATGGAATACGACTCATACCGCCTGAAAGCACAGCTTTACAAAACGGTGAGCGTTCTGGTCAAGTATTTGTACTCGAACGTTTCAGAATTTTTTTTTCTTGAGGTCACAAGCATGATAGTAACACTTACTACATGTTAATTCCGTGATATGATTTTGCAGCTTCTAGGTGGTTAGGATATATTAGCATTTAATCAGGGTGAAAGCAGTCAAGCTTAGCAAAACGTGGAACAAAAAATCCCCCTACCTAACCGGAAATCCTTCCAGTACCTACACGTGGTGTACGGAAAAAAAGACAAGGAAGCACGGTCCTGCTTAAACCATATAAAAAAGGTCTTGAGGGCAGAACGAGAGGGATCGTGGAGCGTATTTAAAGAAGGTATTCCTCAGACGGGCTCTTTGAGCTGAAGTCTGCTGGTTTTGCTCTCGTGTACCCTCGCTGTAGGTGGGTTTAGCTCTCACGCAATTCGCAGCTGACGTGGTAACCATGGTTAACAAAGCCTGGAGTCATCGCTCTTCGTTTTGCTGCAGTGGAGAACTGGCTGTCCTGGTAATAACCTGTTAATCTGGGGGGGCTGTGGGTTTTGCAGGCTGAGAGAGTTGGGTGTTCAGCCTGGAAAAGAGAAGCTCCAGGGAGACCTTATTGCGGCCTTTCCGTGCTTAAAAGGGGCTGGAAAAAAAGCTGGAGAGGGGCTTTTTACAAGAGTATGTAGTGATAGAAGGAGACGACTAAAGGAGGGGGGATTCAGGCCGGACATGGGGGAGAAATTGTTGTCCCTGAGGGTGGTGAGAGCCTGGCCCAGGTTGGGCAGAGAGGTGGTGGCTGAACCATCCCTGGAGACATCCCAGGCCAGGCTGGACGGGGCTCTGAGCAACCTGAGCTGGTGAAGATGTCCCTGTCATGGCAGGGGGGACACTGGATGAGATCTGAAGGTCCCTTCAACCCAAACCCTTCTGTGATTCTGTGATTCACCAGTAAGCATTTGTTCTATCATGCTGCACTGGCACTGAGCAGCACGGGATCTCCTCTGTCAAATAAACCAGCATTCCTAAGGGCAGAAAGGACTAAATTTGAACTACAAACACTTACCCAGCAGTTGAAGGACAGTTTCTGTGCCAGGGCCTCACCGCACAACCGGCAGCAGACTGGGGTGAGGGCTCTGGGATTTTGGGGAGCAGGAGAAGGCCCCAGCGGGGCCGTTTTTCTGGGTTTCTCTGGGACTCATTGTGCTGTGAAACCGTGAGATCCCCGCAGGAACCGCTTCTGTCCCTGCTGGCAGCTGCTGCTCATGCTCTTCATCCCTGGCTCTTCAAGCTGTGTAACATGTGCTTTGTGTCTCTCTGCCAAACACAAGTTTAATTAATGACAGAAAGACTGAAGAACCCTGGGTTAAGCCTGATAAGAGTCTTCTGTCCCTGTCCCCTCCCGTGTGCCCACATCTTCTTATCTAATGTTTTTGTGTAACAAGCTATATCACAGTGATGTGATAAATATTCGATAGAGGATGCCCATCAGTCCCCTCTGAGAAGTGCATCTCCAAAACTGACCAGTATATATTGTTTTTTGAGCTGTTCTAGGCATCCATATGCTTAAGCTTTCTCTTAAGACTTAATAAGATGCAACAGTTTGTAATACAAACACTGAAATTCTAACCTGACTTACCTTCTCGCTTTTTAACTAACATATATACCACAAAATGTGGCCTTCTGGAGAACATTGACAGCAGGCAATAAACTGCATTGTAAATAAATAAACCTCAGTGGTTTAAGGACAATAATTAAACCTGATTTTTTTTCTCCTATGGATCTTAAGGTTGCGCTTCACCTTTAGCATTGCGACTCTTTTCTGGCTGAGTTGTCCTACCAGAGCTGGAATAACAGGGTTAGTTATTCATTGGGAACAACAGGAATTGGATTTTAAAAGTTAGGGTTCATAACGCAATGGGTTATCCAGAATATTTCCCTAATCTGATTGTGGGTACTTGCCACTAGAATTGCTTAAATTTGATGCTGTGCTTTTGCAGGGTGTATCCAGGACATATTTCTTTCACTAGTCTGAGAATCTCAGTAAGGTCTTAAGAGGGAATAAATGCTGGGAATTGTTGATTTGAAGTAGCGTAGTCAGCCAAAAGCAGAGAGGGAATCGGATCAGGAGGTTTGTATCCAAGTGTGGTTTTGAGTGGAAGAGAGATGATGGTTCATTGCAGTAAAACATTGTCATCTTTTTGTGTTCTTTGATGATTCAGAATAGCTGTAGAGAGTCTCTGTAAATACAGTGAATGGTTTGTTTAGAATTTGGTTAATATGTTGCTGAGAGCATCGGTTTCTAAGCGGATCTGATTGTGCGTGACAAAAAAGAAACACAGATTTTGTGGAATGACTCCGAAGATAACACAGGAATTAGGAGATTATTAGATTATATGGATTATTAGGAGAAGAAAACAGCTGGTAAAAAAGTTAGACTGCAAATGTATGTAATCCAGGGTTGTCTCTTTTCAATGATCTGTAACATCACATCCCTCACAGTGCCAAGTTTGTGAACTGCTGGTGTAAAATAGCAGATCAGTACTCTGGAATGAATCTAATTTATTTTAATTGCAGTCACCTAATGGAGTCCTGTTGTGCCTTATAGTAGGAGACAATTCCTTGTTTGGTGTGTATCCAGACACGCATCCTTAACGATTAACTTCTTTATCCTTCACTTTGTGGGTTTTGACAAGCCAGCACTGAACACCTTGATGGGGAAAGGATGAATTTGTGCCTCCGCCACTCCAGAGAGCAGCTTGTAGGGGAAACTCCTGGTGAAAGTGTGTGCTGGGGATCCTGGTCTGGGGTGTCGGGGGCCTCCACTTGTATTTTCTTGGCTGGATTTCTTGCAGATGTTGACATCTGGCAGAGGAGACAGCCGGGCAGGTGCGGATGTCTTAAAACCGCCAGATAATTTGGCTTAGTGAAAAAGAGACTGAGCGCTTATTTTCTTCTCCCAGCACCTGTGGCTGAACACTTTGTTGTAACAATGAAATGTGTTTATATCTTACATTTATTACATCTCAGCCGTGATGTAATACAGCGCTGGAACATGGGTTGCTTCTTTTTCTGTCACTGATAACCTAAGAAGCAGACATTTGAAAGTCAAACTAGGTGTACACCTCACTAACAGCTGTCTCTTGCCATTTCTACGGGGTGTGGAGGGCTCCCAGGTCGGGGGTGATTAAAATTTGGGAAAGGAAGCAATGAATTAAACACGTACTCACACAACACATGAATGTGGACAAGGGTTGTTTGCTGAAGTCTCCTCACACCAGCGTTTAAAGGTATGTTAGGTGTAACTGCGTATCGATGTGATTTATGGGCTGATGCTTCAGAAGGAAAATGAACACCGGCTTCTTGGAAATATATTGTGAGGAGAAATCCAAAATTGTCTGTTTGCAGCGTGAGCGATGACGGCCACTCTGGGGTGTGCTGCTCTCTGGAGGTGGCGTCTTCTTGTCATCCGCCATAGGGAACCAAGAATAATGGTCTTAGTGTCCAGGGTGAGGGATGAGATCAAACTGAGTTTATTTGGCTCAAAATAAGGCCCCAAATCAGTGAATATAAACAAGATTTGCTTACCTCTTGTAAAGTACAATGGGAAACAATTATACAGGACACCTGAGAATTAAGGGCTGTCTGTGCTTTTTTTTTTAAGGCAATTATGCGTTAATGTGGGGCAAAGCAATCGGAGGTGAAGAGCGGACAAAATAAGTTTTGTTAGCACTGGGTAAGGAGAGAACTATAAACGTATTAAAATGTATTAAAATTCCTGTGCTGGAACGCGACTGAGGCTTGCACAGGCTTTCTTAATTTTTCGAATTGTTAAATACTTGTCTTTCTTAAGATAGCAAAGTTCTTTCTATCACACGATGCACATGGGTCTGGGCTGGTGTTCTGTCCCAGGATCCCTTTGCTTTTGTACTTTTAATTTCAAATGGAGCGTAAAGTTATTCTAGTCAGATAAGGGAATGGTGCGTGCTCTTTAATTTTGAAAGCTGGACAGATTTCTGAGCTGATGGCAGCACAAATCAGAACTCTTTCAACCCTCACTGAAATGAAAATGAATTTTAGGAGTTTATCAGATACAAATTGGTTCCACTACTGAGGCTTTTCTATCACATGTAGTGAGTTTGTAATTTTTGTAAATAGGGAACATAAGAAAAACCTCCATAAAGGGGACAACAAGGTTATTAATTTATGTATTTCCCTCTAACCCTTAAAAAATTAGAAATATATCAGCATTCAGGAACACTAAACACTATTTTATTTATGAGTGGGATGTGTCTTTTAGAGCCTATACAAGGTAGGGGCCACAAGGTGTCACTACCCCAAAGGAAAAGGCACATTCTTCTAGAGGTGTAAAACTGAATTACACTTTGCTGGCTGCTTCCGAGTCTTATTTTTGTTTAATATTTGTTTCTTCATCCCCTTGGCTACATTTTCGCTCCTGTCAGCAACATGTTCAGGGTTTGTTTGGTTTGTAGTTGCTTCCTGGAAGTGAAACCGAGAGGGGAGATAATATCGAATTGCTGCTGGATTGCAAAAGGGCCTGTGAGCTGTAAGGGCTGTTCAAAGGATTCTGTGTTGGTATAGACACTATATATAGTGTCTATATATACTATATACACATATTGCACATTCTGTGTGTGTATAAAGGGCTGAGCTGCGTTCATCTATGTGATATGAAAGGTCTCATAAGGTAGTGGTTGTATCACCCCCACTGCTGTTAGTAACACCTGAGTTCCCCAAAGCTCTTACCTTACCGAACGCTTCTATAAAGCCACGTAAGATCTATTCCACACGTCAAAATGTCAGTGAGCTGGAGAATGAGGTGCTGTTCCATTACCCTGTTGCCTGGGGAAGAACACCATGACAGAGCCAGCAGCAGCGATTCTCAAAGATGCTCTGACAGTCTGTTGTGATTTGTGTCCAGGGGGCTTCAAATCCATCTTTGGGTTTCATTTTTTTCAGGGATTTGTCCACTTGCTTTGTGAAGCGTGACCGTCTGGTGTTGGCAGAGTCCCACAGCTTAACTGCACAAGGCTGGGACTCTTCAAGTATCCTGTGTCGTCTTGCTTTGTTTCTTTAAAACCTGTAACCTGTTGTTTTACATGATGCCTCCCCAGATTATTTTTGGAAGAATCTGCAAATAACGTTACTTTTTCACCTGCTTCAGGCTGCTCAGGATTGTACAGACTTCCATCCCTTCCCCTTCAGTCATGGCCCATCCCTCCCACTGTAATGAAGAATCCTCATTTATCCATTTATTATAGAAAACACCTCCTCTGTCTTCCAGTATCTTCGTGCTTAGTGTTTTTAATTTTTAGAGCATTAATACCCGTCTCTCGCTTTGTTTTTATCTTTTCAGAAAATCACCAACCGTGTCTTAGGGAGGAAGGTTCCCTGGAACTGATACCGATCTGTTCAGAGAAGGTTTCTTGTGCTTGATCAACTTGCAGCTCAAAGGAAATTGTGATGTGAAAAAGATAATGCAGTAAACACTTGTGCAGTGGATGTTTTGTGGTATTCACTTGTGTCATTTTTGTACTAATATAATTGTGTTATATTTAAGAATCAATGATTTGATATAAATGACAGATTTTTTTAAAAATAAATGACTGGTTTTTGTAGTGATGTTATGTGCTTCCAAAGTTAAACATAGTTTGGAAGCACTTGGTTCATAATATATTTATAACTACCTGATGGAAATAGCAGTTTAATATGTATATTTTTAATTGCTTTTAGCAATGATTTTTATTTTTTTATTTCTTATCTCAATGTAGAAAAAATACTTGTAATGTTTTGTACTGCAAAAACCCCTTAAATAAATAACATCGAATCAGTTTGTAGTAACTACTGCAGCGCTCATGAATTACATCTTGGCTGTCCGTATGGACCTCACCTAAAGAAACTGGGACATAATCAGCTCTTGGTCCGCTCAGCACAGAACGTAAGAACTGGCCAGGTAACCGTAAGGGCTGTTTGAACTGGATTTTATTTGCACGTGGCTTCATTGGTTTGCATCTTTCTGTGCGAACCAGGAGGGTCTAATCTGAGATATTTTCTGTGATATTGGGAATTTTGGAGGTCTACACTTCACCAGCATCACAGCAACAAAAGAAGAAATACAAAGATTGCGGTTCTTGGTGATAGAAACCTGAAGTCTGAGTTTCATCTGCTTATCATAACCGAGTTTGAATGATGCATAAACAGGAAAAGACTCTGAAGAAATCTAAATGGGTGTGAACAGTGGTTTCCTATTTTCCTTTCTTCAGATGTTCATAGCGATTTAGTTCAAGGAGCAGCTGTAACGGTGCACCCGGTTCTGCGAAGGGCGAGCCACAAATTTGACTTCTTGTGTTCACCAAGAATTTCACAGCACGTCTTGTTTCACCCCTGGGCTGAGCCGTCCAGCTCTGCCGTGAACCCCCGGAGTTCGCTTTGGGGCGTAATGAATCGAATCTTCAAATGCTGCGAAATAACGCGATTCTCTTGAAGGTCAGTGCAGCTGCACTAAATCACACCACACAAAGACTGGATGCAGTGTTTTTCAAGTCGTGCCCTGTGCTGGTGGCACCGTGTGCTGTTAAAGCAGCCGTTATATCCTACCCCAGAGTCAAGTGACAGAACATATGCAGGTATAAGATTTCTATTTTATTTAGATGTACTCTTCTTACCGGAATAGCGTGCAAAAAACCCAACCACCACAAAACCATGATCTAATATGTCAGTCTCAGAATACCTCTGGTCTCAGAAATGTGAAGTTAAAAGTGCAGGTTAAAAATACTACAGTATTACATGGCTGAGATAAATCCGCTTGAAGAATTCTTATTTCTTCAGCCCTTTCCACTTTCCAAAATCTGGTTTTTTACCTATTCGCTCCTTCTGCTGTCTTGTCCCTGGGACCGATTTGGGTGCAAGTTGCCGCTTTGCTTTTGCTGTTTGTGGCTAGAAAGCAGCTCTGTATGTTGAAGCAGAAGGTGCTAAAATTTGCTGGTGCTGAAATTTGTCCTGCGATTCTCTGCTGTCCGTATGAATAGACTTGTCCTTGTGGGGAGAAGTTGGTTGTGTTGGACTCAGGACAAGCTCTTGCCTTGCTGAGTTCTCATTTAAAGCCACTTACCTTCTTTAAATATGTCTTTAAGCTTTCAACTGATGAAAACACAAAAGAGCTTAAGGGCCCTGCTGGTGCCTCAGGGGGTGCTTGGAAGTTTTCTTACAGTCAGATAACACGGAGGATGGTTGTTTTTATTTAAATGTAGTGTGTCTGTGTTAAAAAAAAAAGAGAGGTCAATAATGAAGCACATTGCAAATGGAAGAAAGGTAGAGGCAATTAATTTCAACTGGCTGGAGTACCCATCCTCATCTAAGCAGGGAACCGAGCACTGGAAAACCTTGCAAAACAAAGAGCTGCTGCAAATCTTTTTAATGTTTTACCTTGTTTAATAATGTTCACTAACTACAAAACTTATCTGACAGTCGCCGGCATTCTGTGAATTGTCAGAGTTGCAGCTTGAGAGACTGAGTGACAAGGAGCTGCAATTCTGCGTTTGGTGGCAATTTTGTGATGTATTTTTCTCTGCTAGGGGAGAAGCATTGGTTTCTGTTAAAAATCTTCTAGTTCGGCTTGCTTTAATATGGCAGAATGTGTGATCTGAGGCTGGGCTTGGATGTTGGAACAGGCTGCCCGGAGAGGTGGTGGCTGAACCATCCCTGGAGCCATCCCAGGCCAGGCTGGACGGGGCTCTGAGCAACCTGAGCTGGTGAAGATGTCCCTGTCATGGCAGGGGGGGCACTGGGTGGGCTGGGAAGGTCCCTTCAACCCAAACCCTTCTGTGATTCTATGTTTTGGTGTGGCCCAAGACCAGTATAAGAGTTTACACTCTGCTTTCTGAAATACTGTAAAGCGAATGTTCTATTTGCTTTGCACACAAAGGAAAAAGAAAGTTTTGTAGAGGAACAGTAGGAGTTTGATATTTTTTTTGGTTTTTTTTTTTGTTGTTGTTGTTGGTTTTTTTTTGTTTTTCTCCCCAATGGAGTGAGCACCTGTAATCNGCATTGGAACAGGCTGCCCAGGGCAGTGGGGGAGTCACCATCCCTGGAGGGGTTGAAAATACACAGAGATGAGGTTCTCAGGACATGGGGCAGTGCCAGGGGTGGGTTGTGGTTGGACTCCATGATCCTGAAGGTCTCTTCCAACCAAAGCTGTTCTATGATTCTATGAAATTGGCAGGAGCTGCAGCCTCTCAGAACTACTGAACGGTACATCTCGCGTGCCATGCTTTAAAGGAGGCAGCTCTGCTCCTCAGTTCCTACTCCGACAGCGTTCTCGTCCTTCCTTCCCTCGATTCCTTCCCTCGGGATGCCCGTGGAGCTGACTCACACCCATTCCACCACCGTTCCTGGTTGTCATCAGGTCAGATAAAGCTTGTTCTGGGTCTAAGCATCCAGTGTTTATAGTTCCGTGGAAGGAGGCTGTTGACATTTGGAGTCCTTGGTTCCAGCATGCAAAACATCTTTCCAAATACTCAGGAAATTATGCTTGGATTGTGTTGATTCTAAAGTGGAGTAATCTCATCTTAATCCACTGCTACACAAAGACTTTTAGGGCAAATTCTGCAAATCTTTGTAAGTTTGAAGAGGGCGGAACTATTTTTTTTTAACCCTACAGGAACAGGCTTTTCTCATCAGAAATGTTCTTTGATCAGCATTTGCTATGCAAAATGCGTATTGTTTAGATGCTGAACGCATGTTTGAGTCTCACAGAAAAGACAGATTTTGGAACTGCTATCTCAAAAACTGTGAAAAGGCAGCACCGTTGTGTTGTCTCTAGAAACTGAAAGTAGCTTTGATTGTTGCTCGTTTGCATCTTGTTCATCATTAAGTAAATACAGCAACTGGTCTTTGGCTTTGTGTTGCCTGTAGATGTGTCGTCTACAAACTGAACTTGAGGTGGGAAGTGTGATGGATGTGTGGGTGAGGTGGACAAGGCAAAGAAACAGCAGAAAGGGGATGTGAGAAACCACCTTATGCTTTGAAAGGTTCCTTATTTTAAGATAAGAAGCTTGTTTGCCCTTCAGAAACAACTTCGATTTCCTCTTTCATGATCATTTCCACTAGTTCTGCCTGTTGTGTTCCATCCTGAGGGACCTTTTATAAGGACACGGTAAGTCCTTTGATTTTTGGTGGATGTTTTTGGAGACCTTTCTGTGGAGAACCTGTCTCACATTAGTTGTCTGTCACGTCAATGATTGAGTCACCATCCCTGGAGATGTTTAAAAGACATGGAGATGAGGTTCTCAGGGATGTGGGTTAGTGCCAGGGGTGGGTTAATGGTTGGAGTTGATGATCTTGAGGATCTTTTCCAACCAAAACGATTCCATGATTCTCTAATCAGTGATGAGACTTGAATTGATGTTTGAGACACGTCTCTGGTAGCTGGCAAGATCGCTGTGGAAAGCAGCTACAAGGATGATGTAAAAATACAGTTGAAGTGCCAACTTCCTTGGAAAAGGAAGTTCCCCACAGAATACAGCCGTGTTACTGTGTATTTATCTAGATCTGGCCTGGTCCAGGGGGGTTGACTTCTGGAGAACTTTATCCCAGGAGCACTTCTGCTTCCTGCCGCTGTCGGTGGGGAATTTGTTAGTGGTTGTGTCTGTAGGAGAACACAATGACTTGGAAGAGGAGGAGGCTCAAGAAAGAGATTTGTCCTGTGCAAACGCAGGTAAACCCGTGGTTTCTGCTGCTTTATAATCTGCTTTTCCTGAAATAATAACCCTAACAAAGAAATTACTTCTTGACTGGCTGTTCATTAGCCTAGCCCAAACTTTAATCCAGTAAATAATAATATATTGTTTCCTTTATACTGAATTCTTGGTTGGCCAGCTGGGCGGCTGTGCTTCTCCAAAGCTTAAAAGTGTCCCATGAAGTCACTGGAGATGCTCATCGTGGGCTTGGGGAAGGAATTCGGCTGAACTGCTGTAAATGGAAAAGACGCGACTCTTTCACACAAGCGAGGTTTGAAAGTCAAACTTTTTATTAATATTTTTCTCCCTGCATCAGCAGATAAAATGAACTCTCCAGGCCACATTAGGCGCTGCGGGAGGGTGACTGACCTCCGCATGACAAATGGAAGCCGAGTTGATTAATACACTTCTGGAAGGCACTCAAATTCCACGGTGATGAGGGCAGTTGTGAGAGGTCTCAAAAGAGGAGAAGTTTTTTTTTTTTTATTATTGCAATCTAACTTTATTCATGTGCTGCAGCCCAGTTGCTTTGTAGCTTCATCAGAAGCTGCTTCAAACTTGGCTTTGTGATGCAAAGGAGAGATTCCAGCTCATCTTCCCAAAGTTGTGTTGAAAAGTAGGTTGAGGGGAGACCTCCTGATCTCTGAACTGCCTGAAAGGAGCTTGGAGCCAGGGGGGTCGGGCTCTGCTCCCCAGGAACAAGCGCCAGGAGCAGAGGAAACGGCCTCAAGTTGCACCAGGGGAGGTTGAGGTTGGATGTGGGAACAATTTCTTCCCCCAAGGGCTGTGGGGCATTGGAACAGGCTGCCCAGGGCAGTGGGGGAGTCACCATCCCTGGAGGGGTTGGACAGACAGAGATGAGGTTCTCAGGATGTGGGTAGTGCTGGGGTTGGGTTATGGTTGGACTCGATGATCCTGAAGGTCTTTTCCAACCAAAATGATTCTGTGATTCTGTGACTCCTGGAGCTGGGTTCGACTCAGTGTGTCCCGTGAATCACTCTGCTGTAGGGGACTCGCTGGTGGCCTCTGCTGCATCTTGGTGATTCATCTGCTGAGTAGCCAGGTTCTGAGACTTCCCGGTTGGGTCTGGAGCAGGTGGCATGTCAGCTACACACTGCGGCCTCCTGAATGTCAGTGCATGAAGAACCAAGTTCCTGGGGCAATGTGTACAGATGGAATAGTCATTTTAATAGGAGATTGTGTGAAATTTGGCCTAAGGAGATATTATTTTTTTGGCCTATCAGGGCAACTAGTTTTTAGGAATGATGTAGAGCTGTTTTACCGTGTTACAACTGTCCTTGTCCAATGCAGAACGACCCGTGACAGGCTAAGGCTACGCTGACAACACTGTGGTAGGAGACCCAAGGCTGGGTGCCTGGGATCTTGCTGAGCGCATCTCCTGTGCTTGTGTGCTCCATGTGCTGGTTCTCTCCTTCCCGACGCTGTAGCACGAGTTCCCGGGAGCACAGGAGCATCCTCTGGTGAGACCCCCCTGCAGGGCTGGTCCAGCTCTGGGTGCTCAGCACAGGACACACAGGGACCTGCTGGAGAGGGGCAGAGGAGCACAGAAATGATGCGAGGCTGGACCAGCTCTGCTGGGAGGACAGGCTGAGAGAGCTGGGGTGTTCAGCTGGAGAAGAGAAGCTCCGGGGAGACCTTAGTGCAGCCTCTCTGGACTTAAAAGGGGCCGATAAGAAAGATGGGGACAGACTTTTGAGCAGGGCCTGTTGTGATAGGACAAGGGGTGATGGTTTTAAACTAAAGGAGGGAGATTCAGGCTGGACATGAGGAAGAAATTGTTGGTCCTGAGGGTGGTGAGAGCCTGGCCCAGGTTGGGCAGAGAGGTGGTGGCTGAACCATCCCTGGAGACATCCCAGGCCAGGCTGGACGGGGCTCTGAGCAACCTGAGCTGGTGAAGATGTCCCTGTCATGGCAGGGGGGGACTGGGGGGGCTGGGAAGGTCCCTTCAACACAAACTATTGTGTGATTCTATGCTGAAAATAGATACCAACGGCTTCTCCCTTTAATTCCCCGGTTGTGAGCGATCCCGCCTGCGCCTCACACGTGCTGCTCTTGGCTTACACCGGGACGCAGAAATCCCCGATCTCAGCTGCCAGGCTGTGTGACCCAGCTGTGGGCCACGCTCGGGTGCCACGGCTTCCGTCGGCTTTTGTCAGCAGAGATATCAAGTGATTGAGGCTGCAGATGGGGGGAGAACGCCTGTTCCTTTCACAAAAAGGCCTTTTATAAGCTGCTGTGGCATCACCAGCCGTTGCCGTCCCCAGTCCCATGTAGGGCCACGTTCCCCTCCATGCCCAACGGCCGCGCTCGTGTTCCCTGTGCTGCTGGGAAGCAGAGAAACTTCTGCCTTTGTTTAGTACCAAGTGCCCTGCTTTCTGTAATTTGTACTGGTTGAGAAAGTGAAGGAATGAGGAAAAATGTTGTGTAACATATAGCGATGGGCTGCTGGGGTATAGGCTGGAGTCTGTCACCTACTCCAGCTTATGGTCCCTACTCCATCCCGGCCCCTGGTTCTCCGCAGCGTTCCTGGCCACCAAGTGCCCTCTCTTGCAGAGACATTCCCACCTCTCTGCGGCTCCACGTATCTTCATCCCTCTGCACCTCGCTGCTGATGCTTTCTCAATGGCTGAAAGCCCCATGGTGAGTTTGCCCCTCTCCTCGTCGTGTGCCAGGCTGCTCATCTCCAGCTGCTCCGCTCCACTTCCACCGAGCTGCCCGGATCCGTGTTGGGGTGGCAGTGCCCTCTGCTTCTCACAGGTTTTATTCTTTGGGGTGACTTTGGTTTTTTTCCATTGTCTGTCCTCTTGTGGAAGTGGTGGGACCCAGGCATGCTGAACTTCACCAGGGTCCTTCCTGGTGCTCTGCAGAGCTTGACCCAGAAAAAG
This sequence comes from Pampusana beccarii, assembly GCA_013399365.1. Lineage (NCBI taxonomy): Eukaryota > Metazoa > Chordata > Aves > Columbiformes > Columbidae > Pampusana > Pampusana beccarii. The sequence goes on along the minus strand of VWYH01011275.1, from coordinate 97,458 downwards.
CAGAAGATTGAGCTTGTGGGGAGGGGGAGGTTTTGCTAAATGACATGAACCCACCTGAAAAATGCTGTATCTGAGGCTTAATGGTGGCACTCGAAGGGGAAAACTCACTGTGACCAGATGTTTGCATCTGCCGGTCGCATCCCAAGGCCCTGGTAACAGGACCTGCCCATGCGTTCGGGTGCCGGGGGGGCCTGAGATTTGTCATTTTGTGCTGGGAAACCCCAGAAAAGTCTCTTGTCCCCTCCTCTCACAAAATGTCACCTTGGGCGGGTGTCCCCAGAGGTCCCCAGAGCCCTTCGGGTAGGGGCGTCTTGCAGCTGCCCCCACTTTTACAGTGGAGTAATTCACAAAGCTTTAATTACTACTGTTAATCATTGTTATTATTAGGACTTCAAGAAATAGTGATGACCCAGAGAAGGGACCCAAAAGGGCTGAAGCAATGAAGGTGGGATGGGGGGTAAGTGTGCGCAGGACGGAAAGTGAGCGGCACCTCATCCCACGCTCTCTGAGCTGCTTCCTTGGGGAAAAAGATCTTAATAATAATAATTAAAAAAAAAAAAAAAGATAAATAGTAATAATAGAATCATTTGGGTTGGAAAAGCCCCTCAACATCATCGAGTCCAACCATAACCCACCCCTGCCACTACCCCATGTCCTGAGAACCTCATCTCTGTCTGTTCAACCCCTCCAGGGATGGTGACTCCCACCACTGCTAATAATAATAGAAATAGTAATTTAAAAAAATAATATAAAATGAATAAAATAATAATCAATAATAATAAATAAAAATTGTGGAGTATGGTGAGGGTTGCAGAAGCATCTCTGCTCCATCTTGGCCTGGTTGGGGTGGATGGGCTCGTTTTTATTAATTTTATTAATTTGATTGGTTTTATTATTTCGTTTTAATTATTCTCATTAACTTTATTTATTTTACTAATGTTATTTTAATTAATTTTAATTTAATTGCTTTTATTTACGTTATTTTTTTGTTGTGTTTATTAATTTTATTGACTGTGTAAGTTTATCTTTACTGTATTTATTTTCCATTTCATTTGTTTTATTAACTTTCCTAATAGTAATTAATTTTATCAATGCATTAATATTTAATACAATCAATATTATATTTGTTTATTAATAAAATTAATATATTTATTTTATTATTTTTTTTTTTTCCTAAAAGCAGGATACTTTTTAAATTCAGAAAGCCATGATCAAAATGAAATTATTTAATAT
>VWYH01011275.1:0-96211 GCA_013399365.1 Pampusana beccarii | reverse complement strand
TTTTTTTTTCCCCTTAAATTATTAGTTGCCTTTCCTGCCCCTCCTCGTGCACGCAGCCTCTCGTTGTTCCCCCCCCGTCCCGTCTTCTGGTCCCAGGGGAAGGGGCTGAAGCTGCGGGGGGGACCGCGGTTCGGGGGGAGCCCGGTTCGGGGGGCGCAGCTGCCGGCCCGGCTGCAGCGGCTGCTCCCGGCGGGGGGAGCCTGGGAGCCGCCTTCTCCTCCGGTCTGGTTTTCATTAGAGCGATCCGGCTGGGCCAAGAAACACAGCAATAAATAAAGGCGAACAATAACCCCCACCCTCCCGGCTCCCCCCGCCCTCCCTCCCGCCGCCCGGCCCCGCGTCCAGCCCGGGCGCCTGGGAACGAGCGGGATCGGGGGCGACCGGGACCGACCCCGGGGCGAGTGAATGGGGCTGGTGGGGGGAAGCCGGGCGGAGGGGAGGGGACCCGAGAGGATAAGAGGGGACGGCAGAGCCGGGGCCGGCGAGCAGAGGCGGTGACAGCCCCGGGGAGCGGCCGGCATGGCTGGGGGGGGGCCCCGCACACCCTGCGGCCCCCGGGGCTCTGCGGATTTTGGGGGGACTCGCATCTTTGTCCTGGGGATGTTGCTGCTGCTGCCCGGGCGGGGAGACGCTTCTGGAGCACGAGGTAAGAGAAAAAGGGAGGGTGGAAGGGTGGGGGCGAACCCCAAGTTCACCCCGCGGGGAGGGGGGTGCGGGGACACCGGGCTTTGCAGGGGGGGATGGATTTGGGTCTTGGGGGGTCCCATGGCTCGGGGGGCGGGGGGCAGCGCTCCCTCCCATCGGCCCCATCGCACTGCTGGGGATGTGCATCCTCCAAAGCCCGTTTCGGGTGGGTTTCCCCCCAAGCCCCATCCCAGCGCTCCCCGGGGTGGGGGGGGCTGGACTCTGCACTATGACTCTATATGGTCTGGTTGGGATGGGAGGGCTGAGACCAGCCCCCCCCCCCTCCCTTGAGAGGGGACGGATTCGGCTCCTCACCCCCCCTGCACCCCCCAACCGGCACAGACCCCCCCTTATCTCCCATCTCCCGCCTCCCTTGGGTCCCCACAACCCTCCCAGCTCCGGCCGGGGGCACCTCGGAAGGGACACGGTGCTTGTGCTGCTGCCGCATGTTTTGGGGTGAAACTTGGCTTTTTCCGTTGCTGAGAAAACACAGTTTTCCTCAGAGGTTCCTATCGCTTTTCAAACAGGAGAAAGGGGGGGGGGGGTTCCCCAGTTGGGTTCAGCCTCTTCTGGTTTCTCTTCTCCATCCCTAATTCCTTCCACAACCCCATTGAGAAGTTAGGGGCTGCTGCTTGTCCGCGCAAAGCACCATTTTTTGTGATGATTCTTTGACTTTCGAGCTTCGCTGGCTTCCCCGTGGCTGCCGAAAAGAAGTTTTCCGACAACTCGGGGGGAGACGCGCGGCTGGGAGAGGAACGGGGAGCGTGGGGGGGGGCAGAAACCGCTGTTTGGATTAAATGGGAGAGGAAAAGCAGACGGGGAAGCCGGTGGCTTCGTGTGGAGTCCGGGTGCTGGGGGGCTCAGTTTTGGGGTCAAGCATCCCCAAAACACATGGCTGCAATGGTGCAAACATCCCAATTACCAAAACAATGCTGTTTCCGACCCAGCGTTCCCAGAAAGGGCTGGGAATGTGTGTTTTCCAGGAAAAAAATGTAAAAAAAAAAGAGAAGAAGGGGGTGGGAAACCTCCTCTGTGCCGCGTTTGGGTTTATTTGACTTAGATTTTTAAGGCTCTGTCTCATGCTCTGAGTCTCTCTCATTCCCAGCAAAAGCTGAAGTGGGAAACAGCGAGAAGCTTTAGTATAATAACCAAGGGGTTTTTACGGCATGGCCCGCAGCCCAAACCAGTAATCCCAGCAGAACGGCCGCCCCCCGCGTCCCATCCCGCCCCCTCCCCGGGCAGCGTGGGAGAAAGACAAGCTCTGAGCATGGAGCATCTCCCTGTCCTTCTGCAGCAGCCAGCTGGGGAAAAAATAGAGTTTTTTCCTCCTTTTCTTTGTAATGGCAAAGCAGAACTCCCCCTGGAGCTGCCTGCTCTTTGTGGCTGAATACAAGTCACATTGCGGCTGTGCCTCAGTTTCCCCACAAGACAAGAGGGCTCATATACGGCTGGGGGGCTGGAGGGCCTGGCTGAGGCTTTGGGAGGAGGTGAGGAGAAGGAAATTGGGACGGTGCCACCACCTTATCTGCAGTTATTCCTGGAATCTGATTACACGCTATATATAATGAAAACTGATTAAATGCCACTGTGCGATAGCGCCGACCGGGGCCTGGTGGGACAGATGTGGCCGGGCTGGGTAACTTAATCTGCAATTCCCAACCCATAACTCTTTATTTTTTTTTTCATTTTCTTTTTTATTTCCAATAACTTCATCATTCCTCAAGCCAAATCCCCTCAGATCGTGGCACGAGGAACCAAAACAAGCATATAAAATTATAAAGCCCTGTTATTCCACTCCCTTAGTAAACAACTTAATCGTTAGCTGGGTGAGGTTACTGAATCTGAGCTTTCTCTGACAACATTTGGCTTGGCAAAGTGGTCCAGCCCTCGATGTTTTTGCTCATCCCCTCTCTGCAGCATCTTCGGATTGTATTTTTTTTGTTTAATCTGTTGTTGTCCAGGCTTAAATCATCACTGGCTGCTCGCGCCGCCACAATCAAATACAGCCACACGTTGTTTAGGAAAAAAAATATCTTAGAAAGTCTGCCTGTGTCTAATCGAGCCAAGGAATTGCTTGTGCTGCTCTGCCCGGGGGAGCCGGGGGGGCTCGGAGAAACCCGTAACGTGCTGCGGTTATTTTAGCTCCTCTGCTCCTGCTCGAGCCAAGTTCTGGCTGGAAAGATGGTGGTTTGATTTCTGGGAGATCAAACTGCACCATTCACCCTGCCCTGTAAACGACGACGATCGATGGTGTAGAAGTATAAAGCCAAAAAAAAAGAAAGGGAAAAAGAAACGCTGGGGGTGCTCGGTGGGGTTTTCCTTGGCTGGTGGGTGGCAGGGGTGGCCCCGATGTTGGGCAGAGCCCCCAGCTCGGGCTCTTCCCCCCGTTTCTCTCTTGATGTGGCTGCAGAGAAGCTTCTTAGGGACCTGCGTAGTCCGTTCTCGTGCTCATCAGGTCTTCTCTTTTCCAGGTGCGCTGTCCCATGGAGAACGTGTCACCCCCCACTGGCTCCTCGGGGGACGAACCAGACGGGCCGTCAGCCTGGATGAGAAGGTAAAGGCAGAGACGGTTCCTCTGTCCTGCACCGTGGGGCTGGGTCCTTCACCCAGGGGTCTTCACGGTGGGACTTGGGTGATGTGGAGTTTGCAGGTCCCATGAGGAGGACACTGAGTTTGCAGGTCCCATCATCTTCTTTAGCTGATGATCAGGGAAAGAAGGTTCAGCAGCGAGTTAATTCGTGGCCTCAGGTTGCGCCAGGGATGGTTTAGACTGGGTGTTGGGAAAATTGACTTCCTGGTTGTCAGGTGTTGGAACAGTCTGTCCAGGGAAGTGGTGGAGTCACCATCCCTGGAGACGTTTGACAGATGCATAGATGAGGTTCTTAGAGACTTGGTTTAGTGACGGTGTCGGGTTTACGGTTGGACTCGATGATCTTGGGCGTCTCTTCCAGCCAAAATGGTTCTATTTTTCTATGCGTTAAGTGTGGTCCTAAGTGTTGGGCGGTAGGTAGGATGGCCAGGAGCCACAGGGTGAGCAGAAAGGAGCTGGGCAGTTTGGAGAGAAGAGATGGAGGTAAATCATCAGACTGATGGTTTTGCCAGGACAGACAGAACAACAGTATCTGTTAACGGGAAAACGCTGAGTTTAGGAGCCGTGTCCTGGGGAAGACCGCAGGGGAGAGGACACCACTTCCCGGGGATGCTCTGCTGGCCTCTCGCACCCTCCTTGCTGCCCCCGCTGTCTCCAAATCCACTTCAGGAGGTGCTTGTGGTGACCCTCGCCTGGCTTGGGCCCTTGCCCAGCTCTGGGTCGGCTGGCTCCGCAGCTGCCCATGGGCCGCAGCAGCTGGTCCTCGTACCCAGCAGCTGGGAGGGTCTCCAGGGCTGTGGTCTCCCTCAGGGCGGCTCGAATTGCTTCCCAGCACACCAAGCACTGATATGGATGGTTGCAGGAAACTGTCGCGCTTTGGGGTTGAGAAGAGCTAAGTGCTGGGAAGTCATCTCCTCTGGTGGGATCTCCTTGGAGCAGGGGCTGAGGATGCAGCTCCGAAGAGGGGGAATTAAGGCTGGACATGAGGGAGAAATTGTTTGTGCTGAGGGTGGTGAGAGCCTGGCCCAGGTTCCCAGAGAGGTGGTGGCTGAACCATCCCTGGAGACATCCCAGGCCAGGCTGGACGGGGCTCTGAGCAACCTGAGCTGGTGAAGATGTCCCTGTCATGGCAGGGGGGGCACTGGGGGAGCTGGGGAGGTCCTTTCCAATCCAAACTATTCTATGATTCTATGAAAGCATCCTCTAAAGCCATTCAGTTTGCTCATCCAAATCCCTGTTATCATATTTGATATGTGCTTATCACACCATGGACAACATGGTTTGACTAGGGAGATCTATGGGAGAAGGTGGGAGGAATGAGGGTGATGAAGATGATTACTCAGCCCCCTCTTTTCAGATGGCGGGGGGTCCCCCTCCAACCCAAACCATTCTATCATTCTATGTTTTTTCCTTTCTAACCCAAACTGTTCTGTGATTCTACGATTCAGTGAAGCCACCTGAGATGTCTCCAAGGGAGATGTCCTTATTCCAGGCAGGAGATACCAAGGGGGGAATCAGCCCTGATTCCCAGCAGTGAAGCAGAGAGGGGCTTTGTGACCCCGTATCTTCTCCGAGGGTCTGGACGATGCTTTTTCCTGGGGGAAATCGGGAGCATCGCTCCCATCCTCCAGCTGCTGGGAATCGTGCGTCTCCAGTAGCTGAAATAGCCCATGGTGCTGGGGACGCTGTGGTCACCCTGCAGAAATGTCCCCTCCCTTCCTAGCAGCCCTGGGTTGGTCTAAATTTAGGCTGGAGGGCACTGGAGACGGGGAACACGTGGCGGCGGGAGGTTTATTTATACTCCCCCTCACACCCCCATGCCCAGAATTCTTCTGGGTGAGCGCAGGGGGTCTGGGGGGTCACCGGGGACCCCGGGGCTGGGGTGGCCACCAGCTGGGGACGGGGTGGCTGGGCTGGTCCTGGCGTGTTTCCTGGCATCTGCTTTGCCTCCGCTGGCTGCAGCCAGCCCGAAACAAGGAGGCTCCTGTTCCTGGGAGCGGGGGGAAGGTGGGGACAGGAAGGGGGGGTCACGGTCGGGAGCGGGGAAGATTTTTGGGGTGGCAACCAAAGGATGGAGTTGGGGCAAGTGCGCTCCACTTTTGCAGATAGAGCCCCAAACTGTCCCTATTTGCCCTGGTATTGCTGAATGTGGTGTTTGGTTGTTTTTTTTTTGGATAAATTTATCCCGTCCCGTCTCCTCCTGCCCTCCAGCAAAGATCCTGGAAACAAATCTGCTCTGGTTGTCTGGGCACGGTTGGCTTTTGGGGAGGGAGGCTGCAAGGAGGCAACACCCCAGTGGGTGAAATGGTGATGGGTTCAAGCGTGGTGACCACCCGAGGCTCCTTCGTCCCTCTCCCGTGGGTGGGATGCAGTGGGGTGGCCCACACCACAGTCCCTGGGGACATCACCCCATCTCGGGTCCCTCATCCCAGAGGAGCGGGGTCAGGCCGGTGGTGGCCCTGCGGTCCCATCGTGTGCGGGCTGGCATGGCGCTGGGGGAGCTGGACCTTTCCTACCCCCTCTACACCCTCCTCTCTCCTATTGTTTGAGGCTGAACTCCCCGCGGGCACAACGGCTCCCGGCACACATGGAAGCGATTTCGGAGAGGCCGGGGAGGAGGTCGTGGGGACCCGGATTGCAAACGGCTCCCTGGTCGCTGCTGCCTTGGGGTGGGATCCTGCTGCTGCTGCCACCGTCCTCCTCCTCCCGCTCCATCCTCCTCCTCCCGCTCTGTCCCCCTGCTCCGAGGCCGCCAGAGCTGACCATGGGCTTTTCCAGCCCTTTGGAGCTGGAAGTGGAGGTTGTCCCCAGCATCACGGCCCAGGTGTCCCAGCAGCGTCCAGCCCCGAGGCACAGGAGTCGCCTGTCCCCACCCTGGGGACCCAGCCAGCCTGTTCTGCTGCCTGTGGTGTGCCCAGCCTAATTTCTTTCCCTTCTTAATTGCTTTTTCCCAAGTGTGGTTTCTCACTGTGGTGGTTTCTAACTGCAAGTGGAGAGATTTCGGTTCGATATAAGGAAGAAATTGTTTGTGCTGAGGGTGGTGAGAGCCTGGCCCAGGTTGGGCAGAGAGGTGGTGGCTGAACCATCCCTGGAGACATCCCAGGCCAGGCTGGACGGGGCTCTGAGCAACCTGAGCTGCTGAAGATGTCCCTGTCCTGGCAGGGGTTGGGCTGGTTGAGCTTTGAAGGTCCCTTCAACCTAAACTGTTCAGTGATTCTCTGACCCTTCCTTGGGGAGCATCGCACACGTGTGGGGTCACAGCCTTGCTCTTGAGGAGGAAGGGAGGAGAAGAACCACCCATGGTCTGGGATGGGCTGCAGGTGCCGAGGACACGCGCTCCTGCAATCTGTTTCCTGCAAGGAAACCCTTGGCAACGTGTGGCAGGACAGAGCAAACCCTGACGTGATCCCTGAGCCAAGTTTGCTTCAAAATAACCGAAACCCTGGTTTCCCCTGATTCCTCTGGACCTGGCTGCCCCCAGGATGCTTTTCCAGCAGGAGGCTTGTGCTTGTCCCAGTCCTGGTGTGCATTGAGAATCATATAATCACAGAGTCATTTTGGTTGGAATAGACCCTCAGGATCATTGAGCCCAACCACTTAGGATGAGGCGATGCATTCCCCAAGCTGTGCTCTTCAAACCCTGACTCTGCTGCTGGGATCCAGCTGCCTGGGGAGGACCTGGCTCAACCACGATGCTCCAGCTGCAAAACCCATCACCGAATCCTCTACGGAGCATCTCCTGGTGACTCCGAGCCCCATCTTCCTCATCACGTCCAGGCTCACATGCGTTTACTTAGGAAATCAGGGCTTGTGGGACCTGGCCAAGCAGATGGCCGGGCTGTGATTTGAACGTGGCTTTTGGATTTTGGCTTAACTAGTGATTTCCCAAAGAGCTCGGTGCTCTCTGAGCCTGCTCCCGGGCAAGATGATCTGGAGCTTAACAGCAAGGATGGAGGAGGGACCCTGGGTGAGAAGGACGGTCAGGAGCTGTGGAGAAACAAAGATCATCTTTCCTCTCGAAGAGCAACACAAACCTCTTGGCCTCAGCTTCTCCGCAAACATCGCTGTGTTTTTTCTGATCAGCGGATTGAAAAAGAAAGACGGAGTTGAGCTTGGCCCAGTGGGCCTTCCGGGCTGCTCGTGGGCTGGGTCCCGGCCAGGGCAGATTCATCCCAGCTGCTCTTCACCTCTCCCAGCTCAGCCTCTGGTGGGACTGACTGTGCTGGGATGTCCTGGAGAGGGGCCACCAGCTCCACATCCAGCTGGGGCTGAGGGAAGGGGGTTCCTGCAGCCTGTGGTGGGGACCGGAGCATCCTTTTGGTGTCTGCGGGAGAAAGGAGCGGGCGGTGTTTGGGTGGAGGAGGAAGATGCTGGAGCCTGGGAAGATGCTGGAGCCCAAGATGATGCTGGAGTTTGGGATGATGCTGGAGTCCAAGAAGATGCTGGAGCTTGGGATGATGCTGGAGTCCAAGAAGATGCTGAAGCTTGGGATGATACTGGAGATGATGCTGCGATGATGCTGGAGTTTGGGATGCTGCTGGAGCCCAAGAAGATGCTGATCCCTGCTCATTCCTACTGCACAACATCTTGGCTGGCATCTCCTGGGGAGCCAACCGCCTGCCAGTTAGGCTCAAGGCAAAATAATCAGTGTTTAATTAACACAATAACCTTTCCTGGTCTTAGAGCTGGGTTATTTGGCTCCTGCCAGGCACGAGTGATGCTCGCACCCTTCTTCTCCCTCTTTTTTTACTGCTATTTATTCCTCCAGAGGCTGAGCTGCTTTCAGCCCATCCCAGCTGAACCTGGGATCAATCCCCTGCTCCCCACTGCCTCGCCGTGTGCTCTGAGGGGAAACTGAGGCACGGGGAAGGGGACAGCTTGCGGTGCATCACCTCGCAGGGGTCAGACACGGATCCTGTTAGCACAGGTTTGTTTTCCAGCCTGGGAGACGCGATGGTTTGTGCATGGGGAGCAGCAAATGCCAGGATTACTCTGTGCAGACACGTGTCCCTTTAAGACGGCAGCTGGGAAAGAGCATTTTGCCAGTAAAGGCCCCTAAGTCAAGGCGAGGAGTAATTGCTGGGGAATTCAAAACCAGGAAGGAGTCCGCAGGGACTTGGGGAGGAGGAGGAGGAAGAGATGGGCTATGGGGAGAGGGCGTCAGGGAGATCAGAAATGGGGAGAAACACGCTTGAAAAAAGGGGATGGTGGCGGGGAAAAGAAGGGAAACGGCAAGAAAAACCTACAGCCCATGTTTGGCCAGGGAGTGATGTTTGGATAAGATCATGTTCCAAAAATACAGCCGGTTCCCACCAGCGCCGGAGGGGAGGCATCGCCCGCCCCGCGCCGCCCAGGGCCCCTCGCCGGGACCGTGACCGTGACCAAGGGGCTCTCTGGGAAGCGGCAGAGCCCTGCGCTCAGCTTGCTTTGCTGTTATTTTATTTTATTTATTTATTTTTTAAACGCCGTGTCTGGTCTCCTTTTTTGGAGCTGGGAAGATGGTGTTGGAGGAGGGAATGGGGGGGGCGGCTCCGCCAGCCCGACTCCGTCCCCATGTCCCCACGTCCCCACGCCGCCACCCGCGGGAAATGGGGCCAGGAGGGCTCAGACCCCTTGGTCTCCTTAGGGTCAGAAACATCCCCACCGTGGCCAGTTTGAGCAGTTCAGCCGGGTGTCTCCATCCCCGGGGCTCAGTTTTGGGGTGCACAAACCCACCTCTTGGGTGCAGCAGCTGTCCTGCACCCCAAAATGCTTTGTCCCGTGATGCTGTCCCTTAAAAATATGACGGTCCCCAGGAGGGTGGCCCTGGGGCTGTGAGGCTGGAGGTCCCCCAGTGTCTCCAGTGCTCAGGACATGGGGGTGGGACTGAGAAGCAAAGCTTTGCTGGCCACCTCTGTAGGGATGAGAGGGGACAGCAGGATTTGGGCTCTTTTTTGGATATTAGGAACAATTTCTTCCCCAAAGGGCTGTGGGGCATTGGAACAGGCTGCCCAGGGCAGTGGGGGAGTCACCATCCCTGGAGGGGCTGGACAGACGGAGATGAGGTTCTCAGGACATGGGGCAGTGCCAGGGGTGGGTTATGGTTGGACTCAATGATCTTGAGGGGCTTTTCCAACCCAAATGATTCTATGACTCTGTTTCAGCCCAAGCTGTGACTCACCCAACATCACCCCCCTCCCCGCTGCATTCCTGCTGACCGGCTGCAAAACCCCGTGATGCTCAGAGCATCCAGAGCCTTGCGGGGACGGCTCCTTCCTCTCCCCTTTCCCTCCAGAGCTGGAAAAAACCCCACCAGGTCGTGGCTGAGGTGCTGATCCCGAGGGCTGGCAACCTGCAGGGCTCCCGGCATCCATCGGGGATGGGGAGGGACCAAGGGAGGGAGACAGAGCCAACCCCACCGGCTGGGCCATAAACAGAGGCAGGGTGATGCTTTTAGCATCCCTGGAGCTGCAGAAGGGATGTGGGGACATCGGAGGAGGGCAGGATTTTGGGCTCCAGCCCATCCTGTCACGTGCAGATGGGCCGTGCTGGTGTGGATCCTGCGGAGAGTTCCCATTGAACGCCCTCCAAAGTGAGGGAGTGAGTAAAACCACCGGCATCCTGGGGAAGCTGAGTCAATCGCTTCCTCTCGCTGCCTCGCGGTGTTTCTGGCGGTGCAGTTATCCGGTGCCCGGGTGGCTGGTGTTTGTTTCCGTGCCCCGCGGGGTGCACACAGGTGCCGACCCACCCCGGGATCAGCCTGTGCAGGACCTGGCTCAGGATCGGCCGTGGGATGGAATCACAGAATCATTTTGGTTGGTAAAGCTCCTCAAGATCACCGAGTCCAACCGTTCCCCCACCCCTGGCACTGCCCCATGTCCTGAGAACCTCATCTCCGTCTGTCCAACCCCTCCAGGGATGGTGACTCCCCCACTGCCCTGGGCAGCCTGTTCCAATGCCCCACAGCCCTTTGGGGAAGAAATTGTTCCCAGATCCAACCCCACCCTCCCCTGGTGCAACTTGAGGCCGTTTCCTCTGCTCCTGGCGCTTGTTCCTGGGGAGCAGAGCCCGACCCCCCTGGCTCCAAGCTCCTTTCAGGCAGTTCACAGAGTGAGAGGAGATGGTGCCTGGTGGGCACAGCACAGGGTGCCCCGTGGTCCTTTACCAGCTTGAATCAAGGGACGGAGTTTCTGGGAGGTGAGAGGTGGTGTGGGTCGGTGTGGGATGTCCCCTGTGGAGTGGGGGATGCTCAGGGACCTCCTGGCCCCTTGTCCCCACTCAAACCTGTCCCTGTCCTGGAGCACATGTGCTGTCCCTGTTCCTGTGGCATTTTTGCAGTTGGAAAAGCATCTCCTGCTTTCCCAAACAGGGATGATGAGGGTGGTGAGAGCCTGGCCGAGGTTCCTAGAGAGGTGGTGGCTGAACCATCCCTGGAGACATCCCAGGCCAGGCTGGACGGGGCTCTGAGCAACCTGAGCTGGTGAAGATGTCCCTGTCATGGCAGGGGGGGAATGGGGGAGCTGGGAAGGGCCCTTCAACCCAAACTGTTCTGTGATTCTATGATGCTCAAAATCCATTGCACCTGCTGCCCTTTGTGTTGCCAGCAGAGCAGTAGGTCCTACAATAATAAAAGCAAGCAGCAGGATGAACAGACACCTGTCTGGCCCTGTCGTCTTTAACCCCATCCCTCCTTTGCTTCCTCTGCAGGCGCCGGCACCAGCCCGGGCAAAGGTGGCTGTGATGGCTGAGGGCAAGGAGCTCGTTCTGGTGCTGGAGAAAAACCAGTAAGTGTTGTGTTGGGGAAGGGGCGGTGGGTGTCCCTGGCGTGGTCCCACCTGGAGCAGGAGCATCCTGGCCACCCTGTCCTGGCTCTCCTGCCCGCAAGGGAAGGGACAGCCCACTGTGGCTTCCTGCTGGCACTTTGGGCTAAAATGTTCCTTTTTCCACTGCCCACACCCTTGTTGTGCAAGAACCAGCCTTGGCTCGATTCCACAGTGCAGGACCCAGCACGGGGGAAGGTGGTGTGGGGTGTTACGGGGATGGAGACGTGCCAGGTCAGTGGGACTGGGCATCTTGGGCTGTCCCACCACTGTAGGGCTCATCTCGCGAGGTCCTTATGGTGTCTTCTGGTGGGCAATGCTGGCTGCTGGCAGGGATTGGGAAACCTCAGCTGTTCTGCTGGACTGGTCTTGGGGAGGTTTAGGTTGGATGTTAGGAAAAGGTTCTTCGTGCTGGACACTGGACCAGGCTCCCCAGGGAGGGGTCACGGCCCAACCTGACCGTGTTCAAGAAGAGACTGGACAGCGTGCTCAGACACACGGGGTGAGCTGTGGGGTGTGCTGTGCAGGGACAGGAGTTGGACTCCGTGATCCTGTGGGTCCCTTCACACCGAGGACATTCTGTGATTCTGTGGGCATATTTCCTGGGTGACCTTGCCATGTAGCCTCGTTTGACCCTTTCTGGGCTTCTCCTTTGGTTTGGCGGGGATGTCGGTGCCAGCAGCATGTGTCCCCTGTGACACTGCCCCAGCCTGGCCCCCCGTTGTGCTGGGGCTGGAGCAGGGACAAGAACCATCTCCATCTCCTGCCCTGCTCTCCGAGCCCCTCTCCCCAAGACCTTGTGGCATTTGTCCCTTTTTGGCTTCGGGTCCCTGCTGGTGCCCATGGTGGAGCAGGGCAGGGAGCTGATCTCTGCAGGACGGGCTTCTCCTGCCTCTTCTGCTTCTCACCAGCAGCTCTTTGGAGGCTTGTGCCTGGCAGAACCCTCTTCTTGCTGCTATTCGGGTACAAAAGCAGGCACCATGGTGTCCCCTGAACAGGCAGCAGGTCCCAGCGACCAGCAGAGCTGCTTTTGGTGTGCGGGAAGGAGAGCTGGGGGGTTCTGTGCACATTGTGTTTTATGACTGTGGGCAGTGGGGGTTGAAAGCTCACGTGCAAAGCTTAGTCTTGTTTCTAACTGGCATGGAGGCTTTTGCTTCTTTGCTGTCCCCATCCCTGTCCCCATCCCTGTCCCCATCCCTGTCCCCATCCCTGTCCCCATCCCTGTCTGCATCCCTGTCTGCATCCCTGTCCGCATCCCTGTCCGCATCCCTGTCCCCATCCCGCCACCCATCTGTCCCCACACTCGCTGGGTGCTCATCTCACCAGGCTGCCCGTGGGTCCCTTTTCCAGGACCCAGACTGAGCTCCTGTCTCCTTTCTCCACTGCTACTGGAGTTACTGGTGCCAGGCACCCACTCACAAGCGGGCTGGGAAGCCGGGAATGTGCCCACAGCGACATTTTTGAGGCTGAACTGGTTGCAAAATAGAAACCAAGAGGCGGGAGGGCTATTCTGGGACCTACTGCTTGGTTTATTTTCTGCTGCAAAATAAAACTCCTGGGCCCGGGCCAAACCCCACAAATCGAGGACCAAACTGTCTGCAGTGGTAAACCCAGCTCTGCTTTGTCCTTTTTTGGGTGACTGAGACCCCTGTGTGCGCACTGTCCATCGGGGGACCTGCTGTACCAACAGTGTCTGGGAGCTCGTGGTGTGGTGCCCATCACCTCGGCATCTGGGCAGGATCATACGGCCTTTGTCAGCACGGAAAATCCCCATCTCCTTCTTTTCTCTCCCACTACCCTGGGGGTTGTTTCAGTCTAAATCCCCCACGGGACCCACAGCTCCAGGCCTTTGATGGGGCTGCATCACAAGTGTCTCCAGGACTGGCCTTGGGGGGAGATAGTTGGCTGCTGGGGGGAAACTGAGGCACATTGGGTGAAGTCAAGGCAGGGGGTGAAGGGAGATGCAGGTTTTGCTAAAAGCAGCCTGAGCTTTCCTATGAGCAGCTCTGATTTTTGGGGACCCCCTGCCCTGATGGTCGGGTCTTGGATTGGGAGCATCACGCTCGCTGTGACGTGGGTGAGGCAAAGTGACATGCCCAGGGCCAGAGGGGGTGGCTGTGTCGGAGACTCCAAATCTCCCGTGTTCCCAACTGGACCATGAGTATGGTGTTGACCCCTTCTTCTCCCAGCAAGATGTTTCTCCCAGAGGACTTTAGTAGTCCCATGGCAGGGTTTGGTCCCTAGGGAGATGATGTCACCCTGCCTGGCTCCTTGTCCTCAGTGGTGACAAAGGGGGCCCCCGATCCCAGGGCTGGGTGCTGCCCCTGTGCAGATGCCCTGTCCCAGACCAGGAGGACCTTAGAATAATTTTGGTTGGAAAAGACCCTCAAGATCAAGTCCAACCATTCCCCCACCCCTGGCACTGCCCCATGTCCTGAGAACCTCATCTCCGTCTGTCCAACCCCTCCAGGGATGGTGACTCCCCCACTGCCCTGGGCAGCCTGTTCCAATGCCCCACAGCCCTTTGGGGAAGAAATTGTTCCCAGATCCAACCTCAACCTCCCCTGGTGCAACTTGAGGCCGTTTCCTCTGCTCCTGGCGCTTGTTCCTGGGGAGCAGAGCCCGACCCCCCTNCCAGCACCTCAAGGCCTTTCTTGGCATGAGGGGCCCCAAAACTGCCCCCAGGCTTTGAGGTTCGGGTCTCCAGCACTGTCCCTGTGCTGTGACACCCAGAACAGCTCAAGTGTCATCACCCATCTCCCCTCTTCTCTCCGCAGGCTGCTGGCCCCAGGTTACACCGAGACGCACTACGCTGCGGATGGGCAGCCTGTGACCATGACCCCCGACCACACGGTGGGTGCTGGGGGTTCGCTGTAGCTTATCTCCATTTTTCGGGGTGCCTGGGTATTTGGGATGAAGCCACATCCCCAGCGGCATGAGGCGCGGTGCTTTGGCTGGCGGCATCCCCGGCGCCTGTCGCGGCAGGAATGCAGCAGCACGTGGCTCCTGTATCTCTTGGCCGCGATACAGCACCTCGGGAGATAAACACAGGCAGCGCCGGGCTCCAGCAGCTCTCGCTCTCCCCGGTGTCCCTGCACCGGTTATTTGTCACCCTTCCAAAGCACCGAGCTCGGCGTGGGGCTGTCTGTGTCCTGGGCTGAACCGCCGGAGCCGGTGGCCTCTCTGCTCCATCCCTGCCGTTCCTTGCTGCAGAATAATGGCTGAGAAATGCAAATGGGTGGGTTTTTTTGGGATGAGCATGTGGGGTTTGTTGCTGCCCAGCCCTCTGAGGTGGTTTCTAATGGAGATCTCCATCGCCTCTCTCCCAGGACCACTGTTACTACCACGGGCACGTCCAGGGTTACGGTGGCTCCTGGGTTGTCCTCAGCACCTGCTCAGGAATACGGTACGGAGAGGTGTGGGGTGGGGGGGCTTGTGGGGCTGGTGAAGGGGAGGTGGGTCCGGCTGCCCCCTTCTTCTCTGCAGGGACCCCCAAGAGCAGCCCCGATGGTCCTGCAAGCCCAGCTCTGGGTGCTGCATGGGGCTGACTTTCCATTGCTCCGCAATGGGGACAGACTTTTCAGCAGGGCTTGTTGTGATAGGACAAGGGGTGATGGATTTAAACTAAAGGAGGGAGATTCAGGCTGGACATGAGGAAGAAATTGTTGTCCCTGAGGGTGGTGAGAGCCTGGCCCAGGTTGGGCAGAGAGGTGGTGGCTGAACCATCCCTGGAGACATCCCAGGCCAGGCTGGACGGGGCTCTGAGCAACCTGAGCTGGTGAAGATGTCCCTGTCATGGCAGGGGGGGCACTGGGGGAGCTGGGAAGGTCCCTTCAACCCAAACTATTCTGTGATTCTGTGATTCTCCCAGCCTGACCCTAAGGGTGGGCAGCGTGAGGAGAGGACATTTTTCTGGCAGCACAAGCTGCCTTCAGGTAAATTTATCTCTGGGGAAACCAAGACCCCGCACCCCACAGCGGGGAGCCCAGGAACGAGCTTTGTCTTGTCACAACCACCAGCTGCTGTCCCGCATTTGTGTGGTCTGACCAGCACGTAGGTTTTAATGCCAAGGATGTACTGACAGACACCCCCGCCTCTCTTGTCTGTCCCCTCCACCCCGAGTGTGGACCAAGCTGAGGTGCAGTGAGTCTGTGGGGCCTCAGCAGGGGCTGGGGGTGTGAAGTGAAAACACCACAGGAGCCATCAGGGGCTGTTCTCCACTTCCAGGGGTCTGATAGTGCTGAGCAACAACTCCAGCTACTACCTGAAACCCCTGGGGACCCCCGAGCCGGGCCACCACCATGTCATCCACCGGGCAGAACACTTGCCCATCCAAGGTGGGACCTGCGGCCACGGCGATGATTTGGGCAGCACCATCGCCAACATCGTCCAGCTCTTCCAGCCGGTGCCTCAGCGGGTAAGTCCAGCCTGGGGTTCATTCACTCATGGAGGGGCAGTGGGATTGTCTGTGTCCCTAATGCATCCCTGCAGCGTGTGGTGGGGTGTGCACCATCCTGATGGGAGGTTGAGGTTGGATCTGGGGAACAATTTCTTCCCCAAAGGGCTGTGGGGCATTGGAACAGGCTGCCCAGGGCAGTGGGGGAGTCACCATCCCTGGAGGGGCTGGACAGACGGAGATGAGGTTCTCAGGACATGGGGCAGTGCCAGGGGTGGGGGAACGGTTGGAGTCAATGATCTTGAGGGTCTTTTCCAACCAAAATGATTCTGTGGTTCTCAGCAGGGTTGCACGGGCACATGAGATGTGAGCAGTCTGTGTGGGAGGTTGACCTGGTTTGAGTTTGGGTAGGAGACCTCAGATGGAGGATGCGTGGGTTGGGTACCAGTGCTGCATCCCAAGGTATAGGACATGATGTGAGGTGACATTGGGAATCACACTGTAGCCAGTCAAATTTTAATTAAGGCCAGGCTGGACGGGGCTCTGAGCAACCTGAGCTGGTGAAGATGTCCCTGCTCATGGCAGGGGTGGCACTGGGGGAGCTTTAAAGGTCACTTCCAACCCAAACCATTCTATGAGTCTATGAAACTTTCCTTGTTCCCTCATGCCTCAGTTTCCCCTCTCAGCTGTCCTTCCTGAGCAGCTCTGTGGTGTCTGGGAAGCCTCAGATTCCCAGAGCCATGGACTGCTTAATCCTTCACTCCTCCAAACCTTGCTGTCTGTCTGTCCTGCAGGCGAAGAGAGATGCCTGGAGGACCATGAAGTACATGGAGCTGTTCATTGTTGCTGATCACACACTGGTGAGCGCTGGGGGTGGCAGAAACCTGGTCCTTTGCTGAAAAGCCAGGACTCCTCTGTGTCTCCCTCCCTGCTTTTCCTCCGGTGACTCTTCCCCATCCCCATCTCTCTGCAGTACAGGAACCAGAACCTCAACCTGGGCCACACTAAGCAGCGCATCGTGGAGATCGCAAACTACGTGGACAAGGTAACTGCCGATGAGAGGGACCTGCAGGTCCCTTGTGACCATCTCCATCATTCCCAGTGCCTGTGAAAGCACCTGAGCTCTGGGCCAGCCTGGTGGTGGCCCTCAAGGACTGTCCCCATGTCACCAGGGCTAGCAGTTAGATGGTGATGGGGGTCACGCCAGCATCCTTCAAACAAAGAAGGACATGTTTAGGTGTTGTCAGCTGATGGATGGCATCATGCCACCCTGACTGGCTCCTGTGTCCACACCTGTGCCTGCAGAGCTCATACTTGCCAATGAATTTGGGACAAGTGTGTCCCCGAGTCACCCAGCGGGAAGGAAAGCATGGAGACCCACCAGCTGCAATGCGGTGCCAGGGATGGAGGATGTACAGCGAATGCCACTCCTGTCCCCTCCATCCCTGTCCCCTCCCTGCAGTTTTACAGGTCGCTGAATATCAAGGTGGCCCTGATCGGCCTGGAGGTGTGGACGGAGCGGGACCAGTGTGCCGTCACCAGCGATGCCAACGCCACGCTCTGGTCCTTCCTGCAGTGGAAGAAGGCTCTGAGGTCCCGCAAGAAGCATGACAACGCCCAGCTGCTGACGTGAGCTCCCCTACGCACATGGGGACATTGGGGTAGGAGGTCCCAGCTTGGACCGGGGTCTCCAAAGCACCCCAGGGTGCTAATTGTCCCTTTGTTCTCCTTTCCGGGCAGAGGGAAGACGTTCAGGGGGACAACCATCGGCATGGCCCCGCTGGAGGGGATGTGCAGTGCGGATAACTCCGGAGGTGTCAGCGTGGTAAGAGGAAAACGGGGGTCCCCGCTGCTCCTCCCAGGCTGGGAGAACCCAACAGCATCCTGTCTTGTTGGGGTTCTTCATGGACTGGGAGGACCAGCCTTCTGGGGTTGATCCTGGGATGCAGACTGAGAGGGAATGGTGATGCTGGTAGCCCCTTACCCCTCTCAGATCATAGAATCGTAGAACAGTTTGGGTTGGAAGGGACTTTCAAAGCTCCCCCAGTGCCCCCCCTGCCATGACAGGGACATCTTCACCAGCTCAGGTTGCTCAGAGCCCCGTCCAGCCTGGCCTGGGATGTCTCCAGGGATGGTTCAGCCACCACCTCTCTGCCCAACCTGGGCCTGTGTTTTACCACCCTCATTGATGTTGGCCAAGTACCAATGAGAGTGAGAAAGGGCTGGTTTAAAGGTCTCCCCACCATGTACAGCCCCAGCTTGCAGCAGCATTGGGATCTCCTATGTTACTTCTGCCCCTCATATTGAACAGCCCCTGCTTATTCCCTGCTTGCACTCTCTGGAGTTGTAGGATCACCTCCACCTCAGATAACTCTTATTCTCCTCCTGATGGGGAGATGGTGGCCCTGGTAACCTGTGGTCCCTGGGCAGGGTGTACTGAGGGGAGTACTGAGGTTTCTGGTTTTTGGGATGCACCTTCCAGGGGTCCAGGTTTTCAGCTGTTGGCTCCAGCAAAAGGGCTTCCCAACAGTCCCACATTGGACTTCTAGGAGAGCAAACCCCACTTCTACCGTGAATCCTCCTCCATCCCTCCCTCTATCCCTCCCACGGGATCCAGTTGCAATCCCAGGGATGTTGTGGTCCCTCCATCACCCCAGCCCCATTCCCTGCTGTGGGATCACCCCTCTCCATCGCTCTCAGCTGCTGTGCTGATGCATCCCCTGTCCCTACGCAGGACCACTCGGAGCAGCCCATCGGAGCAGCTGCCACCATGGCCCACGAAATTGGTCACAATTTTGGCATGAGCCACGACAGCACTGGCTGCTGTGTGGAGGCCACCCCAGAGCAAGGTGGTTGTGTCATGGCAGCGGCTACCGGGTAAGTGGTGATGGGATGGGATGGGATGGGATGGGATGAGATGAGATGAGATGAGATGAGATGAGATGAGATGAGATGAGATGAGATGAGATGAGATGAGATGTGGTGGGCTGGGTAGCAGGGAAAGGGTTCTGTCCTTCAAGTCTCCCATGGGTGCAGTGTCCCATTGCAAAGGAGGACCTGACTGGTTGCCCTCCTGCCCTCTTGTCCTGCACATCCCAATTCCCTGGAGTGAGGAGATCCCAGGACCAGGCAGGGCTGGTGGTCTTTGAGGGGTAGCAAAGGGGTAAAGCTCCATCGCAAGAGAGCCAGGGATGGAAGTGAAAGGAACATAGAATCAGAGAATCATTTGGGTTGGAAAAGACCCTCAAGAACATCAAGTCCAACCGTTACCCCAACCCCAGCACTGCCCCATGTCCTGAGAACCTCATCTCCGTCTGTCCAACCCCTCCAGGGATGGTGACTCCCCCACTGCCCTGGGCAGCCTGTTCCAATGCCCCACAGCCCTTTGGGGAAGAAATTGTTCCCAGATCCAACCTCAACCTCCCCTGGTGCAACTTGAGGCCGTTTCCTCTGCTCCTGGCGCTTGTTCCTGGGGAGCAGAGCCCGACCCCCCTGGCTCCGAGCTCCTTTCAGGCAGTTCAGAGATCAGAAGCTCTCCCCTCAGCTCCTTATCATGTTATCTGCTAGACACGTTACAGGAATCCAAAATATTTTCCTGTGCTAACCCACACCTCAGCACAGTGGAATTGTTCTTTATTGTAAGACCAGAGGGGCCAAGGGGTGCCCAGTCCCCAGCCATGCTGGTGGGGACTCATGGCACTGGGGGGCTGCAGGGGGTGAGCTCACATCCCTCACCCCAACCCCACTAAATCGGGGTGCAGGATGCTCTGGAGGGGCCGTCATTGGCTTTCATGCCCTCTAACATCCTCCAGGGTTTTTTTCTCTTTAATCCATCCCAGAGCCATATAAAATTCAGCTGGTTGGTGCCACTTTTCAAAGTTCCTTCTCCTGTGGGGTTTTCCAGCTCCTGAAAACACAGTCATCCCGAATTTCACTGCACTGCAGAAAAGCGGCTGTTTATTCCGCTTATTTGAACCCACCAGCTCTTCCGATTAATAAATAACAGCCAAACCCCACGCTGTGGTTTTGGGGTGTCCCCAGGCTGTTTTTCCATGACCCCCCAGGGTTTAGGCTCTGCCTAGGTGGATTGTGCTGGGCAAAATCACAAATTTTCCAGAATGAGACAGTTGTGCCCTTGCTTGTTTAGTTCTCCTACTAATTAATTATCCTGCTCTCCTATTAATTAATTATCCTGCCCCCCCCTCCACCAGTGCAAAGCAATAGCAGATGCTGTAGCTCAGCTCTGGCCCTGCTCACCACCCCCCCAGGCAAAGCTGACGTCTCCCCATGACATTTCTTCCTTCTTTTACTGAATTATCTTTTCCCCACATGGGCAGAAAACACATTTTTTAGGATCTTCAGCCTATCCCTCTTTGCACCTTCACGTACCAGCTTATAGATATATTTATTTGCTCACCCTCCCATAATTTATATGGACTTAGAGCTTTCCCTATAGCTCAAGAGATTTCCCCTAAACTTCAAAATTACTTTTAGAAAAAGCCCTCTGTGTCATCTCGGAAATTGAGATGTCCTCATATGCAATGAAAATGTATTTTTTTCAGTGACAGGAGGAAATGAAACCAGCTCTGAAGCGGAGAGCGCTGCACAGCTCGTACTCTCTGCTTCCTCCTTCTTAATGCATTGCACACAAAAACCCCCACGAACTTGTGCAAAATTACAGAAGAGCCGTGCTCAGAGCTCTTTTAGAAAATCACCGTTTCTCTCCAGCTCCTTAGGGGAAAGGCCAGTTTGGCTGTTAGAAAAATGAGATAAATGAGATAAAATGTAGAAGGGTCTTTTTAATTATTTTTCTGCTACTTAGGCTTTGTGAAAGATTTAATACAGGTTTTTGTGTTTCTTTCCCATTTTTATTTTTTAGAGGATTTTTCCCCATCTCGGTCTTAGAGTTATTTAAATAGCCCCAAGCGGGTGTTTCCCGTCAGCGGTTCGGTGAGAGCAGGCACATCTTGAGCACACATCCTGGGCAGATGGTCACCGCAGATGTGCCGACCTGCCTTGCGGTTAGGACAGGGGGGTCTGCGGTGTCCCAGGTGCAGGGGACTGAGGCATGGAGGTGACAGCTACACCAGCATCGAGCTGGCAGAGCCTGCAGACATGGGTGGACTTCGAGGTTCATAGAATCACTTTGGTGGGAAGAGACCCTCAAGTTCATAAAGTCCAACCATAACCCACCCCTGGCACTGCCCCATGTCCTGAGAACCTCATCTCCGTCTGTCCAACCCCTCCAGGGATGGTGACTCCAGCACTGCCCTGGGCAGCCTGTTCCAATGCCCCACAGCCCTTTGGGGAAGAAATTGTTCCCAGATCCAACCTCAACCTCCCCTGGCGCAACTTGAGGCCGTCTTATGTTGGTGATCTTAATGCACGATGGTGTCTTCTGCTCTTGGAAGGCTTTGTGCCTGTTTTCCCATGTCCTTATTTCCCAGCTCTCACTGTGGTTTTCCACCTTCTCCTCGTCCCGATCACTTCAGTTCTCATCCCTCCCCATGTCTCCCCTGCACAGACACCCCTTCCCTCGCGTGTTCAGCTCCTGCAGCAAGAGGCAGCTGGAGAACTACTTCCAGAAGGGAGGTGGCATGTGTCTCTTCAACCTGCCCGACACCAAGGACCTGGTGGTGGGACGGAAATGCGGCAACGGCTTTCTGGAGGAAGGGGAAGACTGTGACTGCGGGGAGGTGGAGGTACGGTGCTGGGTGCTGCATCGCTTTCCTGCAGAGGCTTTTGCAGCTCAGCTCAGCAGATGGGTGGCAGGATGTAGACCACATAGAGAGGGGTATTTCCAAGCAAAAGGTGTTTGCTGGTCACCACAGGATCTCCATCCCAGAGGCTTTTCCTGGTCCCACCATCCTACATCTATTTAACCTGGTCATAGAATCACAGAACGGTTTGGGTTGAAGGGACCTTCCCAGCTCCCCCATTCCCCTCCTGCCATGACAGGGACATCTTCACCAGCTCAGGTTGCTCAGAGCCCCATCCAGCCTGGCCTGGGATGTCTCCAGGGACGGAGCACCTACCACCCCTGGAAAGCATCCTGGCTTTCTTCTTGGCATTGCCCCAGAGTGCTCAGGTTTTCCTCATCCCCCTCCTGCCTCAGTTTCCCCATCAGCAAAACGAGAAAAGCGATGCTGCAATGGGTGGAGAAGGGGCTGGGGGCAACAAAGCAGAAGGGATGGACTCACTGAGCATGGTGGTGTCTTCTTCTTCTTCTCCCCACCCAGGAATGCACCAACCCATGCTGCAACGCGCACAACTGCACGCTGAAGGCAGGAGCCCAGTGTGCCCATGGCGACTGCTGCCAGAGCTGCAAGGTGAGACCCCACCGTGCCCCCATCATGCCCATGGGCTGAGCAGGGACATACATATCCCCAGCATTCTCTCAGTACTCGTGTGCTTCATGTTCATATGGCCAAAGCCCCCTGGTGCTAAATGGTTACTCATAAACTTGTGTCTGCACGGGGGTCTCTGCTGGCTGCTTTGTGGCTGGAGCCCAGCTTTATATATCTATATACCTATATATCTATATATCTATATATCTATATATCTATATATCTATAGAGATATCTATATCTTTGTGGATTTATACCTTGGCAGCCCCATGTAGTCCCACAGGGGACATCATAGATGGTTTATGGCCCCAAGCTGTGCTGGGAGGCAGCATCACTCCCGTCCTAGCCCCTTTGCTGCCCCTCGGTCCTGATGCTTCTCTCTCCTCCTGCGGCAGCTCAAGGTGGCTGGGACGATCTGCAGGGAAGCGGCGGGATCCTGCGACCTCCCCGAATACTGCACGGGTGCCTCACCCTACTGCCCGGCCAACGTCTACCTGCTGGACGGCTCCTCCTGCGCCTACGGCGAGGCTTATTGCAACAACGGCATGTGCATGACCCACCACCAGCAATGTGTCCAGCTCTGGGGACCTGGTGAGTCCCACCAGCACCAGCCCTGCCTCCTTGTCACCTGTTCCCAGAGCAGGAGCCACGTTGGGTCTCTGCATCCCTGTGGTCCTTGCTGGCCCCATCCAGGGTTGGGTTTTGCATCTATGGGGCTGGCATGGAGGTCCGGGGGTGCTTTGCACACACATCCATAGGTGCCTGGTCCTCTGCTCTGCACAGCCCATCCACCCTCTGCCTGTGGACCCCACACTGCATACAGCCTATACATTACATACAGCCCATACATTACATGATCCTGCCCCTCTGCCCTGCTCTGGTGAGACCCCTCTGCAGTGCTGGTCCAGCTCTGGGTCCTCAGCACAGGACACACATGGAGCTGCTGGAGAGGGGCAGAGGAGCCCCAGAAATGATCTGAGGGCTGGAACATGATGAGAGCAATCAGCCACTGGAATAATCTCCCCAGGGAAGTGGTGGATTCCCCAAGATTGGACATGTTTTAGATTAAGTTGGACAGGGTGCTGGGCCAGCTTATCTACACCAGGCTTTTGCCAAGAAAGGTTGGACCAGATGATCCTCATGGTTCTTTCCAACGTGGTATTCTGTGATTCTATGATTTTACGATTTCCCATCCCTTATAGGACCTTTCCTCCCTCCCTGCAGGTGCCTGGCCAGCCCCAGACGCCTGTTTCCAGGATGTGAACATGGCTGGCAACACCTACGGCAACTGCGGCAAAGACAGCCAAGGGCGCTACGTGAAATGCGACAAAAGGTGGGTGCAGCGCTGGCACCCACGGGTGCCTCATCTCCTCCTCCTGCACCCGCAGCCCTCTGCTGCCCACCCTCCTGGCATCACTGCTTGGGACAGCTCCGTTTTGGACCTGAGGAAGCCACCAGGTCCCTCCTGGGCTCAGTCCCCATCAAGGCTGGGAGGTTGTCCCACCACGCACCACCTCCCAGCCCAGCCTGGAGGGAAAATCAGAGACAGCATCAGCAGGAGTTGCTATTTAGGGAGAGTGTGCTCTCCAGTGTTCCCAGTTAAACTGGGGATGTTAGAAAGACCACCCCGCCTGTTCCCTCCAGCATTTCTCTGTGCTGCCCGTGATTTATCTAAGGACCTTTCCAACCAGGGGATGAGAGGAAACGGCCTCAAGTTGCACCAGGAGAGGTTGAGGTTGGATCTGGGAACAATTTCTTCCCCCAAGGGCTGTGGGGCATTGGAACAGGCTGCCCAGGGCAGTGGGGGAGTCACCATCCCTGGAGGGGTTGGACAGACGGAGATGAGGTTCTCAGGACATGGGGTAGTGCTAGAGTTAGGTTATGTTTGGATGCAGTGATCCTGAGGGTCTCTTCCAACCAAAATGATTCTATGATTCCATGATCCCATGATTCTATGACCCTGCTGGGCCTCTCCCATCACAACCTCCTGCGGCCATAAATTCAGAGGGAGGTGAGCCAGCGGGCAGGGGTGAAGGGGCAGGGAGGGTGAGGTGGCCGGTACCCACACCTCCTGCCCTCACCTCGGCTGTGTCCTGCTCCCAGGGATGCGATGTGTGGGAAGATCCAGTGCCAGAGCTCAGCTAAGAAGCCCCAGGGGACCAACACCGTCTCCATCGACACCACCATCCGTTTCAACGGGCGGGAGGTGAAGTGCCGGGGCACCTACATGTACACAGCGAAGGATGATGAAGAAGACCTGTCTGACCCTGGGCTGGTGATGACTGGGACGAAATGTGGAGATGGGATGGTGCGTACATCTTCCTAGAGCTGGAGTCTCCTTCAGGAGCATTGGAACAGGCTGCCCAGGGCAGTGCTGGAGTCACCATCCCTGGAGGGGTCGGACAGACGGAGATGAGGTTCTCAGGACATGGGGCAGTGCCAGGGTTGGGTTAATGGTTGGACTCGATGATCTTGAGGGTCTTTTCCAACCAAAATGATTCTGTGTTTCTTTGATTCTATGATTCTTATCCCAGCACCAATGTGAACATTGACTCTTCTCTGTGTTACAGCTTGGCAATGGGATGTGGTTTCCCACATGCTTGTAGACAGTGCCCTGGTGACATCTCAGCTGAGGCATTTCTAGACATCACCAGACACTTGTGTATAGGCCCCCAAATTCTTCTCTCTGGCCTCCACACTTTACTGATTGAACACATAGTGGAGCAACCCCAACAAGAATTTCATGCCCCAGTACTTGATGGATGAGGCTTCCTCCTATGAGTAAACTTTCCCAGGGGAAAGCCGTGGTAGGAATCAAGATGACAAATCCAAACTGATGATGCTAACTGAGCATTAGTCTCTTTTACATCCCCTGCATCTCCAAGTGCTTTACAGAGGGTCAGTTTAGCTGAGAAAGGGTAGAGGCCTGGTAGACAACACGGTAGCAGGGATGCACGCCAGACAGAGCTCGCGGTGGAGATACGGCCTTTGCTATTTGCCGTTTTAATTGTGAAATTTTCATCCCAGTTTGGGATGGAAGGCCAAAATGTTGACATTTTAATGAGAAAGAATGGCTTGTTTTGCAATACCGTGTCTTTTTTTTTTTTGGCTGGTGACCGCATTTTAGGGCCAGATGGGAAATGCCTTTTAGGGCTAGATGGGAAATGCCTTCTCCAGGAGCTGCCAGGTGGGTTGTCAGGGGAGGAGGGTGCCTGGTCTCCACTGAGCTGTCCTGGATGGGGGGATGGCAGAGGTTTCCTGGGCTGTGCTGAAAATTGGAGTGAAATGCATTGACCTGCAACAATACGATTTAACCAAACTGTGTTTTCCAAAGGACAACGTCCTTCCAGAGGACTCCACCTCTGAAGCCAGAAGATCGCTGTCCCCACTCTCTTGGATCTTTCTCTGACCTCAGCTTTTTGGCTCTCTCCCAGGTTTGCAAAGATCGCCGGTGCCAGAATGCCTCCCTTTTTGAGCTGGAAAAGTGCGTTTCCCGGTGCAATGGCCATGGGGTGAGTTACTGCCCGAGACCTACAGCAAACTCCTGGGATGAGAGCAGATTTTTAAGCATCTCCCACAGGGATGAGCCTTGCAGGGCGGTGGGCATCTGCTTTTCATAACTCTCACATGCATCAGCTATGGGTGAGACTGAGCTGAGGTCTTCGCTTACCCATGTCCAAGTTAGAGGAAGAAGATCATTCGTGATGTAAGGACCATCTGCAAAATTTGGATTAGGGTCCAGTTTGAAATGGAGAAGTGTTTAGAGCTCAAGGCAGGTGGCTGTTCCTTCTGAAGGCAAAGCGAGAGTCAGAAACACAGCTGGGACTGCAAAAAGGCAGGGAAATGGTCCAGCAAATAGGAGCTGCTATTGTCCAAAGCTTAAAGGATACAAAGATTTGACCTCTGCAGAATGCAGGACTTAGTCAGATAAAGCAACAACAAAATCACTGCTGGATTATGTAGAGAAATGTGATATGGAAAAACCCCCAAATTTACCCTTCCATTCTGCTCATTAAGGCTCTTGGTTTGGGTTCTGCACCTCAGAAACGCTGTGGTTTAATAGGAAAGACCCTGAGGGGAAGATTTTTAACAAACTTCTGGCCTAATGCAGAGTATTAAGGGCATCAAGCTTGTCTAGTTGAGCAGTGTGAAAACTGGGGATATTAGATACCTGTTCAAGGTTTCTGCAAAAAGCAGGGAAATGGAAGTGTCATTAAGAAAACACCTCTGTACATTGCAATCACACATTTGAGGGCCACACAGTCACAATCTGAGTGATGTTCAAGGGGTCAATATTGGGAGGGATTGAGCTCCTTCAACCTAGACTCCTATCATTGGCCACCTGCTCTCATCCCCACCAAATGGACCGTCGTTTCCATATGTCCCTTGTGGTCTCCAACCCTCCTTCTCATCCTGCAGGTCTGCAACAGCAACAAGAACTGTCACTGTGATGCTGGCTGGGCTCCCCCCTACTGCGAGAAGCCAGGCTTGGGTGGCAGCGTGGACAGTGGCCCCGTGCAGCGCGACAGTGAGTCACGACTGCTGGTCCAGTGCCTTGTGACAACGGTGGGGCTGGAGCGGTGCCACCAGAGGGGGAGATGGGGCCATAAAGCTGCTGACAGCTCTGTTCACAAACGTGCTGGGTTGGGTGCGTTTGGGTTGACTCACAGCCTGTGCCCAGCTCTTGTTTCTTGGTGGCAACCTGGAGAAGAGGAGCTGAGAGTGGACCTTATTTATGATGATAAATATCACCAGGGTGGGTGTCAGAGGATGGACCAGACTCTGTTCAGTGGTGCCCAGTGACAGGATGAGGGGCAACGAGCACAGACTGAAACACAGGAGGTTCCATCTGAACATGAGGAGAAACTTCTTTCCTGTGAGGTGCCAGAGCCTGGCCCAGGCTGCCCAGAGAGGTTGTGGAGTCTCCTTCTCTGAGACATTCAAACCCCCCTGGATCCTGTGTGATCTGCTCTGTGACCCTGCGTTAGCAGCTGGGTTGGACTGGGGGATCTCCAGAGGTCCCTTCAACCCCAACCAGGCTGGGATTCTGTGATTCTGTGATTCTGTGGCCACCCGTTTTCATCAGAGGCCACCAGATGGTACCGCTCCCTTTTTGGAGGTGTGATCAGCAATGATATTTCCAGCCTGGGTGGCTGGGAATGGGCATACTGGACTGATGTTTGCATTGAGTGAAGCTGGAGGCTGCTGGGTGTCCCAGCCCCATGCTCACCTTTGTGCTTTCCCCGCCAGACCACGAAGCCATCTTCATAACCCTTCTGCTCATCTTCCTGCTCTTCCTCCCGGCCCTGATGATCATCACCTACTTCTGGTACCGGCGGGAGAACTCGCTCCTGAATAAATGGATAAAGGAGATGAGGAGGAGGAGCCAGGAGACATATAGGTGGGTGATGTGTCCTAACCCTGTTCTCTCTTGAAGAGCCAGTGTGACCCTGAAACTTTTTCTTGCCACTGGCAGCATCCAGCCTGGTAGGAATGGTTGTGGGGGAGCTGATGGTCCACAGGGCCTGTTCCAAACTCGTAAGAGACCTGGTTGAGATATGAAGAACTTTCTCCTGGGGCAATCTGAGGACAGGAGTGGTCTCTTGGACAGGACAACCCCAGAGAGTGATGATGATGGTGGCCTGGTACTGAGGAGATTTCTCACCATGTGCTCCTCGCAGGCTGCAAGAGTTAGAAGGGCTCTGAAGTAGCACTGAATTTAGATATTCTCATTATTTCCCAGTACAGATGCGCACACACAAACATCAAAGCCCCTGCAATAATTTCAGAAAAAACACCAGAACCAAACAGCCTACTTCATTACCCTCATTATCTCAAGACAGACTTGTCATCCCTGCTCACCCAGCACTACAAGGCTGTTAACAATCTGTTAATGGTGACAGGATCTTGCTGACGTGCAGCATTTCGGGAAGCAGCTGTTGCAAAAGTGGTTGTTTATTTTGCCAACTGTGATTTACGTTTTTGATCCCGGGCAGGAAAAAAACCATCAGTCGGAAGTCAACCGGTGGCCATCCCAAAGCTGCTTTTACCTTGCGGAACATTTCCACTTCCAGCCACACTAATAAAGTAAGTAATAACTCACCTTCCAGGTTTGCTTTCCCTCTCTGGGACTTGATACTCGTGGGTGATCACATCTCCCTCTACCAACTGGGCAACCAACTGGTACTCTGTGCTGGTTTTGGATTGCGCCTGCACCTTGAGCCTTTGGTCCCTCCTAAAAGTGAGTGTGCTGAGCTCTGCTTGCTCAAAAAGACCCCAGAGATCACCGGGAACCTCCGTGAGGAAATTGTCCATCACCATGGCAAAGCTTTAGCAGGGGCTCTGCCATCCCTCTGATGACTTAGTGCTGAGTTTCCAGGGAGGCAGATGCTTCTGCTGCTGGTTGTGTTGGTTGGGATGGTTAAACCTGGAGCTGAATTTAGGAAGAACTTTTTTTTTTTTGAGCATGGCCATAGTGGCTGAGAACAGGTCAGAATGGGTGATGTCTCCTGTCTGGTGGAGATCTGATATAGATCCACCAGAGCTGACCCTGCTCCAGGTCTCCTGAGCACCTTTCTCATCCCTGTGTGCTCTCATATGGTTAGCAAGGAGCAAAAAATTTCAGCTTTTGGGTAGGATGGTGAAAGTGGTTGTCCCAGAAAATGGAATAAATACCCAGTGGTCCTTGTGCAACTCCCTAGCACCCAGACCTTGAGGCGACATCTGCGTTTCAGCACCCAGGAAACCACACCTAAGGATTTTCTCCATAATTCTTGTTTTCTCATCCCTGCAGGCACCACGGGCCACGTTCCCCCCCAAACCCAGTGCTCACCAGCCCAGCTCCCAGCCTGTCAACGTTGTCCATCCTCTTCGCCCGGCTCCTCACTCCATCCCTCCACGCCCGAGAGACCCCAAGCCTGCCAGGCCACCTCCACCAGCCAGCAGATCACCCATGGTCCCCACCAAAACAGTTGTCTCCCAGGTCAAGTTGCCACCTCCAAAGAAACCTCTTCCCTGCAGCCCTGTGAGGACCCCACTGGTGAGCTTTGCTTTCCTTCCAGACTTACAGAAATCCCCTGGTTTTTGGCTGCCTGTGGCTCTTTCGGGTTGCCAGCAGTGTGCACAGGTGGCCAAGAAGGCCACCAGCATCCTGGTTTATACAAGCCCTAATGTGGCCAGCAGGCCCAGGGTAGTGACCGTCCCCTGTGCTGGCACTGGGGAGGCCAAACCTCGAATCCTGGGGTCAGTTCTGGGCCCCTCATGCCAAGAAAGCCCCTGGGGTGCTGGAGCGAGTGGAGAGAAGGGAACGGAGCTGGGGAAGGGGCTGGAGCACAAGTGTGATGGGAGCGGCTGAGGGAGCTGGGGGTTCAGCTGGAGAACGGGAGCTGAGTGGAGACCTTCTGATCTCTGAACTGCCTGAAAGGAGCTTGGAGCCAGGGGGGTCGGGCTCTGCTCCCCAGGAACAAGCGCCAGGAGCAGAGGAAACGGCCTCAAGTTGCACCAGGGGAGGTTGAGGTTGGATCTGGGAACAATTTCTTCCCCAAAGGGCTGTGGGGCATTGGAACAGGCTGCCCAGGGCAGTGGGGGAGTCACCATCCCTGGAGGGGTTGGACAGACGGACATGAGGTTCTCAGGACATGGGGTAGAGGTGGACTTGGCAGTGCTGGGTGGATGGCTGGATTTTATGATCTTGAGGGTCTTTTCCAGCCAAAATGATTCTATGATTCTATGGGTTGGGCACTGTTAAGGAGCTGTCATTCCACCCTAAGAGATGAATCTGTTGCAATTGTAAGGAAAGCTCATCAGGTAATGAGAATATATTAAGGTATTTTGGGTGGTGTTCCTACATGCTTTCAAGCTTCTCAGTTCTGCAGCAGGGGAGAGATGTTTGTAGAAGGTCATTGGATGTTTTCTAAGGGTGTTTTCTCTCCCCATACACTTTGTGATCCCAGGTCGTCCCAAAGCACCAGCCTCCCCGTCGGCCTCTGCCTGGAAGTCCTCTTCTGGCCAAAGAGCTGCCTCCTGCACATGGACAGACCCTGCTGGTCATGGTCCCTCCTACCAACTTCAAGGCGTCGGGTATAAGTGCCATGAGCCACCCCACGAGGCCATTAAAGTAAGTGGAGAGACGAGCTGAGCTACCTCCCACCGCTGCTGGGGTCCTGCAGGTGGATGCAGTGGGGGGGTCTCGTGGGTCACGTCTGGGTGGGACATCCCAAATGTCACTGTGGTGTGCTCTGGTCTGGCCCTCATGGTGTCTTCACCATGGCCGGGGTTTCTCCTGCTCCTCCCCGATATGGTTGGTGCGTACAGGTCAGGCTGCTGAGGAGCAGGAGAAATGCTCTGGGTTCTGCAGGTCCGTACCTGCTGCTGTAGCTACAGAGGCATTTGAAGCCCATCAGCTTTGAGGGAACCGGCCTGTAGGCTCTTGGGGATCTTGTATGGAGCATCTGGGGGCAGCAGCAACAGCTAGAAAGGAAATCAAATGTCCCAACGTACCCTATGTACACAAACAACCCTGTGCCCATGCTCCATCTTGCATGGTGCAGGAGAAAAGCCTCGTGACCACCAGCACAAGGTAGCTGTGGGTGTCTGGGGTCTGCAGCCATGCCTCCACCTGATAGGGGCCTACAGGTTTTGGCCAAAGTTGGTCAGTGGTGACCAAGTTTGGGACTTTGGGTCTTATAGGGTGCTGATAGGTTAAGGGACATGAATGAATGCGTATGGCCCCCGGTCTCAGAGCATGGAGAGGGCTGCTGGTGAGCTGCTGGGAGAGAGTGGAGTGAAGGGATGGACACTGATGCTCTGTTTCATCTTTCCTCCCCACAGACCAATGCCACCTCAAAGGTGAGTCACAGACACCATGCAGGACCATGGGGGGATGATCTTTGCTGCCTGTGGGGGGGTGGCCTTTGGTTAAGCACTGGGCTGGGACCCAAGAGACTGAAGATTAAATGTCCCCCTTCCCAGGGGCTCTTAGATGAGCAGGACATCGCCCCTCTTAGTACTCAATAGCAGGGCTTGGGCAGCTCTGTCCAGGGGAATGGAGGACACGGACTTCCCAGTTTGGAACTGGGAGATTCAGTCTAAGTTCTTTATAATATCACTAATGCTTTCAACTCTTGCTGTATTGCTAAATCCTCTGGAAATGGGTCAGTGGAACCTCATGGGACTGCACTTCCATATCTTCCTGTAGACCATGGAGAGAAGGCACCACCCTGGACTGAAGTTGACCCTCATCTCCAGACAGTCTGCTTTGCTAATTACTGCTTTGACCATCTTGGACCATTTTAGATTCTAATGCCTTTGTACTTGTCACCACAAGGAGGCTGAATACGCCCCAAAGTTTCTCAGTGTAACTCAATCACTATAGCTCATCTCTTCTAGCAGATACGACAGGCCTTTCTGTGGTCCCGAAAGGGAAAGATTTGGCACAGCCCAGCAGCCAAACTTGGCTCCCTCCCCAGGCGGTGTGGTTTTGTCCTTGCTCCAGAAGCAGTCCCTGGCCATCTTCTCTTGAAATGGTGTCCAGGTCAGAAAGGGTTGAGTGGCAGGGCCAAACTTTTGCCAGGGAGCTGGACATGCCTGTGGTCTTGGTCTGGATCCATGACACCGTCAATGTGCTAGGAGAGGGCTGGGGAACTGCTGTCTTCCCTGGATGGATGAAGTGAAAGATTTAATGGATTCCCAAGGTGGACTATAGGGTCCATATCGGGTTGTCTGATTTGGTGATGTCTCTTGGTAGTGCACGAACCACCTTGGCTGTTCTTGGGAAGCCACGAGCAGTAACCCCTTGGGGGACACCACTGCCGTGGCTGGTGGGCTCCCAGTCGGTTACTGCTGGTTACTGCCCAGTGCCACCACATGCTTTGGTGGACTCTGCATCCTATCAGGGTTTTGAGAGTACAGCAAAGGAAAACACCTCAAAGCGATACAATTTGGTGCTGTATTTTTGAGAGAGGACATGGTGAGCATGACTGTCCCAGGCCCCCTCAGGTCTCAGGGACAGCAGCTGGTCTGTCTTCCCTAAGCTGTGGAAAGATGGTTTGTGGTGGAAGTGGAGGATGCTTGGTCTTTGCACTCAAATAAGTTGTTTCCTTTCTTCTTGCTCCAGGCCAGTCCCTGCCATCAAAGTCCAATCAACCTCCTTCCTCTTGAAGAAGTGACAGACCAAGGACACCTTAAGCCCATCCTTCCTGAGCTGGCTCTCCTGATTTGCACTGATGCTGGCGACAGGGGTCTTTTATTCCTCTCTTATTTGTCTTTTGATACCAGAGGACTATTTTTATAAGACAATATGTATTCAGCACAAAAACTGTAGTGGTGGGGGGAGGAGAGGGGAAATCGGTACCATGACATGACTAAGGGTTCCAGTGGGCTGGTGGTGGGGATACCACGATGGAGACTCCACCACAGCTCCTGGCATCGCTTCCTGGCCAATCTACCCCCCAGCTTTAATTTCTTATTGACATTGCACATGGGCTGGGATGGGGTGACTTGGGGTCAAGGGAACATCCAACACTGACGAAAGATGCTGATGACAGTGGCAGTGAAAGCCATGTAATATCCTTCTAGCTACCTCCACCTTCTCCTCCATGCCTGGTGAGACCCCCACCCCCCACCCGTTGCCACCAGAGCTCAATGCTGGGCATTGTCTCCAGGGAGACATTTGTCGTGAGAAAAAAGTGGTTCCCAGTTTGGACTGTGCCATACATTGGACGTTTCCACCAAGGATCCAAGTTCTAAGGCTCTTCCTGGCTGATTGCACAAGAAAAAGCGGTGACAATCCTGGGGTTCTACCTGGAAGGCGAAGCTGTCTGGGAAGTGGTTTAATGTCTGGAGTACTGGTGGCAACTGGTTACCAGGGTGCTTTCAAGGGGCTCAGGAGCCCCCCATCAACATTGCATGTTCCCTGCTCATGGAACAAGCCCAGCAGTGGCTCTGTGAGCTGCTAACACTCTGCTGTCCAAAGGGGGAAGGAGCCACAAGCCGGGAACAAGAGCAGGAAGACCTCCTGCCTGAGTCATTGGCTTGCCCAAAGGTCTTGGCCAAGCCATTGCATTTCTCTGTGCCTCAGTTCCCCCTGTCTGTAAAATGGGGGGGGGTAATACCTACCTCACAGGGGTGTTGTGAGGTTTAACAAACTGATATCTTGAAAGGGCTTTACAATCCTCAGATGAAAATGGTGCTGTTGACCTGCACAGTACTATATGGTGCCACTTTCCTATGACTTGACATGCGGCTCTGTCAGGGTCTGAAACGCGAACAAAGGCTTTGTACAGTCCCTTGGCTCCTCTGGCTCTTTTATCACTCAGAAGTTGCTTTAGACACCAAAAGTTCTGTGTCTCCCACCACACCAGGGCAAACATATCCCTGGAGCCCCTTCTGTTAGCCCTTAAACCTGGGATCATTTGGTCCAACATATCAACTCCCCCTAGGGCAGATTTTTTGAGTGATGTCCAACAAAAGTAAAGGTTCTTCATGATGCATGCTGAGGGACAACCCTCAGGAAACTGTTCTGGTGTTTCATTATCCCCAGTGTTACAAAATGGGCTGCTAATCACAGGTTGTGGTTAAGGCCACCTTAACCTAAGCTGTTGTTTTATGATCAGGCTTTGTTTTGCGGTCTTTAGTCATGCCCATGGGTCTTACCTGAAGCATCTCTGGTACTTCCATATTTTTCTTGGTCAGTGGATATCCAGGCAGGATGTAGGATCCAGCAGCTCGTCTTAATCTGATGACAAGTCACTAAAATAGAGTCATTTAGGTTGAAAGGGACCTCCAGAGGACAGGATAAATGAACTGCGCCCTAAATGTTTCCGAGGTATCATTTTTTTCCAGTGATGTCCCGAGGACTTCTGGCATGGTCAGACTTGAGGAAGAGCCTCTGAAGCTCCTGGAGAGGTGAAACCCTGCTCCCTGCCTGTGAGTGCCCTCCCTTCTATGGGCTGAACGGTTGGAGGGGGTTTGGAGAAGTCACTGCAATGAGGAAGAGGTTGGAAAAACTTTTCTTAGTGGGTCAGACTATTTAGCTTAATGACAAAGCGAGGGATGACAGCGCTGCAGTCAAAAAAAAACCCCAACTTAATTTGGGGGTCAGCAATTAAATGATCATGTCGAGCTGATGCAATGTCCCTGGCCTTGGATTCTTGCCCATTAATGTCACCTACCTGGCCATCACACTTCCCTTCATCTCCTCCTGTTGGCAGTGGGGAGAGATGGGGAGTTCACCCTCTACAGCCACCCAGACTTCACTGACAGTGCTAAGCCAGGACATGCACATTCAGGGGCTAAATTTGAGACATTCAGGCTAGGAAGGAGTTAATAGAAACCCCCCTTTTTGATCATAGGGATGCTGCAAAGATGTACTGGTCTAGGGCTCTGCTCAGCAGCACAGTAAGTGCTCAAAGGTATTTTTACCCTTTCTCTTGCCCAGGAGATGTCCTTGTGTGCACCAGCGGATCTTTCTTGAGGCAGATCGGCTGTGCCCTGGTGCAGAACGACCCATCGCATCCCCAGGCAAGAGAAGCAGAGCTGGGAATAACCCTCCCAGTCCTCATGCCCAGAACAACCCTGTTCCTCTGCCCTTGAGCTGCACACTGGGTCCCCTCTGGGAGCAGCGGTATAAGGAGGGGTTATCATTTAGGGATGGTGCACATTGGTCTGTTGGCTGGTTCTGTCTAACTTGAGGTGGCCACAGGGGTTGCAGATGGATGAAATACACCCTGATGCACCCACAAATATTAAGATGTAGCCTGTGGTCCCTGGGATGGGCAGAACTTGAGGCCTGGTTGGAGCAATTAATGAATCCAGAGGTCGCTCTTGGGTGTTCCGACGACACTAGATGGCAGCAGATGACCAGCGAATCCCATTCTCCACCTTCCCTCTGAGTTGTTGCTGAGATTTCCAGGGACCAGATCCACAAGTGTGGCTTTTCTCCTTGTTCTTTCTCCCCTGCTCCATCATCTGCAAATCCATTAAAAGCGTGAGCTGGACATGAAAGCTGCCAAGTTCCTCTGATGAGCTGTTGAGCTTGAATTCTGTCCAAGTGGAGCTTTCTCCTTTCTAAACGGGTCTGTCGTGAGCTTGAGTACCTTTGGAAAATGACCACAGCCCTTCACTGTGCTGTGTCTTCAAGCATCAAAGGCACCTTCTTGGCCAACTGAGCCTTGCTCAGACAGCATGTGCTTGGTGAAGGAGAAAGGAGAAGACTTCCATGGTGGCTGTCCCATCTCAGTTATTTCACTGAAACCTGGGGACACTGAGACATCCATCTGTTGCTTGGAGGGGGTGAGTGTGGGGATCAGATCATTTTACCTTCATCACCTTGGCATTTTGGGGCGCTTGTCTCAGCTTTGCTGCTGTAGAGGCCAACTCATATCTCAGGCCTGTCCCTGCAGGCACTTTGACGTGGAGACGAGGACCAGGGTGAGTACACTGAGTGCTGTGACCTGCTTTAGCCCACCTGCATTTTTTGGCACTGGTCTTGTTGCCTTTTAGGATGAAAGTGTCCGCAAAATGCCTCATCTGCTGGGACGCTGGACCTCGCTGTTTCCCCTCCAGTCAGGTAAGAGAGAACGTGGGACTGTGGTTGTGGAGATGTCCTGAAACTCTCCATGTCAAGTGAGGTCTTGAGCAAGGGCTGAGAGGCTCAGGCAAATGTTTCGCTTGTGGTTTGAGTAGTCTCTTTGCATATTCTTTTCTCATTTATCCAGCAGTACTTGTACTTACTATGTGGCAGAGCTTGTGAGATCAAAATGGGGATGACAAAAAAAAACTCCTCTCTAGCTCAGGAGAAAGCTCCTATATCAAATTCTATGGCTCTAGCTTGTACATGCAACCATGCTTTTAATTCCCAGTAACATCTTGGAAGACAAGATGGGCCTATCTCCTTGGTCCAGCTAGTCTGAAATCCAATTTTGAACTGCAGCAAGATGTAGA
This sequence comes from Pampusana beccarii, assembly GCA_013399365.1. Classification (NCBI taxonomy): domain Eukaryota; kingdom Metazoa; phylum Chordata; class Aves; order Columbiformes; family Columbidae; genus Pampusana; species Pampusana beccarii. The sequence continues at coordinate 60,454 of VWYH01011275.1, read as the reverse complement.
TATTTCAGAAGACAGGTGGAGCAAAGCCCAGCTCCTTTCATATTTTAACGGGACTGATGGAGCCTGGTGCCAGCCATTTGTCCTGGTATAATTGCCCTTATGTTCTTCAACCCTTCAGCAATGGAGAGCCCACACTGCTCCAGAGAGCATCTTCCTGTGCCTTCCTCCCCGTGGTACAAATATTTTCTCCAACTTTGATCTGATTTTACAATCTCCATCATCCTCCTGTGCTGAGATGCTGAGTCCCCAGTGACTCAGTGGCTTCCAATGAGCTCCCAAAATTGTGGAGCTTTCCTGGAGCACACTAGGGAAGTCATCTTGGGACATGAAGTGTCCTCCTTGGCTCTCTGGAGCCTGAGTTTCAAGGTTCCTTGAGTTTGCACCGAGTTCATTGTGGGTGTCTTGGCACCAGGCAGGTTCTGTCCCTTGGGATGCAGCTTGAGGTGACATTGCTTGGGTAAAATGTAAAACAACCTTTTACTTTTCTCATTTTAATGCTTCATCCTGAGGTGGGAGAGATGAGGGGGACGGACACCTAAACTGGGACCAGCTGCAGGGACACAACATGCTCGTGGGCATGCAGAGCTGCAGGCAGAGAGGCGAAAGGAAAAAAGAATTGGAAAAAGGGAAAAAAAGGCAGTGAGGCAGCTAATGAAGAGGTTCCCGCAGCTGAGGAAGTTGAACCATTCATCATCTTCCAGTGCCTTTTCTTTCCTTATACTTTGTCTTTGGCAGAAGACGATTGCTCTCTGCACCCATTTAGGGGCTGATAGCTCTCTCCTTGGAGCCAAGAATGGCCCCATTGAAAATGGAAGTATAAAGCACAGCTTGATTTTAATTCACTTTGTCAACATTTCTATACATAAGGAGGGAAGGAGAGAAATAAATTCATAATATTATGCACACACACACACCCCCCCATGCTAAAAAGACTGGGGTCCTGTTGAAGTTCTGTCACTGAAGTGTTGCCTAAAGCTGATGTCTTATCTCTCTAATTTCCAAGTATGTCTTAAAGAACTGAGTGTCTTTCATGTCCCAGTGCTGTGAAGTACAAAGTGAGCTTGGAGACGGAGCGCTTTTGTGTCAGCAGTGTCAAAGCAGCTCTCCCTCTCCAGCTTTCCTTTCTGTTTTTAAACCTTCCGCAGAGGAACAAGTTAAGAAATCAGAGCAAGTTTGGACGACGTCTGGAGCTGAGGAGAAGCCCTGCCTGGTGGCTTCACGATGATGTGGCATCTGGATGCAAAGACACTGCTTCTGCTGTCCACCGTGGTTTGAAGAACATCTGTGAGGGGAGATAGGGCTGTACCTGGATTTCAGAGGGCATGTGTTTTGGTCCCAAATGCTTGGCTGAGAAAATCAAACCAAACCATTCCAAAGAAGTAAAATTAGGAAGCTGGAGAATGTAGAAATGGGGGCGGAAACACCAGAGCGTGGCTTCAGATGTGCTGCATGAGATCCAGGTGTCCAGCTCTTGTCAACAAGCAAGATATATAAACAAAGAAAGAGCTAATCTGGCCTAATTAGCAAAGATGCATGGAATTACTGCCTTGAGGAACACATCTCAAAGTGCTTTCCTGGCCTCCTTTATACAGTGGTCACTGATTATTTGCTATGAGATGTGTGTAGGGGGCAGTCATGAATAACCAGGGATTGAACGGGGCTGAGAATAGTTGAGTTTGCGATCACCCCCCAGCCCACACCTCCACCGTGCTTGCCTGCAGGAGAGCACTGAAGGTTGGGATGTTGCTCACCATCCTTCCTACTTGGACAGGGAAACCTGGTGGGACACTCACCCAGGGAAAGGTGGCTATTGATTGCTATTACTGCCACTTCTTTGGTACCCAAAGGTGCTTTAAACAAACAGGTATAGGATTAATTTGTTGTCATAAAGAGATAATTTTATCTTCATCGGGTTTGCATAAAGAAAAGAAGCTGTTTCAGTCCAAAGCAGCCTCTGTGACTGAGGGACTTCATTCAGTTTGTCATCCCTAGGCTTGCAGGGCAACGAGTTTTGGTCATTGCTGTGCTCGCAGATTAAATGTGCTTGGGAGCGTTTCAGGGTGTCCTGAGGCCAATGGCACAGAGCAGTCTTCATCTTTGTTATTAAATTCTCCTGCCTTCAAAACAAAGTGGCCTTCAGCAAACTGTCTGCTAGGATGATTCATGGGGCATTTAAGTGGCTGACCCATGCAAGAGTCACACAGTGCTTTGTGCTAAGGCCAAACGTGTGCCAGGAAGGACCAACAATTCAGCAGCTTGACTTCAGTCCACTGTTCAGCTCACGAGTACAGACACAGCTTTTGGGACTAGGCTGAGAAGGAAAACATTTCACCTCTGCGGCTCTCTTCAATCAAGGATGGTCCATTTTTGGCCCTCCTGCTTCTGGCTGTGGTTGGTAGAGAAGGGGTGAAAACAAAAGAAGAGAGTCCTTAAGTCACCTTAGACAACATTAGTGCAAAAGGACTGATCTAAGAGGTAGCTCTAAATGTCTAGATGAGGAGTCCCTGGTGCCAACATCTACTTTCATCGTGAGAAGCCAGTTATTCCCCCATGCTCAGTGGTGTATGTGAGGAACAAGAAAATGTTAACACCCTTGCAAGGTCCCTTTTGTTTATGAATAGTCACCTTACTATTCCCATCTGGATCAATTTGATACAGTTCTTGGACTAATTTTCTAGCAAGGTGTGAATTTACCCATTTGGACCCAATAGTCTTTGAGACGACCGAAGGCTGGAGTTCAACCTGGAAGTTGTTCTGCTGGCTTTGCTTAGTGAATCCAAAATGAGCCACAAAAAGCCTAATTTTCTCCTGGGCATAAAAATAACAGGTGGCTTTTTAAACTATTTTTTTTTCTTCTGCTTCGTTTTGTTGGGTTTTCTCCCCCTGCCTGCCCTTTCCAGAGAGAAAAGCCACGACTGCAAGATGAAGTTTGGTTATTCTTTGAGTTTCAAATCATTCCTGGCATGATTTTTTTCATCGCGCTGTCTCCTCAACAGTGTCTTTCACAGGAGGGTTTTGTGCGTGTGAAGCTTTTGTATTGCAGGTATCTCAGGGCTGAGTCAAGGTATTATCGTCCATCCCTTGTCTCTGCAGGGCTCTGTTCCTGGGCACTTTATTACCATCAGTCATGCAGTTTGGTCTTTGCATGTTTTTCGTTTTTATACCAGCAGTGAAAATAGCTCAGTTCCATTTGATGTTCCCTTGGATGGAGATGATATTTTTTTTTCTTCCTCTTTCTGAGCAGAAGTAGAAGAAAAAAAACAATTTAAACAAGATGTAGAAAGGTTTCAAAACACAGTCTTAATCACGTCAGCTTTGCCTCCGATATTCCTCCGGCTCAGCTCTGAACCACCCCTCAAACCTGGCAGTTAATGACAAAAGAAAATCAACGATGACACGCTTTGATACCCTTGGCACCGAGTGACACGCACAAAACCTTTTAAAAAAACCCACCAGACAATTGGCTGGAGAACTTCATCCATTAAACTTCGAAAAACACATTGTTTTCTGGGATGGGAAATGGCTGCCTTTCTTTTCTGCTCCATCTTGCTAGAGAACAAGCCCTCGAGTATTGTTGAATGGAGCTCTGCTGCATTTTCAGCAGGAAGTCAGGATCTTCTCCAGGGCTTGCAGAGCGGAGACTGGGCCACCCTAAACATGATGCTGTTCCTTTCAGTTGTCTGGCAGCACATTGGGAACATCTTGTGTCCAGGCTTAAGGATGAAGGAGCAGGTAGAAGCGACACGACTGCCCTTTTGGATGCCCATCAGCTACGCGCTGGATCTCCAACACTGTTCAGACAAAAGCTTGGTGTAAAACCAGCCTTAAGAGCTGCTGGCCATTTTCTCTGTGAAATGGTCTTGGTAGCATCATATCTGGCCTGGACTCTGCTACCTGGACATAACCTACAGAGAGCAGAGGTCCTTGGAGGTCTCTCAAGTAGAGCTTGCGATGTTGGTCTCTCCTTGAGGGCTCGGGAATGACCATGGGGTTGCTGGCAACCACCCCAGGGCAAGCTCTGTCTCTGATGGAGATCTCCTGGTGCTACAAAGCTCTGTGACCCTCAGCACGGGACGAGCCCCTCTCTTCATTTGCAGAACGTGTTTTCCATGCATTCTGAAGAATTCCAGAGGTGCTGGTTGGAAAGGACCTCCATTGGCTGTCTGGAGTGTCTGCTCAGAGCCTTTCCTCTTTTTCCTTCCATGAAAAACCTGGTGCTGATGGTACTCAGTGTCTGGTCAATTCTAACATCCCTACCAGCTTCAACAAGGGAGTCTTATAAAGCCTGAGCTGTGCTGGAAAGACAAATCCCATGCTGAGTAAGAGCCAGTCCCTCCTTGTAAGACCCCTCAGGGCCCCTTTCAGCCCATGTCCCCTGAGTGACAGCTCCACGTGGACACATACGGGTTACAGCACCTGCTAGGATCAGGTTGTTGCAGTCCCAATGGCAATGATCTGCTTTTATACCATCACAAGCCTGCAAATGGCACAAGGACTCTGCCAAACACTAACCCAGCCCCAAGGCCTGGAAGATCTAGCGCATTGCTAGCTTTGCCACCATCCACCTCCAAAACAACATCATACTTGTAGTAGTCATGACTCCAAGGCTTATTAAGCCTCTGTCCCAGTTATTTCACCTCCTTACAGGGACAAAACAGGAGTTATTGCATTTATGACCCTGCTTGCTTGCTCCGCCGATGAAGCAGGGCTGGGCAGACTTTGTGCAAGAACTGCTGTGAGGTGGACTCCGTCCTTTCTCCTTGATTCCTAATGACCAGCGAAACTCAGCCTGGAGTGAAAGCAGGAGATGGATGATCTGCAGCAGAATACCAATTTTGATGATTATATGCTGCACCGACACACCATCAGAACGAGGGCAGCTGATGGATTTGGTAGTGCCGGGCGCTTAATGTTCTGCCTTGTTTTGCCTCCTGTCATCTCATGGTGCTAATGGTTTCTCAGTGATTTGTTAGATGGCATGACCTCAGGGACATCCAGCTCCCTCTTTCTTTTCTCTTTCCTTCATCTCTTCCCGCACGTGCATACGTGCACCTTTGTTTTAATAGAATCTAAATGACATGTCTCTCTACTTCGGACAGAGTTCAGGAAAGCCATTGCAAGGACAGTGAAACAACAAGCATCCTATGAATGATTTCAGCTCTCCCTTGATAAGAGGGTGACCTGTTCCAGCGATGAAGCTGGGGGGCTATTGATTCAGCTCAGGGCAATTGTGGAGGTTTTTGCTGAATTGGCTTGGCGCGTTGGCCGGAGATTACACCGATTTTCATGACAAGAATGAAGAGCTGCTGAACTGTTCTGTTCTGTCTGCCTGCTGCCCAGCGGGACTGGGAATGGAGGAACTGTTCCTGGAAGAGCCAGGGTGTCAGAGAACTGTGTCCAGCTCTGGGTCCTCAGCACAGGACACACAGGGANGATGGTTTTAAACTAAAGGAGGGAGATTCAGGCTGGACATGAGGAAGAAATTGTTGGCCCTGAGGGTGGTGAGAGCCTGGCCCAGGTTGGGCAGAGAGGTGGTGGCTGAACCATCCCTGGAGACATCCCAGGCCAGGCTGGACGGGGCTCTGAGCAACCTGAGCTGGTGAAGATGTCCCTGTCATGGCAGGGGGGGCGCTGGGGGAGCTGTGATGGTCCCTTCAACACAAACAATTCTATGATTCTAAATACTTGATGCATTTCCAGTCAGAGACCTTACTTCACCATCACCAACTCATGGGACCAGAGATGGTGCCTGGGACGGGGAAGCCAAGGTCTTCCTAGTTCCCAGAACCAGAAATATGCCCTAGCTGAATCATACTGTCCCTGTAGGAACAAGACCTGGGTGTGCGTTGTGCCACCTCACATCCCTACCTTGCTTTCTAAACACAGAAAAGCCAGCATGGAAGCAGCCAGAGGAGGAGATGGAGAGCCCACAACCGGGCTTCATCTTGTCCAGGGTGGACAATGCCCATGTTCGACGGGCTGGCTGGGAATTGCACCTGCAGCAAACAGAACTGGTCCTATGCTGAAGACCTGCCCCACTGCCTAGTGGGGCGCACAATGGGGTCCATGCAGAAAGCTGTGAGCCAAACTAGCTCCTGGCTTTCCCCTCTTCCCTGCAAAATATGGAGTAACTTGGTTTAGAATGGACCTTCCCAGCTCCCCCAGTGCCCCCCCTGCCATGACAGGGACATCTTCAGCAGCTCAGGTTGCTCAGAGCCCCGTCCAGCCTGGCCTGGGATGTCTCCAGGGATGGTTCAGCCACCACCTCTCTGCCCAACCTGGGCCAGTGCTCTACCACCCTCAAATAATGTGGTGCTTTACCACACTTTGCCTTTGTAGCAGGACTCAGTTTGCTTCCACTCACATTTTACTCCTCGCTTTGCTCCCACTCTTGCAAGAGGAATTATTCAGTGGCAAACATTTGCAGGTTGCTCTTCTCTGGCTTTGGCAGCTCAGTTAATAACAACAGCCCCCAGTGCTGTTCCTCCTACCATGCAGGGCTTTTTCCTTTCTCTTTTTTTCTTCAAATTCCAGATCCCTCTTAAGCTTCGAAACTGAAAGATCCCTGTTCTCTGTCCTTATCTGCAAGGTGAAAGGAGGGAGAAATTGTCTTCTGCCTTTGGGAAGATAAGTCACGTTGGAGTCTTCCTCTTTAGAAAACTCTCTAATGCCATTTATCAATTAATTACTGGGTTGCATTTATGCCCATTAATTCCCCTTGCTGTCTTTCATTTTTGGAAAGGTCTGTGTTGCTCAGGATCTAATTGTGCCGGTCTTACACTGCTTTATTTCTCATTTTCAAGTTAAGTGGATGCCACAGCCTTCTAAGGCTGCTCTTTTATTTCCACTGCAGATTTCTCTGCCCCCCCTTTCTCCTCCACCTTGGTTGTGTTCAAAGCAGATTTGGCCGGGTTTGAGGAGAGGGGGAGTGAATTAAACTGTGTGGCCCAGGCTTTAAATCCTCATTCTGCTCATGAATCAATCACTGCTGAAGCCAGGAAAACATTTTCACCTGGAACTTTTTACGCTGAAAGATACACTTGCAGGTCACCTGCAACATGCTGGGGTTTTATATCAATCTTGGTTTGTTGTTTGGGTTGAAATAACCAAAATAGACAATTTTGAAGAAGAAAAGCTTCAATTTACCTTTCCCCCCCACTATAAACAGTTTGATGTCTCTGTTTGAAACAATATTTCACTTGCTTCACTTTGACTTAAAACACAGAACTATTTATTTTAAATGGAAAGAAGTTCGCAGGTAAACAAAACGGGCTTATTTTCTTCAAATGATTTGCCAGTGAAAAATTGAAAAGTATACCTTTCCGATGGGTCCAAAAGAATGTTTTTCTTCAGCTCAATCACTTAATCACAGAACTTTTCTCACCACCTTCCTACCCCACAATCACCATCCCTGATGTCACTGAGAAGTGCAGAAATGCTGCCATTTAAACCCTGTTTCAGTAGGGAAAGACTTTCTAATCCTTTTGCTGTTAACTAAGCCAGACTTTCAGAGACATGAGCAGCATTAGTGCCCTAGGGAATGCGCTTGATACTCAAATTCAGCAAGAACTCAGCGTTTCAGGATCCTTTTCCCAAGGCGCCCCATGGATTTTGGAGGACATCATCTTGAAAGCCAATTAGAAGGAATTTCTTCGTAAAACCCCCAGAAAGAAAAGGGATGTAATTTTGCTAATGCAATTGAATCCCATTGGTTCCTACTGAGATACAGCTGTGATGGTGGGGTTAAAGCTGTGTGAATTCTCCTATTGCCATGTCTCTCTAGAGACCAGCAGGAGATGAAGCATAACACAAGGAGATGGCTTTTTTTCCCCAGGGTGTCTTCATCCAAGACCATGGGTTGAATGTTGCTTTTGCTGTCTCCAGCAGGTCATGGACCCATTTATCTTAAGCAAGGGGTAACAGGCACACCTGTGTTTACTTTCCTTCACTTAAGCCCACCAAATCATGAGCTAAACCATACTGAGTGCTCTCCAGTGAAGACCCACAGTGGCCAAGAAGCTCAGCAGAGGCCTTGGTGCACTAGATACAGGTTGATCTGGCTGTCAAGTAGGTGCAGCAGTGACTGTGTGAATCCACTAGCCTAAAATATAGCACATTTCAGGGCTGTGACCCGCCCCCCAGCAGGTGGGCAGACATCCATGCTGTGTCTCATAGGAGCTGTCACAACAGCCAAGGTTACTGGTTTGGAGGTGGCTGGGGTCTGGCCATGCTGGATTGCAGGGACCACAGGGCAGATGTCCCTGGTCTCCTTGCTGTTGTTTCTACTCATAAGAAATGCTGCTTCTCCCAAGGAACAAGTGTCAGGATGAGAGGAAACAGCCTCAAATTGTGCCAGAAGAGGTTTAGATTGGATATTAGGAAAAAATTCTTCTCATAAAGGGTTGTTGGGCACTGGAACAGGCTGCCCAGGGCAGTGGGGGAGTCACCATCCCTGGAGGGGTTGGACAGATGGAGATGAGGTGGAGATGAGGTTCTCAGGACATGGGGTAGTGCCATGGGTGAGTTAATTGTTGGGCTTAGCCTCGAAGGTCTCTTCCAGCCAAAATGATTCTATGGTTCTATGAAAATCGTGAAGATCCAAAGTCACAAGGTGTGACTCCAAATGCATCTCTCAAACCAAGCATCTGGAGCTGGGAAAACATTGTAAACCCTCTTCTTAGAGATGGAAAAGCATGTCTGACCCAATCCTAGCTTTGGGTTTGCTGCTGGGATTGCTCCCTGAGGAAAACAGAGCTGGAGAAACACGTGGGCATTGCACTGGGGTTGTGCAGAAGGGCAGACAGATGAGAAGATGGGGTAAGACATCTCCCCATGCCAATGGGGAATAGGTGAGACTTCTCTCCAGAAGGCTCAGAGCAGGGAAAGAATAAACAGAGGTGCTGAAAACGTGGTGAAGTCTGAAAGCTAAGTATTAGTAGGATTAAGACTTACAAGCACAAAACTCCCACTCCAGAGAAAGAAAGTTAATGCCTGGGTTTTGCACACTTTGTGAGCTGCAGTATGTGATTGTCCCTCAGGTTGAATGGGACAGATATTTGAAAATTCACTGTTGGATGGATTGCAACAGTTGGGGAGAGGTGAAACATCCTGAGATGGAAAGTGGTGGGTAAAATGGGAGATAAGAGATGGAAATCCACACCAGCCAGGGGATGGTACATTCAAATTCAGGTCAAAATTGTGCACAGCTCTTACACCAGGGGTGAACTTCACCTAAGGAGAGCAACAAAAGCATCCTACAAAAGTGGGATTGTGGATGGGGCTTTAAGTTAACTGTCTAATTAGTGACTCTCATTCCCCATTTTCCACTGAGATCGGGTGGCACTTGAAAGCAGCTGCTGTCAATGGTGGCTTTGTGCCTGTTGCCTCCGTGTGCAGGATTCAAGCAGTGGCAACCCAGGAGGAGAAGCAACTAACCTTTCTTTCTTGGTGGCTAATGGCAAAAATGGGGTGTTTGAAAGCCTTCCAAAATCCTGGGAGAAGGAGGAGGAGGAGGTGGGAGCAGAAAATGCAGCACCTGTTGCCTTGGGCTGACCTCCTGTCCACAGGAGACAGGGGTTGGTCATCCTTCAGGGACTGAACTGGGAGGGGGGGGAAGCTTCCAAGCACCATTAACCCCAGAGATGTTGCACCCCATAAGCCAAAACCAGTGATTCCATTTCACAGAATGTCAGGGATTGGAAGGGACCTGCAAAGCTCATCCAGTGCAATCCCCCGGAGCAGGAACACCCAGCTGAGGTTACACAGAAGGTGTCCAGGCGGGTTTGAATGGCTGCACAGAAGGAGACTCCACAACCTCCCTGGGCAGCCTAGGCCAGGTTCTGGTACCTTCACTGAGAAGAAGTTTCTTCTCATATTTAAGTGGAACCTCCTGCGTTCCAGTTTGCACCCATTGCCCCTTGTCCTGTCACTGGTTGTCACCGAGAAGAGCCTGGCTCCATCCTCCTGACACTCACCCTTTCCATATTGATCCCCATGAATGAGGTCACCCCCCAGTCTCCTCTTCTCCAAGCTCAAGAGCCCCAGCTCCCCCAGCCATTCCCTGCTCAAAGAAAAAAAAAAGCATTTCTTACCATCTGATTGTTCTTAAAATTCTTCCATCCTGCAGGGTGGGTTATTACAGACCAGTGCATCCATCTCCCAGATTTGCTGCTTTGCTGTGGGAGGATTTATCAGCTCTCATCCCAGCTGGGCTGCATCAGGTGATTGCCACTGCAACTCCATGTTCCTCCTCAGCCTCATGTTCGGTGCTGGGTTCTTCCCTTATGTAGGAACATGTTGCTCAGTGAATGGAGACCCTTGGAGGACTCAAAGCCACCCCATAAACATCACCCTACTGTTATTTTTTGTTATGAAAAAGCTGATATGGCGGGGAACTAAAGCTGGTTCTTGCCTCCTCAGCTTTTTGTTGCACTTTCAAACATCTTTCTGTTGCATTTGTGGAAAATTAGATCATTTTGCTAAGCTGTGGATGGGGCTGCAATTAGAGTTTAGCAGGCTCTCTTCATTTGAACAAGAAAACCAAGCCCAACAGTATCTATTCCTGCTCTTACTGAAATTGGGGGAAGTGTGAGAAAAGGAGTTTTAGTCGGTGACAGCTCAGTTACTTCAGGGCGAAGGGTGAAAAATGTAGGAGCCCTGGCAGCACGTGACCTTTAATTACCATTAATTGTCTTCGGCTTCTCATGTCAGGATGGAGCAAAGAGTGGACACAGCAGATCAAGCCAGCTCTTCCCCCGGGAAAACTGAGTTTCTCGTTGTTTTGCAGGGTGTTTGAAAAATGGTGAGATGCAACTCAGGTAGGACCAAGTTCTGGAGGAAGTAACATGGGGAATATACATTAATTTCTTTTTATTTCCTGCTTCCTTGGGGTACCACAGGGGCAGAAGAAGGGAGAGATACCAGGATGATACCCGAGGGATGAGGATAAACGGGTGCAGCTGGACCCTGCGGTGGGTTTAGGAAGCTTCACTGAAAACCTGGACTTCTGAGGTATGCGAAACAAGACAAGAAGGAATCATCCACACCTGCAGTTTTCAACCTTTTTCTTTGTGAATCTCCAATATGCTATGATAAAAAAGTCAAACCCACAAGGCTCTCCTAGTTGAACCTACTTTTCTTTGGCGTCTTGATGTAGAAAATAAGCCTAGAAAACCACAGGTCCCTGGGGAATCTGCAGGTTAAAAACCTCTGGTGGATACAGAGAGAGGGATGGACAGAAACTTGTAGGGCAAATTGTAGAAGGAGAAAACTAGATGTGGAAAAAGGAGCAGCTGTTGCCATGCATTAAACCTTAGCAAAGCCTCTTTCCTAGTGGGGCCACAGGAGCTGAAATAAATCACCTGGAAGGCAGGAAGGAAGTGGGACTGTGCTCTTCCTTGCTCAGGGTGAGAGAGATTCATGAGGCATGGGCAGGCAAATGCTGTTTACACAGCAGTTTGAATAATCTCCATCCATCGAGGCTGGGGAGCTGCAGGTGGTGGAGGGGAAGCTTGTAGGGGGTTGTGGGAAAGGTCCCTTGGGGAGGGCATCAGTAGAGAGATGGAGGAGCAGGTTAGCGAGGGAGGTCCTCCTGCAAAGGTGGGATGAGGAGTCACCATCCCAGCTTGCACCGTCCATCCCCTGGTGTTTTATGTGTGTGTGTGGAATCCTGACCTGCTTGTGCACAAACACCGAGTCTGGAGGGTCAGAGAAAGGTGGAGAGGTACCACGAAGGGTGGTTGTCAGTTTTTTTGAGCCCAGGTTGGTCCTACTAAGTCCATCATAGAATCATTTAGGTTGGAAAAGGCCCTCAAGATCGAGTCCAAACATAACCTAACTCAGCCACGAACCCATGTCCCTAGGAACCCTGTCCAAATGCCTGTCCGACCCCTCCAGGGATGGTGACTCCCCCACTGCCCTGGGCAGCCTGTTCCAATGCCCCACAGCCCTTTCAGGGCAGAATTTTTTCCTAATATCCAATCTAAACCATCCAACCCACTCAACAGTAACCCCAGCTTTAGGCTGCATGTAGATGCCAACTTCACTGCCCAGCACCCCAAAAACTAGATTTAAGGGTGGCAAAGCATGGTTATTTTTCTTAGCAAGCCAGGGAAGACCAGTTGCCACCTTTGCCTGGTTAATGCAGGCTGCCTTCAGTCAGCCTCACCACCTGGACTTTAATTTTCATTCTAGACCTTCAACCAACAGTTCCTTCTTCCCTCCAGGTGGGAAGGCCAGAGAGCAAAATCCATCCTTCGTGCTGGCCCTTTGCCATTTGCATTTTGTAGCAGCAGCTGTTGCCCACTTAACTGCATGAACCTTTGGTTGCTTTCCTCTTCTCTCCCTTCGCTCTCCTCCTCCCTCGTCCCCGTCACCTTCCTCCTCCTCCTCCTCCTCTGGATGTTTGCTGATGCCGAGCCAGAAGCCTGACAGCCAAAGTGACATCGTAATTTTCTGCTTGGCAAGAGAACAGCAGAAGTCTGTGCTGTCTGAGGATACGCACAGCAAAAAAGCGGGGGAAGGAAGGGTGGCACTTGCTTTGTAAAGCTCTCTGCAGTTTTGGAAAGATGGGTTTGATTTACTGGGGAGTGTGCTGGATTGTGGTTCCCTCCGCACTGGAAGGCAGGGGATTTGGTGATGGATGCTCACCTTTGGGTGATCAGCGTTGCACCTGGTTTTGCCACGTCCTCCCTGGAGATGCTGCAGATGCAGAAATACTGCAGCCCCACAAGTGATCTCCATGGGGAGGTGACTCACGGAGTCCTGAGGGCCTTGCTTGGATGTTCCTACAGCTTGGGGACCAGAGGCTGTCCTCTCTCCTCCAACAGAGCAAAAGGGGATGCAATGAGGCACACAAGCTCCCTTTACCAGACTGACCACAGGCTGGGTGTGTTAACACTGGCACCTGAATGTTTTTGGGTCTGGGACCAGGACCATGGGGCCTCCTGGGATGGCATGAACCTCCTGTGCAGCACCACCCTCAGCCCATCTAGACAAAATCATTATAAACCTCCTTGGAGGGTGGTGTTCCCCTCCATTTTGTGCAGATGATACTCGCTCTCTGTTAATGCCCGCCTCAAATAAATTGCAGGGTGGTTCTGCAATTTCGGCAAAGGCGGAATCTGTATGTGTGAACGGGGGGAGATGGAGCGAATGTGTAATTGGGCTTAATCTTTCCACACTCAAGGAAGCAACAAAACATCTCTCTCCGTCTATTTAGTCAAAACACGGAAACGTCGTTGCTCTACTGCTCAGGAACAATAAAGATGCAAATAATGTCAACATCTCCCAGGCTTTTGCCAGGATGGTTACTGGGGAGAATATTATTGCATTCTGATTACTTTTTATGAAATCCACTATCGGTGTCTCTGCGTGGCTTTGCTTCTTGAGGACGCTGAACTGAACTGAATGAAAATAAGAACCACCATCTCCGCTGCTTGGTTTCCATGCTCTGACTGCTGTTTTAGTTCTGGAGGCCGGGCTGGGGGCAGAGAGCAGAGTTCATAGGTGGTTTGTGTTGTGTGGCTTGTGCGTGTGTGTCTGGGGCTGGAAGGATGTCTGGTGCATGTGGTGGTGTATGGATGTGTGGTGTAGACTGAAGGAAATGCAGTTAATACATTTCCAGTCTCCTTGGCTGCATCATGATTAAGTTTAACATGTACTGTTTGCAGGGTGACCCAGGAATGTCACTTCATCCCCTTCACCTCAGTTTCCTGGGGATGGGGAGCCTGTCACGCTTTGAGATCAAAAGTAGATGGAGCCTCTCCACCTCTTTACCATGACCTGGGGACATATTTAAGCCAGGTCTATGGTGCAAACAAGAGGAGGATATGGGTAAGAATCACAGATGGTTTGGGTTGGAGGGAACTTCCCAGCTCCCCCAGTGCCCCCCCTGCCATGACAGGGACATCTTCACCAGCTCAGGTTGCTCAGAGCCCCGTCCAGCCTGGCCTGGGATGTCTCCAGGGATGGTTCAGCCACCACCTCTCTGCCCAACCTGGGCCAGGCTCTCACCACCCTCAGGGGCAAAAAATTTAATATAAGGATAAGGTCTATCCATTCCTGAGGGCTGGAGTAGCTTAGCAGCAGCAGGAGGGAGAGAGGATGGGATCTTCGACTGAGAAACAGTGACAGAACAAGTTATGAGCATTTCTGAGCAAATCCAGGTTTTCTTTTCACTGGGAAGGGGGTTGTTGTAATTTTTGGGGCCTTGTTTTCATTTTGGCAATCTCTGGGACGTGGTATTCTGGGGATTTGTAGTAAAACAGTGGGCTGAGCTGTAAGGAAATGGCTGGGTGTCACAACCACCTTCTCCATTAACATGTAAGACAATTGAGCTTAGTTATATCTGTCCAATAGATATATTTATGGACAGATAAATATTTATATCTGAGCAATACAGAGCCAGAGTCATGGGATGAGCAACCTGGGCAGGAGGAGGTGGGTTGGGTTGGATGTAGATGCATGAAGTGGCTGGTGTGAGAGGTAAATGAGGTGGAGATGGAAGGTCAGAGGACCTTCGAAAAAGAAAAAACAGAACTTGTCTAGACCTAGTGCTGAGTGAAGGAGGTTGAGGCCAGGGAAAGACTGTCCTAAGGGTGAGGGTGACCTTAGTAAGCCAGGTTTTGTTGCCAGCTGCAGCACCAATGTCTCCTGATGAAGAAAATTAGTTGCTGCATCCCAGGAACAGAGTGATGGTGGGTCCCTGTGGCCTCTGCATCCTCAGAGAACCCAGGAGCTGGTGGTGGTTTATATCAGTAAAGTGACTGTCAGCTCCTTCCCCAAAAGAATTTGCTACCCATCAACAACAGCCACGAAGCGCTCATCACCTGTGACGCTGAGAGCTGCATCATATGACTTTAATTACTGCTGATGGGAGGCAGTGACAGATATTTATCCAAAAAAAGAATCCATTGCTCCCGAATGAAATATTTACCTGAAAAGTGAATGGCATCTCTGATAGAGAAATTGAAAAAAAATTCAAGAAAAGAGGTAAAAAGATGCATGGTAACCAGATATTTGGTACATGCGTGAGGTTCATATTCTAATATCTAATGTAGGAGGTTTTCTCAGTGTCAACGTGCTGCTTCAGCTGCACAGAAGGAATAATTTCCCAGTAGCACAGGCTGGTTGACAAAACTCTGGTTTCCAAACACTCTCTCTCCCAGAATAGTACTGATACAAATGTAAAATAAATCTTGGGATGTGAAGACTTGATTTTTTGCTAAGAAATTTAGAAACAAAATAAGACGTGCTTTTTAGTTTGGGTTGAACCGAATTCTTCTCATTTTTAATTGTTGAAAAGTTGGGGTTTTTTGAAAGTGAAAGGCATAAGACATATTAGAAATGCAAGAGTTTTCCTGGATATTTCATTAATTCCTTTCATGAAAACAGGAAAAGATTAAATAGGAGCCCTGGAAAACAAAATTAAAGTGAGACGTTGCAAACTCCAATTTGGATCTGAAATGCTGTTTGGCTCTACCAAACAGACAGATCCTGCGTCTGCTCCTTTCCCCCTTGCTTCAGACCGTGTTTCTCTCTTCTTCTTTTGCGGGGGAGAATTTTATGATAAAAATTTTACTTGGTTATATCCCAAACTAATGAATTACCAAACCAATGAATTTCAAAGGGACTGTTCAGGCTGTTTTTTTTTTCTCCTTCAGTAGTGCAGGAGCTAAAGGTTGCGCTATGGCATGTCCTTGCCACATAGGTCCCTATGTCCATTTTGAGAAGAGATTTAGGCTCTTTCGGTCCTTTCTGTGCCTTGGAAGTGCTTTGCCCACTCTTTTCCTTTGCATTCGTTTGCTGCCTTCTCATTATAGATCACAACTGCCCTGATGGCCTTGTTGATGTAGCCTGTCCCGTGTTTTCTTTCTGAGCTCAGATGGTTCCTACCTCTGGCATTGTTTTTTTGCCCATTCTCTAACTGGTTCGTGCTCCTGACCGTTTTTTCCATCCTTCCTCTCACTCCCCAACCCTTTGCTTCAACCATTTATCTCACAGATGAAACCTTCTGAGATGCCCTTTGGAAAAAAAAAAAGCACAGGCTGAGAGTAATTTTCTTCCAATCCTGTAATAGTGATGTCTTCAAAGACATTTGACAAATCACCGAAATGAGACCTCTTGTCCCTGCACTGCTGTCTTTGGTCAGGGCAGGGTTTTATCTGGCATTTCCAGGGTTTTCATGGCTTTCAGTGGTGCTTAACTCGCTGAACACAACTGAGAGGTGTGAAATGAAAAGTGAGGGACATGGCTAATTTATTTTTCTCCAAGACTGATGTTCACCCTGAAGAGGACGGCAGCTCTGGGAGGAACATAGGAAGGGTTTGACCTTTTCTACTGGGTCCAGGATTACCAAGTTCTCCAAGGACCAGAGATTTGTCTACCCTTTCCCCCATCCCTTACCTCCCTGTCACCACCTGAGCCCCATAACACCTCTTCAGCCATCAATGCCTGCCACTTCCCTCACTGTCCTCAGGTGCAACCCATGTGCTGTCAACCCTGTCTGATCTTTTATTGCATCTCCTCTTCCTCCTCCATGTCTTCCACCACCCCTGTCACCCACATTTCCTATCAAGTGGGACAGACTGCTTCAATGGGCCAAAGCCAATTGTATGAAGTTCAGCAAGGCCTAGTGCTGGGTCGTGCACTTGGGTCACAACAACCCCATGAATGCTACAGGCTTGGGGAAGAGTGTCTGGAAAGTGCCCAGCGGAAAAGCACCAGGGGATGTTGGTATTTCAGATCCACTCTTTTGTATGCAGAGAACATAGAATCATAGAATAATTTGGGTTGGAAGGGACCTTCAAAGCCCATCCAGTGCCCCCCCTGCCATGACAGGGACATCTTCACCAGCTCAGGTTGCTCAGAGCCCCGTCCAGCCTGGCCTGGGATGTCTCCAGGGATGGTTCAGCCACCACCTCTCTGCCCAACCTGGGCCAGGCTCTCGCCACCCTCAGGACAACAATTTCTTCCTCATGTCCAGCCTGAATCTCCCTCCTTTAGTTTCAAACCATCACCTCTTGTCCTATCACAACAGGCCCTGCTCAAAAGTCTGTCTCCATCTTTCTCATCGTCCCCTTTTAAGTTCGGAAAGGCCACACTAAGGTCTCCCCGGAGCTTCTCTTCTCCAGCTGAACACCCCAGCTCTCTCAGCCTGTCCTCCCAGCAGAGCTGGTCCAGCCTCGGATCATTTCTGTGCTCCTCTGGCCCTCTCCAGCAGGCCCATGTGTGTCCTGTGCTGAGCACCCAGAGCTGGACCAGCACTGCAGGTGGGGTCTCAAATACACATTTCAGCTTATTCAAAGTGTTATCGAATAGGAACGCTTTTCTTAAATGCTTTGCCACACACACTTTTCCCATCTCTTTGTGCTCACCCCCAGCCAGCTGTTCCCTTCCGTAACAAATCCTTCTCCCCTTGCACAGGCAGTGCCAGCAGCACTGAGGTGGCGCCTTGCCCTCCAGCAACACTTGAGCAAAACATCCCGAAATGGATGTTCTTATCTGGCGTCTATTGTGTGCAGAAGGGAATGGATTCCTTGCTGCTAATTGCCAGTGCTCTCTACAATTTGTTGCACATTATTTCTTTTTCCTCCTCTAATTAATGATTGCTTTGTGTTCTCTCTGCCTGTTTTGTGGCTCTTCCCCAGCTCAGTCTCTTCACTGTATTTTTTTTCTCTGATGCTGTTTCCTCCCCTTTCCTCCTGATCAACATCATCTGTTCGCTCTCTTGGGGGGGTCTCTTTCCAGCTAACGCGCTGCTGTTTCCAGCACACCAAGTTGTTTTTTTTTTCACATCCACTTCTCTTTTTCTTTTTGTTGTTATTGTCATCTTCTTGATTGCTTTCTTCCAACTGTTTCTTAAATACTCCTCGCATTTCTGCTTCCAGAGTCTGCAGAAATTGTCCAATCCGCTCCAATTTGGACTTGGGTTTGCACTTCTAGAAATTGCCCTGGGTTTTCTGGGTTGTTTTATTTTTTTGCAGACACATTCTAGCTGATGATGTTTCAGATCAGGGATGGGGCTGGCAAAGTCTTGAGGGACTTTGGACATGTGACAAGAGAGTATGCAGAGAGGTGAATGTGCCATCCTTCTCCAAAACTGTTGACGACATAACTGGTTGAATGTGGAATCCTTGATTCAAAAAGCACATTGACCATTTGGAAAGCATTCAAAAAAGTGCCACCAGAAAGATCCAAGTTGTGGAAAACTTGCTGTCCAGCGAAAGACATGGGTTACTTGTCAGCATGGATTTCACTCTGCTCATCGTTGGAGCTGATTGCAAGACAGCTCTGAGGCAGAAATGAAGATCTGGCAAGCACAAGGGCCTTTGCGGGTTATTAAAACTCAGCAGTGCTCAAACAGAGCTATGATTTGGGTCAGACCTTGCTTGGGCAGCTGTGCTGAATATGGACACAATGAGCTCAGCTGTGCCTCAAGGGAAAAAAAAACCCTGCAAATCCACCAGTGGTGGCAGAGAGCCCTGGGCAGAGGACTTCCACCCCCTGACCTGGTGTCCTACCAAGGCTGTGGCTCTGCTGGGACCTGCAGGTCCCTCTCCATCTCCTGGGGCTGTGTGTTGACAGCCTGTTGCTGGCTGAAGGAGGTTTCTCACATTTCCTTCCTTGCGTTCTTCCATCTCCTTCCTCGGGGACATTGTCTCCTACCGCCTGCTTGAGAAACGTGGGTTCTCCTGGTTTGCTTGGCCACGCACAGCTTGGAAAGGCAGTAATGCTCATTCGCTGTCACCTCGGCTTGAACAAAAGCTGCAAGCACCATATGGGGCAGGAGTCGCATTGCTGTAGCCCTCTACTTGAGCTGCACAGGGAGGATTCGCTTGTGAAAGGTTCAGTCAATGCCAAGTGGGATGTTTTTGAAGATGTCTTCTCCCTGGAGACATCCCAGGCCAGGCTGGATGGGGCTCTGAGCAACCTGACCTGGTGAAGATGTCCCTGTCATGGCAGGGGGGGCACTGGATGAGCTTTGAAGGCCCCTTCCAACCCAAACTATTCCATGATTCTATGCAGCAGTCCACGGTGTGGATGGGAAGGAGAGGCACCACCACGGGTCACGCTTTGACCCCTTAGCCTTCTTATCTTCACAGCCTCACTATAAACCTGATCTTCTACTCCAGCACCTCCAGGCCTGCTGTGTCTGGGGAGGAGTAAAGCTATTTTTTGCAAAGGAACATGACCACCCAGGGATGGACTTTCACCTGTGGCTTCTGCTAATGGAGGCCATTAGGTACCCCGCCGTGCCGCAGCAGTAATGGGCCGTGGCAACCTAGGCATTTCCCAGGGTGAATGTTTAGCATTCCCATCTGCTCCTTTAAAATAATGCAATTTAGCCTAATTTTTGGCGTCAAGCCATTTGGTTAGGGAAATTATATTCTGACACCAAGGTGTCAGGCTTGTCTGGATTTTAATAAAATTGTGACACCCCGTGCAAGATGGCAAATGAGTAGTTTCCGTGTTCAAGCCCTGCCTCCGACCAGCGATTTTTTTTTCCTGTGGTCCTGGAGTAAACACTAGATGACAGTCCTGCAGGAGCAAAGCAAATTTGTTGTGACTAAGAATCACCTGCCACACGGCTGGGAACAGTGGGATATAAATATGTTCTGGCGTTGGCAGCAGGTCCCACTTGAACGGGTTTCTGGGAGTAAGTGGCTGGGCTACTCAAAGGTGATTTATTCTTAACCCTTGCAAGGCAGGATGTGTAGGTGTAGGTGATATATGAGCTCGGAGTGGTGAAAGAAAAGACAGTAGGAGAGCCAGTTGAGAGTTGAGAGGGAAGATGGGGAAGGGATAAAATAGAGATGGTTTCCCAAATTTCCAGTGTGAGGCACGGAACGAACTCAGGAGACCTTTAAATGGCTAAAATCTTGGTTTCTAGCCATCAAAAAAATAGAAAGAAATACCTTGGGAAATATAAGTGGAGCATTTAAGTAAGAAGTCTTGTTTGGGCCTTAAAATTCAGGTTAAAAATAAGAGGCTGGAAATCAGCCCCTCTCTGTTGTAAGGACACGATGTGAATTTCGGGCTTGTCCTGTGCAGGGACAGGAGCTGGACTCAATGATCCTTGAGGGTCCCTTCCAACTCAGGGCATTCCGTGGCTTTATGACATCTTGAACTTGTGGAGATGCAACAAATGGGTTTTCGATCCCCGGCTTTCAGCCATGGGAAGGAGAACTCCTGCATAGTCCCTGTTCAAATGGGGGGAGAATAATACTTTTTTTTTTTTTTTTTTTTTTTTTTTGTGAAACAGGAAGAAATTTACTGTACTAATACTAGCAGTGGAAATCACACCTCACTCATATTTTGACTGGCAACTCAATCCCAAACATGGATGAGAAAGCAAGCCCTGTCTGCAAAATATGGAGCTTTATTCAGCCCAGGGACATAAGCAGTCTTGTCCCCCCCAGCACGGGGGGCAGAGCCATTGCTGAGCCTGCTGTTTACATACATCTGCTGCTCTCGCCGATGCTCCTAATGCAAATCCTCTTCCACATAAAACAAACCCTGTCAATGAGGAACATCTGCTAAATGAAATCCCGTCACCCAAATGGAGATTTAATGCATGTTTGGATACAGGGCCAGCTCCCTGCTGGGTGTAAATTGGAATTGTCCCACCGGCTTTCTGCTTCTGGGTGTCGGTGCAGCCACAACGCTTTACACCAGAGAAGGACCTGGCCCTCAGTTACACTTTGCCTTGGAGCTGATGGGTTTTGTATCGCAGAGCTGATGGACTGTCTTTCACAGAATCATAGAATTATTAATGTTGGAAAAGACCTTTAAGATCATTGAGCCCAGCTGCAACTTTTCCCCACTGAAGCGCATCTTGGGATGGTGTTGGCTCCATGGTAGGGTGGCCAAACAGGCTGGTTACACTGGAGAGGGCTTTTCTGGGTTACTTCACTGCAGGTCTGAGACCTTATGTTGCTGTGCACCCATCCTATTGCACTTTTACTCCCTAACCTGACCCAGAACATCCAGATTCCTGGGAAAGGCTGAAATTTCCCTCCCAGAATGGCCATTCCCCGATGTTTGCCTCTGAAGAGGGGTCCCATTTCCAATCACTTCTGTTCCTCCCATCTCCTGCGAGCCCTTTTCCCCTCAAAACTATCACTCGTGGAGGCAACACTGCTTCTGGGGGATCCTGAGATAACCCCCAAGATGTAGAGAAGAATAAGCTGTTTCAAAGACCACCAAGAAATTACCCTGCAAGCTAGAAAAAGTGTCTTCCTTTTTTTTTTTTTTTCAAAATTCTTTTGGTCTTTTCCTTATGACTATTCTAATATGGACCCCTTGAGGAAAAACGGAATAAAGCATATGTACATTACGGGGCTTGTTGCTTTGCCAGTGCTTATCTCGCTCAATTAACTGGAAAATTCAGAATTCACATGCAATTTCACCATTGAGGGGGAAAAAAAATCTCTGCCAAGAGAGCAATGCTGGTTAATATTAGTTCTAAAATAAGGCTGGTAAACAAACAGGGAGTGCGTCTGCAAGGTGCAGGGGGGCACTTCCTAGAGAGGGGAAATGTCCCTTTACAAATGTTTCAGTTGCCAGAAAGGAAAGGCATCCAGATTCAGAAGGATTTAAACTGAACTTACATATGTACAAATCTCAACACTGAGATGAGATCTTTTTTGAAGTTCTGTAACTAACACTTGATTTCCAGCATCCCGAGTCCAGATATCTTGAATATTGGCTCTGCTAAGTCCAGCCCATCTTGTTACAGCTTCTGAATTGGAAATGCAAACCTCCTGAATTCACAAGGTGAAGGATTTGTTTTGTGGCCACTGGGGAATCACAGGGTTCATGGGCCCTAATAAATTCCTGTGTTAGATGCTTCGCTTGTATCCCCAGCTCCAAGAGAGGACAGTGTGAGATCCCACATGTCTGTGAGTCATTGAACTCCCCTAAATAGCTGTGTTTTAACAAAATACTTCAGTAATTACACTGAATCAATTTATTTATTTATCTATTTATTAATTTCTATCTATCTCTGTATCTCTATCTCTGTATCTATCTATCTCTGTATCTCTGTATCTCTCTCTCTATCTATCTAGGTATATCTCTCTGTTCACTTACATATTTTTGTGAGGTCAATAACCCTGCAGTCCTGTTGAGTCACGGAGCTCATTGGACACCGCTGGACATCACAGCGGGTAAATGTGAAATCACGGCCGCTGACATCAATGGAGTGACGTGATGGGTACGGAGATCAGATCTACACTTTCCGGGGTCTTTCCCTCTGCACAGTATCACCCCAGTTTCCCAAAGCACTATGGAAAAGGCTGGTTTTGCTGGTATATCATAAAATAAGTGTGTTTTAAAACAGATAATCTTATATATGTATATGCGCATTTATTTTTTAATGCCAAAAGCACTCCAGAAGAGATTCAGCTCCAGAGTCACACCCTGGCTTTAGCTGTGTACTGGCAGGTGTCTCCTAGGAGCAAGGCATGGGAGCTCATGTTGTAATTTGGTGGAAATAGTAAGGATAGTCCAAGGAGTCTGGGGAGCTCCCTCCAGAGCAGACAGAGGCTCAGCTGAATTGCTCTCCAAGCTCAAGTGTGTATTCATTAGGGACTTGACTCGGTTTCTTGAATACAGCAGTCTACTGGTATTTGGGATGTGTCAGACACACTCCTCCCCACCAGGAAAGCACCAGAACCTTCTAGGCTGATGAGCCACTATGGTCATGGATATACCCCTTGGTTGACAGACAGGACCTTTGACCAATGAAATGGCTTAGTTGAGAGAAGTTTCTGGATCACTACCATAAGTGGCCACAGCTCAGATTCACCTAGGGTTTAAATGGAGCTGCTGGAGACACCAAAGGGTTTGGTCTTTCTTGGAGCAGTGTGTCTGCGGTTGAAGAGGCTGGCTGTCTAAGGAGCATTCCCTGGGGACTAAGAGACCTTGCTGACCTGGTAAGTGGTCTGGGTGCACTTGAGAGTCCTCACTTTGTAAGAGTTGGGAAGATACGTGTTTTGAATCATCACTCTGGAGTTTTGGTATCTGATCCTCTTGAGTCTGAGTTGGTTGTGTAGTAACTGAGCTTCTAGCTGGTGTCAGAACCTGTGTTGTATAATGTCGGAGTGCTGATTAGTTTTGGGTAAACCCTGTTTGTGGTTGGTTTTTTGCTAAACAGCTCTGGTTAGAATAACTTCTGTATGGAGTTTGTTGCCTCTTTAAGTTGATTTTCGGGGTGGCTCCGTGACAGGGATGTCCAGAGGTGTCTGAGATGCAGGGGATCTGCATGGTGTGGGTCAGGGGGGTTTGCATGAGGATTGTCGGTCATGGAAGACTTGTACTTTTGTAGCGTGGTGACTTTACGGGTAACCTAGAGCATCTTTTGTGCTGTATGTCACATTTAGGCAACTGAATCAAGCACCCACCTCAAAATGAAATGCTGACGTTTAGGTGTCTGGATCTGTGTGTGGAGCATCCCTCTCCAACACGTTGTGTTGTTTTAGCAAGCGCGGCGGTGCTGAGATCACAGAGCAACTCGGCAGGGAAATCTCGCTGTGTTCTGGCATTTCCACCCAGCGCTTTTATTCAGATGAATGGGGGAAGACACCAAAGGACTGCAGGGCTCCGATGTGTAACAACCATAAGGGACCTTTTTGCATCAAGGAGCAGCTGTGTGCAGCAGCTGTGTGGTGACAAAAGGCCATTTGAGTTCATAACTGTTCCCATCTAAATGCAAATGCTGTCGTGTTCATGGGCTGGTGAGGAGAGGATGAATCCTCCCTGGCTCAGTGCTTGGAGCAACCTGAATCCCTGGTCCTTCCACGCAGCCAGCCCAGGTAGATCCAGAATGTGATTATACAGCTATTCACCACATCATATTCTCCATCATTTATCTTTTAATTTGTCCTCCTGGTTGGGGAGACTTCTCTAACTCCAGAGCTGAGAGACTGAGCTGGGGGAAAATGTCAAGGGGAAATTTTGGGACTTATTCACATGCCAGGCCATAGGTGTTTTGAGTTGTTGAGTCCGGGCCCGTATCCATCCCATGTAACCACTTGCCTGAGAGTAGGACCAGGTGGTCACACATGGCACAGCCCATGCAAGCATTACAACATCAATAACAGAACTGAGATTGAGAGATTGAGAGCCTGAAAAGATTTCAACATGCTTTGGAAAGACAAGAAAAGTGACTGAATGGCTTCAGCATTGATGTAAGACTTTACAAAGGCTGAGAATTTGTTAAGTGCGGAAAAAAACCCTCTGTAAAATATAATTTCAGTAACTCACCCACAACATCCATTAAACAGTTCCAGTACAGTGGGCTCAGAGCCAGACATGGCTCAGAAAAAGGGTCTTTCCAATGGAAAGTGTTTGAATTTCCTTTGGCTTGCCCATCCCTGGAGGTGGAACAGAGGTTGCTCAGTGCTGGGACAGAAATTCCATTTGAAGCCTGGGTGGGAGCAGGAACTTGGCAGCTGTGGGCTTTGCCCTGTTGTTTTCCGTGACTGCAAGTATAACATACATTGCCAAATTAATCTTCAGCTCCTTCTCTACCCAGACTTGTTTGTCCTGGTCGTTCTGGCTCTGTCCACTCGTAGCTGGTGGTCTGTGGACCACTAATCTCATTGTCCTTGAGGAACTAGAGCAGAGGAGTGTAATTGTACGAGCTTGTTGTTCTCAGAAAAAAACGTTGCTTGCTTTGATCCCAAAGGCTCACCTACACATGTTCTTGGTTGCCTAGCTGTGTTATAGGGCTACCAACAGCCTTGGCCATATTAACCATCCTTTTGATGTTCTGCTTCCTTGCCAGGGTATCAAATGCCCTGGTGACACCTCTGACCTCCATGTGTAAGGTCTCCTTGGCCAAAATGAGACACAAAGAGCCAAAAAAACAAACACAAGAGCCAAAAATGGCACGAGAACTTTGTGGGAGCTTGGTTTGTCTTTGTTGGTTTATTTAATAGGTGTCTCGTGTTTGAGCTGAGATGTAATTCTTTACACAACCTCTTTTTTCCAGTCTGTGAAAGCAGCTCAGCCTTTCAATCATTCCCCTATCCACCACAGTTTGGTGAGGAAGATTTGAATTATTTTCTTGCAAGCAAGGAGACAAAGATAAGACAATCGAATATTTGTCTTGGTAAACACACATTACCTCAGCAGGAAAATTAGCCTTGCAGACAGGACACAGGACTACTCTAATAATCCATCGCTAATTCATCAGCATGGTTTCGCCTACATAGGCATAATCAGCAGACTCTAGAAAGGAGTTTATTAGTCACTCAGTGCCAGTGATTATATTTATCTTCTGAGCACACACGTACAAGGTTGCTTTTTAATAGGACTTTTCCAGGCCCTGCTGATAATGGATGAATATGAGGAAAGATGATGTTGGCACAAAGGTGACCAGGTTTAGTGAGGTGGGTTCAGGCTGATGGAGACATGTGTCAGATGTTTTTCGCAGGGCAGTGTTTGGCTCTAGGGTCTACAGGTCTGAGAGAGTGAGGTGGTGTGGGGACCACTTGGGTCCATCACTCTCCTGATAAGAACCTTCCTTGACCACTTTTCCACCAACCTTTGGTTGGTTTATCATGGGCCACCAGGATGAGGCATGTATGTCACCAAGACAGTCCTCACCACTGGGTTCCTTTGTTTGAGCATCTGTTCCGCATGATTATGGACCCCCAGCACCGATCCTCCTCAGGGATCCTGTGGGCCAGGTTTGCTTCAGCAAAAGGTTTTGTGAATCATCTCCCATGGTGATTCCATTGTCAAATCCCAACTGTCTTGGTCAGTTAACCAAGCAGTCCAGCACTGGCCTTGCGGAATAGGGTGTCTGAGGTTACAAAACGCGTGCGAGAAGAGAGAAGCTTGGAAGAGATCATCTAATTAAATAAAAGCTATACATGGGGGGCATCTCAGGGGGAAAAAATATGTTGAAAGTCTCAGCTGATGTAATAAGTGTAGTTCTATTCTTCGAGAGTAACATCTAATAACAGAGCTGAGGAGCTGGCCCATGACCTCTACTTTTCAGTATCTGTGTCATTATTATTTTCTTTCACTTGCCTCTAACATGCAAGTTCCTTTGGAGATGGCTGACAACAGAAGGAGTGGACCACCTGGAGAACAGAGAACGTGATGCACATGGTTATGGGGAAATGTCGGTGTCAAAGCTAACTTCTAAAAACATGAAAAGTTCTTGCAACTCAGCAGTCAGGAGTGGGCTGCAAGGGCTGTGCAAGGCTGGGACAACTTTGTCTGTGGGCTTGTTGGGGCCAGGATGGCAGAGAAATGGTCAGAGCTGGGTATAGTTGAGTCCTTTCAGGGCCGACTCCTATTCTGAGGAGGGAGGAGACGAGACAGTGCCATTGAGGAAGAAGACACGTGTGGAAGAATCCCCTTTGAGAACAGACACAATCTTTTAGCCGTCTGGGGCAGCTCATTTTTGCAGCCCAGACTGATTTTAAAGTCCCATTACAATTCAGAATGTATCCAGCCATATGTAAGTGCTGGAGAGAGAGAGAGAAGGTGCATCTCCCCATCCTTGTAGTCTATATCTCCTTTCTCCCTAGATATTGCATCTGGTTCATGGTCAAGGCACCAGATGAAGCTAGATGGACCTGTGTGGTGGCTGAGGTCTTCTGGATGGTGGATCTGGGCTCATCATTGCTGTTTCCAGCTCAGAGCATGGAAGGATTAGGTTTGTCACTGTCTGCAGCCAGGCTTGCAGGCACATCCACAACTGGTGTGGACCTTAGCTGGGATACTGGTTTAGCTCATGGTGTAACTGATGGGTCTTGGAGACATCAAAGCTTGAAAAACACCAGCTCACAACCTCTATTTTTGTCACTGTTCCCCGCAGTCATGGTTTGTACAAGGGACAATACAGTCAAGGGAATTCCCAGCGAAGTCAAGTGTAGATATGATCATTTTGGGTGAGATTCTTGCCTCCCCTAAACCTTTGTTGACCTGAAAGACTTCATAGGTTTACTCTGCTCTGACACCAGATCAACGGAAGAGTCTGTTCTTGAAACTGAAAAGTCCCATCCTTACCCAAGTATGATACAGACAGCCTTGCTCTAAATTTAACTCATGGATGGTTTTTAATGCAAAAAGGCTCATGGATCCTCTTTACAAGCAGCATGAGCACCAAGAAAAAAAAAAGTAACATAAAAAAAAGCCACCCCAAAACAAAGCAAAACATAACTGTGCAAATAAATACCCTTTGCAATCTGCATGTTTTATGGTTTGGGAAACATTCTGAATATATAATCCAAGCAGTTACATTGCCAAGGAAATGTCACATAAAAAGAGAAGAATCATAGCTTAGATCAGGGAGATAAAAAAGGACAACACGATCTAATCAGATGTGACAGATGCAGCCCAATTCAACATAACGACCAGAGCCAATGGGGATTTGCTTGCAGAATACACCCCTTGCTCCCTCCCAGCCGCCTCCTCGTGTTCCAGTATTCATACCTGTGTTCATTTGAAGGGAAAATAAATTACATTTAGAAAGATCGCTGGAGGTCTCCCAAGTGTTGATGAGAAGGTAGACCACAGTGATCTGGTGGGGGCTGGGGGTCATCTTCCAAAAACAGGCACCTGGATTTTGCCTTTTATTGGCCTAAAAAGCAAGCAGGGTTGGAGAACTACTGGTCTGCTTGGGATTGCTCCTGGGGTCATGGCAAGGAGGCAGGACATGACAAACCGCAGCGCTGCCAAAATTCATCAGGACCGTGTCCAAATCAACGATAATCACTATGAGGACCACCAGCCCTTCTTGCTGGTGTGACTGGGGACAGCCTATGAGTTGAGCAGTGGCTCACACCATCCGTGGGATGGTGCAAAAGCCATTTCCAGGCCTTGGGGATTAATTTATCTTGCCTAGCCTTAACCGTCTGCACATGGATCTGATGCAGGATGGCTCTCTAGACTCCAGAGCTGGGCAATAGAGTGACTGGCACCTCTGGTAGGTGATTTATTTGTCCTTAGACAAGTCCTGGCCTACTTTTTAGACCAGCTCAGTGAAAACCATTCTGGATGGGAACTCTACCCACTGCAACCAGTTCTTCTACCCACTGCAGATGGTTTGCTGGAGGTCCCCAGTTCTTAATTACTTTAGAAATTGTGACAGCACCTTTTTTTCTGGGGTTGGTGTTGGTGAACTCCTCTGTCCTTAGGAAAGCACAAGGATATTTGGGAAAGGCCCTGGAAGGACAGTATTTCTACCACATGATGTTCCTCATACAGATTACAAGGTGAGAAGAACTACTTGCCTTCTCGTCTCTGGATTCCCAAGGTGGCACTGCCCAATACTGAATTTGCCATTCTCCATGGGGACTGGTGAAGGGTTACAAGCTTTTCCCTAGAAGGGAGAAAAGCTGAACATGTGCAGAGCCAACCACCAGCCCAGGAACAAGGGGATGTGCTCAGAGCATCTCCATCCTGCAAAAGAAAAGATGGAACCCCAGGGAGCTGCTGCAACTTCTTGCCCAGAAGGTACTTCTACAGCTCCATCCCTCCCGGGGTTTTTCAGTGGATGTAGAAACTGCCCTGCTGCTCACGTGCAGACTTTGGAGGTTTCTTGTTAGGTGAAGAAGACATTGTTCACCTCCTATTTCATGAGATGAAAGTAGATTTCGGTGAAAAGAACAAAACCCACATAGGGCCGTTTTTAAAGCCTTTTCCAGGAATGGACAATCCAGGACAGCCCTTGATAAGTTGTTGCACTTTTATTTACCCTTCTCAGTAAAAGAGCAACTGGATGTAATTTCTTGTTTGATTTTTTTGTCCTGCTTTAACGTCTGGCCTCAGGATCATGTTATCTCTTTGTCTGACAGACTGACAAGTGACGCCACATTCCTGCACTTAATGAGAGGTCTCACAGACTGTGCTCCAGCCACCCCTTGGCCTTCCTCTTTCACAACAAACAACTTGAACTCATGGGTCCTTTCTGGTTAACTCGGGCTTTTAAATCATCCACCTTTACTCTTGCTTTCAATGTAAATACCAGAACAAGACGCTATGTCCCAGTCACGGTGTCCTGGCTGCTACATACAGACATAGAATCATGGAATCATTTTGGATGGAAGAGACCCTCAAGATCATCAAGCCCAAGTGTTACCCCAACTGTGGCACTGCCCCATGTCCTGAGAACCTCATCTCCGTCTGTCCAACCCCTCCAGGGATGGTGACTCCCCCACTGCCCTGGGCAGCCTGTTCCAATGCCCCACAGCCCTTTGGGGAAGAAATTGTTCCCAGGTCCAACCTCAACCTCCCCTGGTGCAACTTGAGGCCGTTTCCTCTGCTCCTGGCGCTTGTTCCTGGGGAGCAGAGCCCGACCCCCCTGGCTCCAAGCTCCTTTCAGGCAGTTCAGAGATCAGAAGGTCTCCCCTCAGCTCCTGTTCTCCAGCTGAACCCCCCAGCTCCCTCAGCCGCTCCCATCACACTCCCATCACACATCAAGCTTTGATACTTGGACCTCTCCTTGCAAAATCCGTGGCTTATGCAGCCAAAACCAACACCATCTTCATCCTCACACCGTGAGCCTTTACACTGATTGAACAGTGTTAACATGCTTACTGATTGCATACGTGCTTCTCACCTTATCATCTAGGCTGCCTTTTATCAGCAATGTATTCTTCCACGGTCTTGTTTTGTCTGTAGACTTCATGGGTGAGGCCTGGGGGTTTCCCTGTGGGTTGCTGATGGGTACGAAGGGAGCACACCAATCCCTTGGGAACTCTGCACATTCCTCGCAAATGTTTCCCATCTGCTGGCACAAGCTGAGGTCAGTCAAGGGCTTTGAATCCCTGCAACTTGTGCCATCTTCATTTTAGATCATCCTTCCTGTCCATCAAAGTGCTGTGGGGTAGAAAATCTGATATCTTGCAGGAATACGTTAAATAAGCAACATTGCTTTTAATAACTACAGTGGTAATCGAGTCTTCCCAAGCTCTGTCCTACCTCTCCTGTACATACACAGAAAGCTGCATCTCCATTGCCTGGTTTTTATTTGGTTGCAGACTGCCTTAACACCCGAACTTTTGCGTGCAATTACCAAGACAGCATAATCTGGAGCAAAGCTTTTCTCATACGCCGGGCTGCCTCTCCAGCCCCACCTCCATTGCCTCCTTCTCCCTCATGTGTCAGCCCAGCTGCAGGCGCTACCAGACCACCATGAAGTGTTTGACAGGTCGTGCTGTGAACATGTGCAGCTTTTCCTGCCTTGAGTTATCCCCTCTTGCCCTCCAAAGGTTGGCAACCCCGCTCCGACAAACAATCTGCAGCACCGAGCATCCCCTGCTGCGCAGCAGTGCTGTGCCAGTGTGGAGATGTGATGGGAAGGTATTGAGATACATCTTGTTTGGTCTGATGCTGTGAATTGCAGTCCCCTGTCATTGCATGTCTGCTGTTCCTCGTTTCTGCCAGGAGGATTATGGTGAACTCCCCAGCACCGAGGAGCTTGGAGTGGTCATCAGCCTCTAAAGAAGTGCCAGGGTCCCTCCGATTTTCTGTAGCCCCATGTCCATCCATCCTTGGCATATGGGATGGTCAGCCCACCCGGCCATCTGGGCACCACAATACTTCTAATTTCCTTTAGAAGTGTAATTAAAAATCGTATAAAAATGCATGAGTAAAACATGGCCTTTGGGAGAAGGCACTGAGTGTGTGTGTCTCACTTGGCCAGGTAATAACCCAAGGGCAGATATGGATGCTTTCAGTCACATGAAAAGGGGGAAGGTAGTGTGGCAATGTACTAAGGTTGTGCGTTTTAACTGGAACAGTAGGTTCTCCAAATTGTGTCAAACTTACTTGCACATAATAATGAGGAAAAAGGTCACCCACAGAAAAAAAACAACAAAACCTTCTGATAAAGGAGTTGTATGTGCAAATACAATAGAAGAAATACTTTCTGCTTTTCTCTGGCCCTGCACAACTTTGCAATGAGCTGAGATGTCCCTGTACAATGTGCAAAAGCAAAACACTAAAAGGAGATCTATGGATCCTCCTGCCCCTCTGAAGCTCCTGTCGCCTCCAATGGCACAGTGAGGTGGACACAACNAAAGGAGATCTATGGATCCTCCTGTCGCCTCCAACGGCACAGTGAGATGGACACAATCTGGAAAGGGGTTTGTCTAAGTCAGAAAAAGGCATAATAGAGAGGTTTTTTGAGCAAGTGGAATCCCTAGATGTGCCCAAAACTGTACCTGTTTTGGCTGAGAAGCAAATCTGGGCAGGACAGAGCAGCAGAGTCTGCCTGCATTTGCACAGAGACTCAATCAAGGATCTGGATAGATGGAAATTATCTTTATTGGTTAAAAAAAAATCTTGTATTACCAAAAAGCACAGAAGCAGGGGAAGGGAAAATCACAGTAGGCAAGGCTGCAGAGGGTGCAGATTCAAACGTAGCATCTTTTCATCCTGCCGAAGGACCAGACCTTGCGTAAAATCCTTACGTCTAAAGCTTTGTAACAGCCCCTCCGATAGCAATACCCTTTATCACGAATATTGTGGCATTTGGTGCACTTTTAAAGCCCCAGTGCCAAGCGTTACGTGATCATGCTCTTTTTTTACTTCTCTCTTTGAAACAAATTTGTAAAAACTCTTGTGATTATGGAGAAAAGCTGAAAAGGGAGACCTCAGACAGCTTAAACATGAGCAGAGAGACAAGTAACACACTCTTGGGTCTTGGTAAAAAAGGTTTAACCCAAAGCCGGTGATCTGGGGGAGAGAGTGGGTCAGATTTCTGCCTGTTGTTGTTGTGTTGTTTTGTTTTGCTGCTGATGGCATTTTCATTCCCAGCACATGATTTGCTGGAGTCTTTTTTTATTGAAAAGTCCTTTTTAGGACCCGAGTGCACCTCTGTTTCACTTCATATACATCAGTTTAGAAAAAAAGGGAGTCAAAGCAATATTGCATCGTGTTTATGCCATTTGAAGAAGACACATGCAATAATATCTTTTTTCTGCTATTAGAGAAGAAACACCTTAATGACGGCGGAAACTGCACAGGGAAGAGACAGAAGCAGTTGCGAAAAAATCCCAAACTGCAATAATGCCTGTGTCCTGCACAGCATCTGCCACCGATGATTTTAGGGAGCAATTCAGAAAAAAAAAAGAAAACGAACCTGAAAAAGTTTTCTGAACACACTATGATGCAAAGCCAGATGTTGCCCCTCACTATGGTAACAGGGTAGTGAGCACTAAGCTCTTAAGTACCCTTTGCAAAGCCCACTGTGCCCCCCACAAAGCCTTTTGAAGCACAGTGTGAAGGCAGTTTAGACCTTTATATAAGACCTGCCCACCAAGACGATTAAATCTGTGCTGGTCACTTTTCAGTTTTCATAGGCTGGAAAATGCCTGGAAATGTCACAGCAAAAAAAAAACCAAAAACCCAAGCGTAAATTGTTTTTTTGTCCTGAAAAGGAGGAGGGCTGAGAGGCAGAAGGTGGGACAATTGCAAAATTAAGCTGTTAATGTTTCAACAGAGGACAAAACAGAGTGGAAAATGTTTGTCAGCAAAGGTCTTTTTAAGAGTGCAATGTGAATAACGCTGCATCTTCCTTGCTTGTTTTGCCAATTCTGCGCAGAGATGAGAAGCAACAAGGTATGAAAGGAGCTTTGCAGCCTGGTTACCCGTCATATTGGGAAAGGTGCATGGGAGCTTTCAACTCAAAGATCAGCACCTCCCTTGAGTGGGATGGGGGGAAAATATCCCCCTCTTGTTTTTAGTGTCCCCCAGGACAGCCTGCCGCTAGGAGATGTGAAGGAGGGGTGGGACAGGGCGCGTGGTTTCTGCTTTTAGTGGGTCTTGCTCACAATCTCCAAAATTCTTGTCCTCCCACCACGTCCAGCTGGGATTTAGGAAAAACAAAACAAAACAAACAAAAAAAAACAACAAAAAACCCCCAAAACCCAGACAATCTGGTGTGATGATTGATAAATGCCTATAGGAATTCCAGGCCAGGATTGGTAAGACCAAGCTGATCTAGGTCTTCTCAGCTAAGTCACTGGGACATCTGATCCCTTACCAGTACAGCCAGGACTGTATAGAGCAGTGGGGTCTCTAGATGGACTGTGGGGCTTGGTGGACCCTCTAAGTCTTTCAAGAACCACCCTCAGGCTTGTCACCGAACTTTCAGTTTGGCTGAAAATACTGTAGAAGTGGGATGTTTTTGTGGTTTACCTACCGCGGCCTGTGGACATCAGACAGGACACTTTTCCGCTGCAGCTCCCTGTCTATGACATCTGAAGTGACAGCCAAAAAACAAAGCAAAACAAATTAAACAATTCTTACAGAATAACACTGTCTGCTGCATCCACACACTCCGTTTGAGATAAAAAGGGGAGAAGGGTGAATCGCACATGACAGAAGTTGTCACTTAGGGTAGGATTCATTTGTCCACATTTAGATTAGCATGACCTACTTTCGGATATCTACCTGCAATAAGATGAATTGCAGCCTAGGAAGAGAGCTGAGACCAATGAATATGTGTTGTAAATATCTGAAGTTATCAGAGCTGTGAGACAGAAACAGAGGTGGTAGCAGAGCATGCACAGATCTGTGTTTCACATAATTTTACCCGGAGAGGTTCATTTGCGGGGCAGGAGCCCATCCTGTTTCCTGCGTTTTCTTTTTGGCCCCATGGATACACCTACTCCCACCTCCCTACCACATAGATTGGACTTTCTCTCAGGCCTTCCTTGTCCCTGTTGAATGACATTTCCATGCCAAACAGGTCCCAGAAGATGCCTGGAGACTTTTCCTGGCTTTACACAGCCTTGTCCCCGTGCGAAAGCTTTGCACCAGACCTAGAACCCCACTTGCACAAGCGGTTGCACCAGTATGAGATGAACCTGGAGAGGTCTCACCCTTCCAGGGACTCCACAGAAGCGAAACACTGGAGAAACAGAGAGAGGAATTGGGCCCTGGGTCTGTGTTTTGTACATTCCTCCAACAACAGTAAAAAACCCTCCAGGAGCTGCAGCTTAGTCCTTTCAGCAGGTCTTGGGCTGCAGCTCAGAGCTGCTAACTCATGATGACAACAATTGTCAGCTCCTATTAAGATTAGGATAACGGCTTTATCAGGCAAATTGGTGTGGATGCCGCTGTCCTAATGTTATTTTAAGTGACTCCTTCTCCATTACAGGGAGCTTTGTGAAAAGCATGGGGCTACTGATCCAAAGCCGAGCCGCTGGGATTCGGACTCCGGCTGCTAATCCTCTTCTCACAAAGAAACCTCCCCTCTGTAGGAATCATGTCCTGCCTCTCAACAGTCTGCATGATTATTCCATTTCCTTTCAGTGGGCAGAGTGTTTCAACACTTATTAAATTGCTGTTTCTCTCAGCAGGGTCTGGGAGCCTGTTCTATTGCATCCCAAGAAGCACAAATCTCCCCCTGCGTTGGTGATAGCTGGTGCCTGATCAATAGCAATGCAATCTTCTCTGCTGAGTTTTAAAGGCGCTTGGTTGGGCTAAAAATCAGTAAGAGTCATTTGATTCCCTTGGAGGGATGCTCTCTTACACCACCCGAGGATTTGGTCTCCATGTTCTCTTTACTTTACACAATTCAGGCCTTTCAGACGCTCATTTAATAGCAGCGAGAGTGCAGGATTTTGAAATGGCTGGGTTGGGATATCTTTTGTCATTGCTGTTTTTGTAAGTGCTTCATAGGAAAAAAGCACCACTGAATTAGCTGTAATGTGTGATAGTAGGAAAAAAGCTTTCTCCTGAATAGCATCCAAAATCCTCTGCTGTCTGTCCAAGCCTGTAGAGCTGCCCTGTAACACTGGGTCCTCTGTAGGTGGGTTGGCTGGGCGTTTTTGGCCCAAAAGGAGCTCAGTGTTGGCCTCTGATGAGAACAAATGTCCTGGGTCAGGCCAAATACCTTGGTTGTCCACTGTTCTACTGGATGGCCAAGACTGATGCTCTGAAGGGGCTTGTAGGACAGGGCCAGCATGATGTTGTATGCCCTCAAATGTTGTCCCAGCCTCCAGCAATTTGGAGTTGAGGGAATTAGCTGAGTTTGGTGACGTTCAAAGTGGTGATAGTCCAGGTTACTGTGAGCACCAGAATTAGACAATGCTTGCTGGAGGTGGCTCTGACTTTTTCTGCTTTTCTTACCTGGATGGCTCTCTGGGAACTTGTCTCTTAAACAAAAAGGAATGGTAGATGCTGAGATGTCTGCAGCATCCTTCTTTAGGGCTGCTTCAGTAGCTTGTGGGGATAGTGGGTGCTCACACAGAGGACACAGAATAGGGCTGATAATCATAGACTCATAGAATCATTTTGATTGAAAAAGACCTTTAAATCAAGTTAAACCATTAACCAAACACTGCCAAGTCCATCACTAAACTATAGAATCATAGAATCATTTCAGTTGGAAGAGATCCTCAGGATCATTGAGTCCAGCCATAACCTAACTCTGGCACTAAACCATGTCCCTAAGAACATCATTTAAACCCCTCCAGGGATGGTGACTCCCCCACTGCCCTGGGCAGCCTGTTCCAATGCCCCACAGCCCTTTGGGGAACAAATTGTTCCCACATCCAACCTCAACCTCCCCTGGTGCAACTTGAGGCCGTTTCCTCTGCTCCTGGCGCTTGTTCCTGGGGAGCAGAGCCCGACGCCCCTGGCTCCAAGCTCCTTTCGGGCAGTTCAGAGATCAGAAGGTCTCCCCTCAGCTCCTGTTCTCCAGCTGAACCCCCAGCTCCCTCAGCCGCTCCCATCACACTTGTGCTCCAGCCCCTTCCCCAGCTCTGTTCCCTTCTCTCGACTCTAAGTAGCTGCAGGTAAGACAGACAGCTTTTGTGTAAATTAGTGTCTCAGAGCAGTAGACCCATCTCCTCTCACCCATCACAAAGATGTGCCCAATCCAAGTTGATCTGCTGGGCACCTCTGAGGAGAGACAGGGTGTGATGGATTTATCTTGGGAGCCTGAATGTGTAGGGGATTTGGGTTTGGGAACCATGTCATTAGGGACATAGAATGGGCAGCCTGTGGATTCTTCTGGACCAAACATCTTCCCCTGATCCCAGGCATTCACAGCTGAAAATCCATCCCATGCATCACCAGCATCTCCCTTCCCTGGCACACTGAGGCAGCAGCGACACGGAGCCTTGTCCTGCCTCCCCCCCTAGGAGGACCATTTGCTCCAGATCCACCGTGGATTAACCCGCAGCTCCTTGTACTGGGTTGTTTCCTGCTGTCCTTTGCTGAGAGCTTTATAGCTCCTGAGTAATACAGAGAATTACTCGTGGTGATGCATCAACAGCGACTTCATTCCGAGCACCTACCTTCATTTTCCTGTTGAAGCTCTTGTTCCGCTGAAGATGGGAAGGGCAGTTGGATTGTTTCTGACAGGAGCAGTTTTTCCTCTCTGATCCCATTACAAATGCCCTATTTCCTGGCATTTGGCCATCTGGGAGAGTTATTCTGGCTTTCAGCTGAGTATTGGGCTGCCTGTGGCAGCGAGAACTGGTCTGCTGAAAAATACAGAGCTGGAAATCCTCATGCAGATGGATTAGAGGCTGTTTCCATTAAAATCCTGCCTGCCTCTCCACTTAGCGGCATAAATATCAGTGGTGTGAGTGACAGGTTACTGAGGCTTTAGGAGAAATGTTCGGTAGACCTCTGCAAAACTCGTATCCCTGTTTAGCACACTGGGCAGCTGCTGCCGATACGTAAAACTGGAAGTTCAAATGCAACAGAAAGTTGGAATTCTGAGTCAAAATGCAAGGAGTAGGGGCAGGAAACTGGCAGCAGGCTTTAAAATCCACTCTTTTGTATGCAGAGTTCATAGAATCATAGAACAGTTTGGGTTGGAAAGGACCTTCCCAGCTCCCCCAGTGCCCCCCCTGCCATGACAGGGACATCTTCACCAGCTCAGGTTGCTCAGAGCCCCGTCCAGCCTGGCCTGGGATGTCTCCAGGGATGGTTCAGCCACCACCTCTCTGGGAACCTGGGCCAGGCTCTCACCACCCTCAGGGACAACAATTTCTTCCTCATGTCCAGCCTGAATCTCCCTCCTTTAGTTTAAAACCATCACCCCTTGTCCTATCACAACAGGCCCTGCTCAAAAATCTGTCCCCATCTTTCTTATCAGCCCCTTTTAAGTACTAAAAGGCCAGAAGACCCCAAACCAGGCTGGTGTTTAGGACCTGGCAGACAGGGAAGGTAAAACCCCATCAAAACAGCACTGTGACAGTTTGACAAAAGGATCAGAGGTGGCTGATCACCAGGATAAAAGCTGGCTGGGAGGCTTTTTGGGCAAAGAGGGGCAAGCAGAACTGCCAGCATGGGCATCCACATCCTCCTTGGCTTGGGTCGCTAATGCACATCTTGGCTTGCCATGAAGACCCGTCCTGTGATGCTGCCATCGAGCATGTGGTCCATACCTGGTTCCCCGCACTGGGTAACTTTCTGACCCCCAGCATGCTGCAAAGAAGCTAAAGCCAGCGAGCAATTTTAGACTTGCCAAAACAAAGGACTGTAAGATTTTATTTTAAAAGGTGAACTCCTTTAGAAGTCAGGAGTGTACAGTCCCTGTAGACCGTGACACCGACATCAGCAGGAGGGCTTATAAGTGTTACACAGGACTTCTTGCTTTCCCCTTCCACCTCTCTCCTGACAAAAATAAAACCTGACATAAACACCAGATGAAATAGTGTTAAGGTTGTAAAGCACAAAGCTGGGAAATGCTGCCGGCGAGGCTGGCTGTGTGTTCTGCATCCCCCCCTTCACCACACAGACTCTAATTGCTGATCACACACTGCTTTTTCCATTTACTGCCTATTGCAGAGAACCACAGCAAGAGAATTTCCAGAACAAAAGCCGTGCCACAAATTGACAAATATAGGCAAACCAGTAGATATTCCCTTAACCTTGTTCTTAGAAACAGCTGAACAATTTCTGAAGATGAGGTCAATCTGAGGTAAAGCATCCTGCATAGAAAATTTTAGACTATCTGGTTTCAGCTTTGCAAAGTTATAAGTTACTGCAAATAAGCTCTTGTAGTGGAAAGTGTCAGGCAGCCTGAACTGCAGGTATTCGTGCTTGCTCTGTGTCTAAAATCCATGTTTACACCACACAGATAGAGTTCTTGATATCCTCAACAATTGTTTCAGAATTTATTAAAGCAACTCTTCACTGGTGGAATCACAATCCATAATCAGGTTATTGAAACTGAGTCATTTTTGGTTGCCTTCCATCAACCCCCAGCTTAATTGGAGCAGTGCAAAGCAATATTTTTTTTTTTTTTTTTCCTGAGATAGATCCTTTTCTCTTCCCATCCCCTTCAGTGAGAGGAATGGCCTTGTCATGTTGAGGGATGCTCGCTTAGTGGCCAAGAGATGCTCTGGAGTTGGCTAGCCCATGGCAAGCAAGAGCAGGAGGTCTTCACGTTGCAGGTCCTAACGCAGTGGATCTCCTTCTCTTTACTTTCGGCACAGTGTGTGATGGAAGTTAACAGGGCAAGGAAACTGGGGGTGTTCTTTGAGAAGAGATGCACTGAGGGTTGTTAAATGGTGGGAAACTCTGCCTGGTTTGGGAAGTCACCAGGGGCTGGATGTTGGGGTTTTGCTCAGGAGAGGCCTTGTCATGGTGTTGCCAAGTTCCCCCAGACCTTGACAGGAAAAATGCCGCGAGGAGTATTTCTTGCTCAGAGCAAAATCCTTTTGCCTTGTCTACAAGGGCTGTAACCAAGAAGTGGAAAATCACTCCATCTGTCCAGCCAAGTATCTTATCTGACTTTTCCTTCCTCCCCTGAAATGCTGCCCATGGATATTAGCGAGTCTGGCCTCGAAACACCTCGGTGATCTGAGGCAATATTCTCCTTTTGGATGAAGAAAGAGAAGCCCTGAGGTGAATAAGGGCAGGATTTCAACCAGCCCTTTTGAAGATCTGGCTCTGTGTGTCACAGTGGGAGTTGCCAGATGCCTCGTGGTCAGGAACAAATCTGGTTCTTTTTTTTTTCTTTTGGGTTTCTAACAGGAGCTGAGGTCTTTGAAATCTCTGGCCTGATCTAACTTGTTAAAAAATCACATGGGCAGCCTGAGGCAGAGCCAAGTTTTGAAACTCCTGCCCAAGTCTAGTGATGGAAGAAGAGGAAAAGACCTCTCCTTTGGAAAGCTGCTTTCCAAGGGCCTGACTACCTCATCTGGAATGGATGGGGAAATGGGTCTGCCTGAGTGGTGGCTTGGGAAGAAGAATATGTAAGAGATTTCATCTGCTGGTGAAGGCACCTTATACTCACCAGCAGGTGGGGAACATTTACCTGGAAGAGTTTTAAGATAGCTGGGCAGGATGGTTCCCAGACCAAATCTCATCTCCTTTCAGCCTTACCCATCTCTCCTGCAGGTGCTCATCTCCCTCCAGTGACTAGAGAGGGATTTTACGCTAGTTTAAGCTATATTCCTAACTTTCAGGTGGCAAAAAGCGCCATTACTTTTGAGCTGCTTTTTCTAAAGTCTTGAAGGTATGAAGAAAGCAAGAATACCAATATTTTGAGGCAGTAAATGGATGGATTCTGGGAATATGCCTGCTGCCTTGCCATTGAAAAATAAAGGAAGGAGGATAAAACAGGCTGGAAGCTTGGGAACCACCTCTGTATTGATAGGATGAGAGGAAACGGCCTCAAGTTGCACCAGGGGAGGTTGAGGTTGGATCTGGGAACAATTTCTTCCCCAAAGGGCTGTGGGGCATTGGAACAGGCTGCCCAGGGCAGTGGGGGAGTCACCATCCCTGGAGGGGTTGGACAGACGGAGATGAGGTTCTCAGGACATGGGGCAATGCCAGGGGTGGGGGAATGGTTGGACTTGATGATCTTGAGGGTCTTTTCCAACCAAAATGATTCTGTGATTCTATGTGACAATGTGCAAATGTAGGCTGACTGCTCTTTCTGCTCTCAAGTGGGTTTGAGGCCTCATTTTGTGAACCACAGACTGATGTCCAAACTTCTCGTTAAGCAAGTCCAGACAAGAAGTGATATTTCTGCATCAAAAATTCACTGCTCTCTTCTACATCCATGGTGAATCTCTGACCTGTTTTCCTGATGGTCTTTCAAAAGTATGAGGATACCAAATGTGTACGAAGGATTTAAAACACTTGAACCCTTAGGAAAAAAAAAAGCACTCTGGCAATGATGCAGAAGAAGGTCTCATCTGGTGTGCGACAGCTGAATGGGAGCAGTGTCACTCACCACCTGGTTGATCCGGGCTTGGCAAGGAAAGGCAGTTTTGCAAGAGGTTTAACTCGCTGCCTATAGCAGTGCCAGGGCTGGGGTGGTGGGGGCAAGGGTGAAATGGGGAGAAGGAACGTCTGAAGCCAGTTTATCTTACTAGCTAAGAGGAATGAAATGGTGGCTACTTCTCACCTGAATTTTATATGGATTTTTATGAGGAGTTGCTCCTGCATGGGACTCAGTCTGGGCTGGTGTGCAAGTCTGAAGAACACCAGGTGGTCTGTCAGGTCTGTGGTCCTTGTCTGGTGTTCATGGAGGCGCAGAATTTCCATCGTAGAATCATAGAATGGTTTGTGTTGAAGGGACCTTCCCAGCTCCCCCAGTGCCCCCCCTGCCATGACGGGGACATCTTCACCAGCTCAGGTTGCTCAGAGCCCCGTCCAGCCTGGCCTGGGATGTCTCCAGGGATGGTTCAGCCACCACCTCTCTGCCCAACCTGGGCCAGGCTCTCACCACCCTAATGTGGGACTCAGTTTAGAGACCTGCATGGGCAGAGGACACGTTGAAACACCTCTGGGTCCTGAGAACCAGATAAATGGCCTGTTAGATGTAGCCAGCACAACATGTATAGAGGAACCAGACTCAGTAGAGCTGCTCAACACAAAATGACACACTGGGCGTCAGATCCACTGAGGGTCTGGGCAGGATCTGAGCTCCAACTCCTAGGATCTGTACATAGTTAGAGGATTCAAGGTTGTTTTCCAAGAAGCAGAGGTTGCAAAAGACCTAAAGGCACAATAGATTGTTGGCGGAACAGGAGGTCTCTGCCTGGGGCTGAATAGGCTTATGCCATCCTTGGCTTTATGAACAATGGATGCTTCAGTGAGAAAAAGGAGACTGTATCATCTCTGCTTTTGGCAGCACTGCAAAACCTGCAGGACTGTGTCCAGACTGGGATCGACATTTGACTGGAAAGGGTGCAGGGAAGAGCCAAGAGAATGCTGAAAGGATTGGGAATCTGCTTATTGTGAGAAGCTCCAGGATCTTGCTGTGTTTAGCTTAACAAAGAGAGGATTAAGGAGTGACTTTATGGCAGCCCATGAATGTCTTCATGGAGAACAGAAATCAATGACAGAGGCTTTCTGATCCTGCCAACTAAAGTGTAACAAGAATGAGTGTCTGGAAGTTCGAGCTAGACAAATCAGACCAGAAAAAGGTGCAATATTTTTTTTAACAATGAGGATAATTGATCATAGGGGCAGCAGACAAAGGCTGTGTTGCATTCTCCATCGCTAGTGATATTTGTAGAGAGGTAGGCTGTGTTTCAAATGGAGGGATTCTTGTTTGATCACAGTCATTTGATCTGAATTAAGTGCATAAAGCTTGTGGGCCAGGCTGGTCGGCAGGTCAGAGAAAATTATCGCAATGGATTTTTTCGTGCTTTTCAGAAAAATCTATGAAGTCCCAAACACAGCTGATTTTTTGTGTGTGTGGTGGGGGGAGGTAATAGGGAATTGAATCAGTTATAAGATGTTACAGATAGTGCAGCAGAGCAGAATAAATCACCATAATCAAAACAGAGCTGCCTTATGACACTGAAAGCTGAACAATGAGCCTTCACATAGAGACACTCTACTTATTAGGCAGAAAAGCCCAGATAGTCAATATTCACATTAAACATCCATCAAAAAGTACTTCAGAGATTGCACTCCCATTTGGGAATTTCTCAATTTCATAGTCAATTGAAGCTGTATAGCTGATGATTGTTATTGGATAATACCACCTTCATGGGATGTAAAATCACCTGGGGAAGGGACGCTCAGATAAATGGGGGCAGCTTGGAGCAGCTCTGCTGATACACAGTGGTTGGGATTCTCCTTTCAGAGCCCAAGGTGTTACTCCTCTGTAGGACTTCTCTTACCTATGGGGTGGCAGATGGGACATACAGACAGGTAGACGTAAAGAGATTCACTCTTGTATTCTTGGCATTTATCGGGAGGTGGCATTGCTGTATCTCAGCCTGCTTTTCCTAAGATAATAATAGTTCTCCGTGAAGTCTGTAAGAAGGCAAGTTTTGGTTTACAACTGATGTGCCAGGGGAGGTTTAGGTTGGACATTAGGAAGAAGTTCTTCATCCAGAGGTGCTGGACACTGGAACAGGCTCCCCAGGGAGGGGTCATGGCCCCAACCTGACAGTGTTCAAGAAGAGACTGGACAACGTGCTCAGACACACGGTGTGACCTGTGGGGTGTCCTGTGCAGGGACAGGAGTTGGATTCAATGATCCGTGTGTGTCCTTTCCAACTCAGGACATTCCATGGTTCTATGATCTTAGCAGGAGTGGGGGCTGAGCAAAATCAGACCAGAAAAAGGTGCAATAGGTAGACCTGGATCAACCAGGACCTGCCATGTCCCGTGTTTCAACACAAGCCTAAAGACCACAAATGCTATAAAGATGTGGGATGTGGTGGATGTTTTTCTAAGAGACCTAATGCAGGCAAAGAGATTGATGGAAAAAGGGGTCAGAAAGAAAAATGGAAAAAAGGCGAAATGGGAAACTTAATTATTGTTACCACAAGGAGTTGAAGAAGGCACCGCCTCGTTCTGCGTCTCTTAGCACTCTGCCGATGCTGGCAAGTGCTCCAGATCATGTCTGATGCAGAGCAATAAGCATTCCTGGAAACTTTTGGTTTTAAGCTCTTTGAACCTCAATTCTCTGTTTGTAGTAAGGATAATGTACTCGAAGGACGCAAGGATTAGTTAATTAATGGGTTGTGACATACTCTGATGCTGTGATAATGAGCACTGCTAGGAAGTCTATGATTAAGGCTCTGGTTCAGTGTATTTTATTTAGATAGCAAACCTGAGGGATGGGAGCAGCCCCTGAGGCCATCCGAGCTTTCCACCTCTTTGTGTCACCTGTACAGGGATTTCGGTAGTGTGCTTCAGAAATGGATTAGAGCCTCCCCTGAAACCACAGCCTAAAATGTTGGCATGTCTGCATATGAGATGGATTCCTAATTCACAGTGGATATCCTGTAACTGTCTTGCTGGGTCTGGGACTCGGTGTTGACAGCAGAGTCTGAACAGATTATAGTAGAGAAATCCTGGTGCTACATCCTGCACATTAAGCCATCGAGTTTGCTTGGGGAGCGCCTGGGAATCTTGATTACTCCAAGTGATGCACAGCTTTTGAGGAGGGGTGGAAATGTCACATCATCCTATACTTGGAGCTGTGTCATGATGTACGTGTTTGTATATACATACAGGCAAAAATCCAGTGGCAAACCAGAAGGATGCAGGCCTGAGCCTTGGGACTGGGAAAGCCAAGGACAGCTGACAAGGAAACATAGCATCATAGAATAATTTGGGTTGGAAGGGACCTTCAAAGATCATCTAGTCCGACCCCCTGCATTGAACAGGGGCCTTTTCAACTAGATCAGGTTGCTCAGAGCCCGACTGCCAGTGGTACAGCAGAGGGTCGGGTGATTTTGAGCAAGGATTACTCATGTCTAATACTTTGTTTTGGGCAGCCGTTGAGGGAAATGAGATGAGGCTCATGAGGAATTGGCAACAGGATGGTCCAAAGCACCCGAGAATCCTAAGTCCACTGAGAAAGGGCCATCAACCAAGGTCACTGTGCAATGCATGGACTGGGGCAGCATCCTTCCCTTCTCCTTCCCAAGGGGCAAAGCAGGGAATGAAGCCAATGTGCCCAAAGGTCCCCATGAGTCACCAGAGCCCTCAGCCTTGCAGGGCAAATGCCTCCTTGAAGCCTATTATGGGTCAGACCTGGCACTGAGCTAAGGACTGGGAGGCTTTGAAGTGATGGGGGACAAAGGCAAAGGGAACAAATGTCCTTTCTGCATCCTCTCTGCTGGCGGCCTCTTTCACAAGCTCCTTGTCCTGGAAAACATTGCAAGCTCCTCTTGTTAGGTGAAATAACATAAAAATTTCACACTCACCTCCTTTCTGTTTTACTCCTGCTACAAGGGCAAGTAGCACCCATGCATGGGTCTTGTAGAATCATTTTGATTGGAAGAGACCCTCAAGATCATAGAGTCCAACCGTTCCCCCACCCCTGGCACTGCCCCATGTCCTGAGAACCTCATCTCCATCTGTCCAACCCCTCCAGGGATGGTGACTCCCCCACTGCCCTGGGCAGCCTGTTCCAATGCCCCACAGCCCTTTGGGGAAGAAATTGTTCCCACATCCAACCTCAACCTCCCCTGGCACAACTCTTGCCACCTTGCAGGGGATGCCCAGGCTGGGGTAGCTGCTTCCCCATCATGAACCTCCTGTGTGCATTTTTTATTTGCAGCTGGTGCAGAAAACACCCATGTCCTGCTCAGGAGGAGCTGTGTGGTGCTTTAGTTCATGCCCCGTCTTTTCAGGCTGCAGAAATACAAGATTACAGGGTGTTAAGCGAATGCCTCACCCCACCAGGCTGGC
This sequence comes from Pampusana beccarii, assembly GCA_013399365.1. Classification (NCBI taxonomy): domain Eukaryota; kingdom Metazoa; phylum Chordata; class Aves; order Columbiformes; family Columbidae; genus Pampusana; species Pampusana beccarii. Next base: position 15,841 of record VWYH01011275.1, on the reverse strand, counting down.
GCAGGGTTGGAGCAGGAATCTGGGGCAGGTCCTGGTTTAAACTACTTCTGCACACAAAACTCCTTACCTGCCCCTTCCTGCTCCCATTAACAGACCTTGCTTGGATAATTCCTCCTTTGCACCGGGTTGGTGGATCTTCCAGTTTTCACTTTGCGGAGGCTTTTCTTTCATTGACTCTAGTTTTCACTTTGCTGAGGTTTTTATTTCACTGACTTTTTTTTTTAAGTCAAGTCACAGGGACTTGAAAGAAGATGATTCATCCCCTTAGAAGTCCTGGCAGCTCTTATCTCCTCTTTGGCACCGGCTGGGAGGTGGGAAAGAGGGAAGGGGAATAAAAAAAAGAAATCAATACATCTTTTGTATGATTTTTCCACAGCTCACCTGTTCTCTGTGCTCTCTTTACACTGCCTCTCAGCTGGAGAAGATAAAGTAATTTACTTGGTGGCAATACTTCTGCCCTCTTAGTCTATAAAAGCCTTAATTCATTAGCAGAGGTACAATGTGAACAAGTTGATATTTTTGGAGCATTTTAGGCTATCAGGAAGGAATCTTTCCTCCCTTTTTATGTATTATGTACATGCAAATACAGTCGGTACCAACCAGCATGAGGATGTTCTGTAAAGTCATGATGCCCACAGAGAAGATGGATAAGACAGACTGTTCAGTGTCTTCTGCAGGATGCAGGACAGGATGTAACAGGTGACAGAACATGTGGTCCCCTGCAACAGGTAAAGTCAACAACTGCTTTCTGCAGGGTGTTGTGGGTGCCAAGAGCATACATGGGAGTAACTGAGACAAAAATCAAGGAGGAAAATATATGACATGTGGTGAATTAAATGAAGGCACCACTTCCGTGGAAAAACTGAGGAACAGTAATCTGGAAACTGTCATTATGTGCTGGCTGGTTTTCACCCTTTTCCTTTGGCAGCTGCTCTTGGCCACTGGGCTAGGTAAGCCTGTGATGTGTCTCAATTTTGTTGCTGTTGTATATCCTCCCTTGTCCCCAGTGAGAGCACATCTTATCCTTTCCCACTGTATGGGACTTGGTGCTTTCACCTGATCAATGCAGCCCTTGTCAGAGGGACTCGAGTCCCCAAGTTGTGGCCACCAAGTGTTTCCAGGTGGCTAGAAGCAGCAGTGACATGGGTGATGGGCTTGTGCTACAAGGCAGGACCTCAGCTTGGACCTTCATAAATAGCTGGCATCTCTCATGGCTCAGGTCAGCGTCACAATCCATCCTCAAAGTGAAGCTGGCCTCAACTACAACACAAGCATCCTTGACAGGGTCTAGACCTTGATGAAAGGACTGGAGCTCTGCTACCAGTTTTGTTTTGAACCCTACAAAACCACGCTGAGTGATGCTACGAGGAGGATTTTGTATAATAGACATCAGCCAAGAGATGGTTCATGTCACCAGGATGTGGCAAGGGGCAGGGTGGGTGAGGAATGTGGAGGTGCGAGTTTCAAGGTTGACAGGTGGTTATCAGAGCACAAAGAGAAGAGGATGAAGATGTGGTTCTTCTTCTACATCTCAGCCAATGCTACCACTGTACTTAAATGTTGGAGGGAACCAGCAACTTCATTTGGGAAAGCCGTGGCACAGAAGGTGGTGAAGTCTTTGGGTCCCACATACTGGTCCATCACTTTTTAATGTGCTGCAAATAAGAGATATTGTAAATGCTCAATCAAGAGGCATCAGTTACTCCTGCCCTGCAACCCATCCCTCTGAGGAGCAGTTTCACCATCACCAGGATACATCTCCTGGCTGAACTGATCTGGCAAGATAGTGATTTTGGGGGCTGGTGAGGAGGAGAGGGAATCATGGAGGGCCTGTGCTTCAGGAGTGGTGGTTTGGGATCCATCAGGCACGGGACGTGAGCCTGGTGCATGGTGAAAAGAGGACGCTGGGTGAGGAGTCCATGTCTGTGGTTCTGCAGGGCCAAGGGGGTAGAGGAAAACTGCACTGAGAGCACACCTGTCAAAAAAGTCAGTCCTGAGTCACTAATCTGTTTTTTCCAGATGGTTTAGGCAAGGCTGGGATTAGATAGTTTACTGTCATTTTGGAAAACCATGGGGTTAAAAATAAAAAAAAGTAAATAAGTGCTAACTATGTCCCCCACTGATCAGCTTTGACTACAAAAGCGACAGAATTGGCCTTTTAAAGGTCAATCGAAGGGAAAATCTTTGCAGAAAATCTCTTAAACGCTTGAATCCCTCAATCGCTTTGCCTCAGGCCGGCGGCTTTGCGAGCCGACCTTCTCCTTGGCCTGTGGAGAGCAGACCCCCTTTTCTGCTCCGAGGGTGACTGCACCCATCAGACACAGCCCTTCTCCCCCCTGCGGCAATCTTCCTCCGTGGCTGAGGCAGACACTTGGCAATACAACATCTTGGACCCATTCCCAGCTCCACCACAGACTCATCTTTTGCTGGAAGGTAGAGATGGGAAGGAGATGGGCTTCCAGAAGGATTTCCTCCCAGGGCCCGCTTTGGCTGCTAAGTGCCCATAAAGGGAGAAAAGGCTCCTTCCACCCTCTGAACCATCTCCAACTAGATGTTCTCAGAGCTGGATGACAGCCCAGGGGGATGGTGGCTCTTATTACATCCAGTGGTTCCTACATGACGCCCCCAGTTTCCGACTGCCTCTGCAAGAAATTGAGTCTGTAAGGTTCTGAGTAGGGTTTCACTGTTTTATTTGCAATGGTAGCAATAATAATGATAATAATATGATGTGGAAAGTGGAAGTCTGTGGGTTTGTTGAAATGTGAGCTGCTTTTGTAGCACGTGGAGTTGGTGAGGGGTACTGAAATGCCTCAGTGCTTCCCTTGCACAAAAGCCACAGCTCCAGCTCAATGCTGGCTGTCCACACATGCTGTTTGTTTATGGGAAGTGGATACTGACACCCCTTGTGCATTTGTTTTGCTGGGGAAATAAAAGAAAAAGGGCTTTGGTCACAGAGGCTGAAAAGCAGAAGAGCTACAGCCCTCTGGAGAGCCAGATGGGAGGGGCGAGCATGCTGGAGATGGCTGGGAGAGCTGCTGCATGCAAAGCCAAGCATTTTATCAGAGGGTGGGATGTGCCCATGGGGATCACCATCCCTCTTTGGTTTCTGGCCGGAGATGTTTGCAGGGAAATGTTTGCAGGAGAAGCAGAGATTCCCTCTTCCCTCCCTCTCACTTTTGCCTCTGCTCCCAAGGGGTTTTTAAGGTCTGTGATTTGAAGTGGAAGGCAGTATGTCTTAAATAAGCAGCCTTTGCTTCTGGATGGGGTGTGAGGCTGCACACAGAAAGGAAACAAAACAAACAAACAAACAAACAAACCCAAACCCAGAAAAACACATTTATGGAAGCTGAACATCTCGTGTTGAGATGCTGGTGTGGATTCTGGCTGTCAGGAATCTGCAGGTGCTTTTGGAGGGAAAGCTGCCTCTGGGCTTTGCCTTGTGGGACATGAAAAGAGGACAGTGCCCAGAGCACTTCTGGATTTACTTATAACGGTAGGTGGAGACTGGCCTAGAGTGGCCCTGCAACCCCAGCTTGTACCCCAACTTATTTCCCAGGTAGTCAAGAATATGGCACATCCAAGCCCACCAGTGATTAGACAATTTATGGACAGAAGGTCCATAAACAGAGATATAAGAGGGGCAGGGCTGTCCCCTTAACATCCCCAACAAAACAATTGGGGATGTTGGAAGAGTGTGGGAGAAGACTTGACAAAAAATGGTCCTGGTTCACATCTTCTCACTAAACAGCTTGTTTTATGGGTGCTGTGGAAGGCAATACACCAAGCTAGATGGGCTGCTGGTCTATGTCTCTAGAGTACAGCATATTTTCAGCAGTGAAAGCATCAACTGACCTGGAGTAGTTACAATTTGGACTGTAATTTGTGTGCTTGGGGCTTATTTGTAATTCATGTGCTTAGGGCTATAAGAAAAGTGTGGACAGACTTTTCAGCAGGGCCTGTTGCAACAGGACAAGGGGTGATGGTTTTAAACTAAAGGAGGGAGATTCAGGCTGGACATGAGGAAGAAGTTGTTGTCCCTGAGAGTGGTGAGAGCCTGGCCCAGGTTGGGCAGAGAGGTGGTGGCTGAACCATCCCTGGAGACATCCCAGGCCAGGCTGGACAGGGCTCTGAGCAACCTGAGCTGGTGAAGATGTCCCTGTCATGGCAGGGGGGGCACTGGGGGAGCTGGGGAGGTCCCTTCAACACAAGCTATTCTGTTATTCTATGATTCTATGGTTTCTGGTTTTTCTAGGACCATCAAGCTTGCATCTTTGGAAAAGTTCTTTAACATTACTATATTTCTGGTTTGTGTCTCCATAGAAGGCAGAAGCATCGTAAGATCTTGATCTCATAAGGCATTCCTCATTCAGGGGATGTCAAAGGGCTTTAGGAAAAATATTGCGATCTTTTCCTCCATGGGATGGTACATCTGAGGCAGTTGCAGCTGTGCTAGGGCATTGGCTGGCAGGGTGCTCGTTGATACAACCCAAAATCATGCCAGGAGCTGAACAGTCTGTGGAAGGTGTTCCTGTGGCGTCACCCTGGATAAATGCCCATGGATAGAAGTCCATAAATGCCTCATGCAGGCAAAGCTGTGAGAGACAGGGTGGAACTAGGGGATGAAAACTGGATGGATTTTGGCATCTGCAAGTTCATTAAGGGCCTTGAGGTCAGTGTGCAAAATGGAATCTGGGGTACTTTACAACAGGGAGAATGAAGGCTGGTGTGCACATCAGTGCACGTTTTAGGGGACTCTGGCAAAACTACTAAATAAAGCAACAGCAGGACCCGTGTGTCCTGCCCCCTCCTCTCCTCCCTGGGTTTCTGGAGGACACTGCTTGCAGGGTGTTAGCTCTTAGGAGCGGCAGATGTGCTGATGGCAGTGCAAATCGCGTTGCTGATATTCCCAAGGGAGCCTGGGGAGAGCCAGAGTCATTATGAGCTATTTCAGGCTGTTCTAGCTGGAGGATAAGTGACAATTCTCTCCTGTCAGTCCAGAAGTCAGAGTTCGTTGCAATCCAGGGTAGGGAAAGGGTGCTTTGAGACCAAGCAGCTGCCAAAACATGCTCCTTAGACAACAGGCTGAGCCCTCCCTCGTGCCTTGAGGGTTTGTACAGGAGGCAGGAGGAGCTGGCCCGGCCTGCCAGAATGGATCAGTGGTGGCCACCACCGCCAGATCCCTTCTCCAGCACTATGCAGGGGAGAAAACACGTCTCTCACCTTGGCTGTCTGCAGCACGTCGCATCCCTGTGCTCCCCTCTCCTCCCCTCCCACCTTGGGCTGATGTCTCCCAGGTTGGCAGGACCACTTGGCATCACTCTGGTTTCCAGCAGTTAAAGCCAGCTGGAGCTGCCTGGGAAAAGCTGAGCAGGGTAGAAGAGAAAGGAGAAGGTGCCATGGGCCTGCCTGTTTGTCTCTGTATTCATGTATGCAGGTGGCACTCTTAAGGTGTAAAATAGCCGTGCTGGTTGTACACCATAGCCTTATCAAGTGGAAAACACGTGATTTGCATTAGATGCTTTGCCTAATTTTTAGAGACTGGGTCTCCCAACATAATAAGGCTTGCAAACAAAGATGTCTTGTCCAGATTCTGGTTTGTTATTTCTTGGTATGATCTTTAGGGTCTGCCATCACACGAGAGCAAGTTGGCTTAGTGCTACTGAGCTGCTGGGTGTCTTGGAAAGAGCTTGGGGCTGGAATATGGGGATGCTGCCATTGCTTTGCACAACGCAGGGCAAAGCTTCCTTCTTAGGGTGCCTCATGTCCTTGCTCTAGACAGTCATGGGTGGATATGAAACCAGGATCTTGGGGAAGGAACTGGAAGCAAACAAGTGAGCCTGTGCTCTGGAGCCGAATAGGCACAGACATGGTCCCCTTTCCACCCTGGGCTTTGAGATGAGGATGTTGTGAGGGGCTGAAGCTCTCCTCAGATCTGGGATCCATGTCCCCAGCAAGTGTGGGAGAAGCAGAAGGAGGTACCAGCGAAGCAATTTGGCTGTGAGGGCAGAGGGAAGCAGCAGAAGGATGCCCAGAGGCAAGTTTCAACAGCTGTCTCTGGAAATGGCTGCAATTTCCATGGCCAGCCTTATGAACCTGGACAGCAAGAGGTCTGCCCAGGCCACTGCAAGAAAGACTTGCTAATCTCCATAAAAATTTACAGATGCTTTTAAACAGCGTTAGAGCAGTGCCCTCACGGAGGCACCACCTGCTGCAGAAAGTTTTCCAGCCAAAAAGGACCACTTGACTGTCCATTGGGGCAGTGAAGCAGAAGCTGAATTTCCATCCCCAAAGTGAGAGGCTGAGCTGGGGATGGAAGGATGTGGGGGTGCTCAGGGTATGATAGGGACATGGCTGTGTTCCCGTGCCAGTGGGAACTCAGGCAGAGCCAGCTTGTCCTAGGGAGACTTCACAGCTTGTTTTCCATAGGGAATGGGTGTTGGTGATTATACTTCACGTGTCTCTGGGTGGCTGCGCATGTTCCCCCACCAGCAACTGCTCTGAGATAGTGAGGCAAAGCCTTGGAGCAACAGACTTCGTGTGCTGCTGGGTGGTGGGGGTCCCACCTTGCTCCCCTCCCCTCAGGTTGCCCTGTCAGCCTGGTGCCAGATGTTTGCACATCGCAGAATCACAGAATCCCAGCCTGGTTGGGGTTGGAAGGGACCTCTGGAGATCATCCAGTCCAACCCAGCTGCTAACGCAGGGTCACCAGAGCAGATCACACAGGATCCAGGGGGGTTTGAATGTCTCAGAGAAGGAGACTCCACAATCTCTCTGGGCAGCCTGGGCCAGGCTCTGGCACCTCAAAGGAAAGAAGTTTCTCCTCATGTTCAGATGGACCCTCCTGTGTTTCAGTCTGTGCCCGTTGCCCCTCATCCTGTCTCTGGGCACCACTGAAATAGTCTGGTCCATCCTCTTTTGTCCATATCTGTCCACAGTGATGTCTCAAAGGCAGAGCTTACCCTGCCCTAGGGAACCAGCCATCACGCTCCTCTCCCTCCCCTCTTCTCTCTCTATTCCTGAGACATTGCAATAGCCCAGGTGGGTGGGTTTGTTTTCCCTGATTCATGCACTTCTCAGCTGACAACCTTTGAAATGCCACCAGTTTGACAGGGAGTATCAGCCTTGCTTAGGTCTTCCATGGCCTTCAAGGTTATCACTTAATCTCACGGCTAATTAAGAGTGACCTGGTCCATGCCATCACAGGCTGCTGCTGTCATTGACAGAGACAAGTGATGATAAAGAAGAAACGGGTGTTTAATTTGGTGTTTAATTAGCCTGTGTGAGTCTCTGCAGATTCCTAGCAGAGGCTGGAGTGGGAACAGGACAAGTCAGGATGACAGAAGGGCTTTGCTGATCTTTGCTTCCCACCACAATGACCACTTTGGTTTGTCCAGGCTGGAGAAGAGCAGGCAGTTCTTGGAGCAAGCCCAGGCTTTATTAAGAGCAGCAAATGGTCCTGTCCAGTGGAGGACAACCAGCCATTCCCAGGCACCAGTGGCCAGCATGCCAGTTTGCCTTGCAATCAACCTGGATCCATCTGAGAGCTTCTCCTGTCTTCGTTCCCTTTATTTTGAAGGCCCTGAGAATGTGAAGTAGCCCTCTGAGGTCAATCGAATGCGCCTCTAAGCCAGAGAAGCATCCCTGACCAGCAGATGAATAAGGAGGAAGATTAAAACAAGCAGAAAATGGCCTTTAGGGTTGGTGCATGAGACACAGGGTTTGTTCAGAGACACCACAGCTCCTGGCTATGAAAGCGTTACACAGGACTGTCGTGCTTAGTAGGCAGAGATGGTCTTTTGTTTGACACATTTCCCTCTGGTCCCTTTCTAAGTCACCATCCCTGGAGGGGTTGGACAGATGGAGATGAGGTTCTCAGGACATGGGGCAGTGCCAGGGGTGGGGGAACGGTTGGACTCGATGATCTTGTGGGTCTTTTCCAACCAAAATGATTCTGTGATACTATCATTTGAAGTTTGGGGTTTGGTGAGAGAAGGCACCTCCTTGTCTGTCATGAGTCAGGCAGGGACAAGGTCACCCTTCCACCTTGTGTGTAGCATGCAGGAAGGCATGTGGGGTGAATCCTCATCTTTGTCTGCTTTGGGGACAAAGGATGCTTTGTTGCTAAGTAGACCAGCACACTGGGTATCCTTGAAGTCCTAAATATACTCCTCAAAGGGAGAATTTCATACTTATCAGGCTCCCCACTGGCGTGGCTCCCTTTGATTCTCGTTCCTCACCGACCCACCTGGGGCAGCGCTGGCCCCATTCCCCTGTGTGACAAGGTGCTGCAGTTCCAAGGATGGTGATCAGGGACTTGCCCGCCAAGTGCAGGTTGCTGAAAAGCAGGGACAGGAGTCTGAGAAGTGTGAACCATGTCAATCTCATCACCAGCTCCTCTCCAGGCTGGAGGTTCCTTTCAGGCTTCCACACTTCTGCAGGAAAACTGCAAGGTGCAGACTGACCAAAAAGAGAGAAAATCACTGTCCTACTGAGTTGTCTTAGAAACTTGAGTTACTCTGAAACGCCTCTTCAACCAGGAGAGGTTGGGCTTTGGTTTGTTCACCAATTGATAGATTTGAGGGGCAGCAGGCATGGACTGAAACACAGGAGGTTCCATCTGAACATGAGCAGAAACTTCTTTCCTTTGAGGTCCCAGAGCCCTGGAATGGGCTGCCCAGAGAGGTTGTGGAGTCTCCTCCTCTGGAGACATTCAAACCCGCCTGGACACGACCCTGTGTGATCTGCTCTGGTGACCCTGCTTTAGCAGCTGGGTTGGACAAGAGGATTTCCAGAGGTCCCTTCCAACCCCAACCAGCCTGGGATTCTGTGACCTTTAGGGACTTGAGCTACCAGGACATGGAGCTGCTGCCAGTTGGCTGTGGCAGTTTGTCCCTCATCTGTCTGCCCTTTGGGTCTCGCTGACTAGTCACCCAACCTGCTGAGTGTCCTGCCAGGAGAGGCAGCCACCAGCCTGGCCTCAAGTGGGCCAGGACTACTGAATGTGGTCTGGGCATTCCATCCTCTAAGACCTCCAGGCCTTTGGTCTTCCCTGCTCTGAGAATCCAGGCATCACAAGTCAAAGGTTTCACAGGGAGGTGCAAGTAGGAAGACTAAAGATAGGCCTCTTGCAGCATCTGTGAGTTCATCTGCATTTAATGGATGGAAGAGTGAGGTCTGAATGAAAGGATTTGGACCCTTGAGAGGGTCTCAAGACTGCTGTCCACAGTCCATTCTCTACAAAGGTTGCACTGAGATAGAGCCTTGGTCTCCTCAGCCACTGGGTCTGAGCTGCCCCACTCACCAGATGTCCAGGCCCATGGCCAAAGTGGGATCACACCCGGTCTGATGAATACTTCTAGCCCCAGGGACTGATGAAAGGTGCTTGGAGACTGGGTTCCTCCTTTCCAAAGCAACCACTTGGACAAGGTCCTGTCTGAGCATCGAAGAGAACAACAACAGCCATTGCAAGAGCAGGTCAGCGCCTGTGTGCCCTAGTGAAAGCCAAACATGAATTTCAATAGACAGCTCCACTCTAGAAGGACGCAGCAAAATTTGTGATGCTGGCCATGAAGAAAAAATAAAAACCCATGATGGAAGGTTGCCTGGTACTTGACAGAGTTAAAATCTCCAGGCAAGATTTTAAACTTTCTTTTTTTTTCCTTTTTTTTTCTTTTTTTTTCCTCTTCTCTTTTTCCATCCCTCTAATAAAAGTCAAACAATTATAAATATTATTAGGCAGATAAAAACTGCTGGCTCAGGCGCAGCTTTCAGACACACCGATTTCTAGATCCTCATCACTTCAGCTTGTTCCAGCTGCCACAAAAGCAAATGAGCTGACAGCTTCAGAATTAGAAACCCTCTGCCACCTTCTCTTTGCTGGAAGCAGTGAAAGCCTTTTTTGAAGAGAGAGATGTAAAAAAAAAGGCGATTTTTTGATTTTTTTTTTGCATCCTAATGTAGCTCAGGTTCCAAAATTAGGAGACCACCTTGAAAACCCGCAGAGCTATGTAGCTTCAGAAATAGGTCTAGAAGCAGAGTGGATAAGTGTGGCAGCAGACACTCACAGCAATTAGGAAACTGCTTAGATTTTTAGCATTTATTGCCCTAATTCCGAGAGGATACGTGGGACTTTGTTTCCCAAGAATCTTAGGGGAGCGTCTATAACATTAAGCTTAGCTCCAGCAAGCTAGAAGAAAGCCAGTCCAGGAGGAAGAAAGGGCTAGTTTTCATCAGCCCAGCACACAGCATCATACTAATTCTCATTTTGGGAAGAGTCTAGAGCTCCAAGCCAGCCCTGACAGCACTGGAAGAAAGCAGAAAGAGGGAAAGATCTGGCACAGCTTAGTAGTTTTTGCATAAAGTCCTTCCAATGGCTGAAGGGAGTTGGACTAAGGGTCTGGCAGGGGGGGTTTGGAGAGGAGGATCACAACGCTCCTGGCGCTTGTTCCTGGGGAGCAGAGCCCGACCCCCCTGGCTCCAAGCTCCTTTCAGGCAGTTCAGAGATCAGAAGGTCTCCCCTCAGCTCCTGTTCTCCAGCTGAACCCCCCAGCCCCCTCAGCCGCTCTCATCACACTTGTGCTCCAGCCCCTTCCCCAGCTCCGTTCCCTTCTCTCGACTCGCTCCAGCACCTCAAGGCCTTTCTTGGTGTGGGGGCCCAGAACTGCCCCCAGGATTCAAGCTGCAGCTCCCAAAGACACAGTCAGTAACTCCTTAAGCTGTGCTTGTTTCCCATGCTCCGCACCTCTGGGAGCAGCTGAAAGAGCAGCTGAAGGGAAGCAGGAGGAGAGACTTGATGGGAATGGAAGAAATGCCTTTAAATGAGAAACATCTGATGCAGAGGCAATGGTATGTCCATCACCAAGACACCTGGCAAGCAGATAGGGCAACTCTGCTGAGATGGAAACCTGAATTTTAGGCTTGCGTGGAGCCATTTGTGCAGCAGCAAGCACAGACTTACAGGGAGGCTTACACAGACCTACACTTCAGCTTAGGTCTTACTCTGACCCTAGGGATAAGCCTAGACTCATCTTATTAACACGCTCTCCCTGGTTTCCTCCAGTTTGGGTTTTATAGGCTGGGGTGGAACAGGTTTACAGGCTGCCCAGGGCAGTGGTGGAGTCACCGTCCCTGGAGGGGTTAAACAGACTGAGATGAGGTTCTCAGGGACATGGGGTAGTGCCAGAGTTGGGTTAATGGTTGGTCATCTTGGGGTTCTCTTCTGACCAAAATGATTCTATGATTTTATGATCCTGGGAGAATCCCTGATAGCGATGTGCTTGCATTTCAAAAAGTTCCTGCACTGCTTGATGGTATGCACTGCTCCAAATGGAGAGATGAAGATGCCCTCCACATTCACACTTTTCTTTAGTCAAATTTTGAACATTTCCTCAGCTCCAACACATCCCACAGAATTGCTCTGGGGCCAGACCCACACATTTGGTGCAGCAGCTCCCAAATGTGAGAAGAGCAACGCGACAGCAGCAAACTAGTAACATACAGTAATGTTGTGAGCCAGCCCCTGGGTTGAACTTAGAGAAATTCAGAAATCTGGCTGCAAAGTCAAGCAAAGGCTCTTCCTGGCAGCTGTCCCGACTCTTTGCGTTTTCAAAGCGCTTCTGCACTGAGTTCATGGGATGTGAGAGGTGTTGTTTTTCCCTGATGGCACCATCCAGCCGTTCTCCAAACAAACAAAACCAGCAAGAGCTCTGGAAAGAAAATGAACTGTGCAGGGGAGAGTAGAAGTTCTGACTAAGTGAAGACATTTTATTTGGAGGAGGGGATATAATAACATATAACACGTACTCTTTGAGAGCCCCGTGCAGGGGAAAGTATGTGTTTGCATGGCGGTCAATGGTATCTAAAGGATAGAAAAAGTGTTTCTAGCCTGGTGTTCTAGACACAGACTTGCAGAGATACACTATTTAGTTCAGTTGGAAAGGCCTGGGCTGTATTGTGGAGAGGAATTAAATTTGTTCATAAAGCCTTGCTGTTTTTCATGATCAGGGGTCTCTGGAGAGCTGACAGTGCTCTTGGCTGCGTTCTGCTGTCCTCAGCCAGTTCAGAGATGGGCTGATGGATGCCAAGGGCAGTGAGGCTGATGCCCAGGGTGTGGACCACTCCTGTGGTCCCCCTGCATCAGAAAAAAACCTTTTCCTGTCATCCTTAGGAGCTTTTGCAAACGTTTGCTTAGCAAAATGGTCAAGCAGTAGCACTGATTTTTGCTGAGGGCTGGAGGGTGATGTTTGGGAGAAGGAACCTGTGTCATACCCAGAACAGATTGGTTGATCCTGGGGTTGAAGAATATTTGCAACCCATTTGGTTCCATTGCTCTGATGAGGAGATGGGTGAAGATAGCTTGGGAAAAGTTTGGTGGCATTTGGGTTATATTGCATGTCTGTGTGCATGGGTGTACCAGAGGCTTCACTTTCCTGCACCCTCCAAACTAGGAAGCACCCAAAAACTTGCCCCTTGTCTGCTGTACCATGGCTCTTTGCCTCATTGTAGGCTGCTCCTAACATGGTACCTTTGGCTGAAGCCCTGTGCCACAAAAGTAAACATTTTCTTGGTAGTAGATATTTTTTTAGTAATGACAGGTCTCCAAACAGTAATTCCACTGATTTATTAAAGAAAGATATGCTCGTTATGCTAACAGGCCATCCCATGATAATTCCTGCTGCGGTTTTTACCCTTGTAGTCAGGCAGATCCCACTTCAGCCAACTGTGCAGCATCTCTAACATTGCTGCATCGTCACAGGGATGCCACCTCCAGGGAACTTGCTCCACTGGGAGGATGCAGCATTGCCCCCAGGAACCTAACCATGGATTACACAAACTCAATGTTTTCTGACTTAACATCACTCTAGTCTCTTGTCTGTTGTCTCTGGATGGGCCAAGCTCAGTATTATGGGAATGGTGAGTCCCAGGGTATGGCTCACAGTCACCTGCATCTGCTCCGTTTCTTGACATGTGGGAAGAAATCATGGAGTCATAGAATAGTTTGGGCTGGAAGGGACCTTCAAAGCTCATGTAGTCCAACCCCTGCCATGAGCAGGGACATCTTCACCAGCTCAGGTTGCTCAGAGCCCCGTCCAGCCTGGCCTGGGATGTCTCCAGGGATGGGGCATCCACCACCTCTCTAGGCAAGCTGTGTTTAGCCTAGATGCTTGAGGATGCTGGGAAGACTTCCCTGCCTTCCAGCCTAGCCAGGAAGATGAAGAGATGGACAGTCGCTGTTGGTGGACACATTTCTAGCCCAGGAGAGGAAGGGGAGCACAGCAAACCCTCATCTCCTCTCTCTCACTGCTCTGTGGCTGGTTCACAGATGCTGTGCAGGTAAAACGGTCTCAGGTGCCCTGGGTGGAAGAGACAGAAGCTTAACACCACCCTGTGAGCTGTGGGTTTGTCTGCCCAGGGTGATGCAGGGGAGAGCAGACACAGATGCCACAGCTATAGGCTCATCCAATAATTTTCTTGTGTCATATGTGCATTACCAGTTCAGTCTATCCTTCATTTTCCATGGGGAATGAACATCTTGTAGAGGAAAAAAAACATGGTAACAAGATGAACATGTAGTGCTGTGCCTTGGCTTGCAGACTAAGAACTTATGCTTCATCCTAACAATGACAACTAGCACTGAGCACTGTCACCCTGATGTCCAAAAGGTGATAATGGAACCGATGTAGCATGAATGCCTGTGGATATGTCACCAGTGAATTCAACCCTTCTGTGATTCTGTGCTCACGAACAGAAAAACTGCAAAAACTCTGCATCCTCAATATTCCATGAAGAGCCTAGTGCACACCTCTGGAGTTCCCAAAAGTACTTCTATGGGACAGGACAACAGTAAGGACAGTTGTACCACCAACCATCAGCCACCACAGGAAGTCTTGACCACAAATTAAGGGGAGTACAACTCCTGGGAATACTTAGCCAGTGGATGTTGGCTGTCCTGTAGGCAAAGGAACGGCAAACTCTGCTTAACAGCCATCTCTTATAGCCTCAACAGTCCTTCACCCCTCCTGGAGATCAAGACCATGTGAAGGTAAAGACCTTGGGTGGATGACCCCCCACTGGCAGCTCTTGGGCAGATCACAGAATCCCAGGCTGGTTGGGGTTGAAGGGACCTCTGGAGATCCCCCAGTCCAACCCAGCTGCTAACGCAGGGTCACCAGAGCAGATCACACAGGATCCAGGCGGGTTTGAATGTCTCAGAGAAGGAGACTCCACAACCTCTCTGGGCAGCCTGGGCCAGGCTCTGGCACCTCAAAGGAAAGAANCCAGGCTGAACCAGCTCTCTCAGTCTTTCCTCATCACAAAGGTGCTTCAGACCCCTCAATATCTTTGTGTCCCTCTGCTGGAGTCACTCCAGTAATTCCTTGTCCTTCTTAAACTGGGGAGCCCAGAAATGGGCACAGATGCTCTTGACCAGGTTTCTGTCTTCTCCAGCCATAACCCAAGCAGCGCAGCATTTGGACTGGGATAATGGGCAGTGCAGTTTCCTCCCAGGAGCCACGAAGACTTTTATGACTGCTGAGCCAGGCTGACAGATTAGATTATTAGCTGATTAGAGCTCTCTGGGAAATCAGCACACCTGCGTATTACTGTTTTATGCCTTCTTTCAAGTTCCTGATAAAATAATCTCCCTCATCCTCCCCACCTTCTCCAAAGACCTGGCCTTGCAGCTGTACAAGCAAATGACATCCCCTCCATTTATAACCATCAAAGAAAAAGCAAGAAGGGGAGGGGGAAAAACCCCAACTCTCAATGCTAAGAGCATGCATTAAAATGTTATTAAGTCTCTTGAATTTAATTTGCACAGCTAGAGCTAACCCTGGTCTCTTCAGAGAACCAGAGACAGGAGTGGGCTGAAAGAAAGGACACCCCTTCACCGCTTGCTGTTTTCCAAGTGTATCAGTGCAGAATCTCAGCAGGATAAATGTGTCCCTGCACCACACATGACAGATTTATTCTCCCCGCTTCAGAAAGATGTAGAAATAAAACGAGCAGGTAATCGGTGGCATACCTGGGGAGTTGGCAATCCGCTCGCAGCATCTCCTGCAAGGTGATATAAGTGGAAAGCGAGGCGCATCGCTTATTCTGGGGGTTGTACTTGCATAATATCTCAGCTATTGGTACCGAATGGAGACAAATTTTGTACCTCAAGACCCGTTCATCCCAGATCTAAAGCAGCCTGGGAAGGCAGGAAAAGATGTCTAACTTTTCCTAAATACACAGACAAACAAGGGACTCAGTTTTTCTCCCTGGAAAACTGGGGTGGCCCCTGTGAAGTGACCCTGATTTGAGTTTGCCATTACAATCCAAGAGAGGAAAGCCTGGAGCTGGGGGAGATGCTGATGAACTTGTTGCAGAGATGTCTTGCAGTCACTCGGTGAAAAAGCAAGGTATTTTAATGAAACAGTGGGGTATTTAAAAAAAAAACAACTTGCTCAAATTTTGAGATTCTTCTCATTGCTAGCTCACAATCCACATACGGAGGTGGCATTGCTGTGGTGACGGACGGGTCTTTAGGGGAATGAGTCCACCTTACAGGCACATCAGCCACACCAGCTGAGAGCTGGCATTTGGTAAAAAAATTATAGAAAGGGTCAGACCTCTGTGCCCTCTGCAAGGTTTGCTGTGATGGAGAAAGCCCTGGCCATGTCATCATGGACACAGCTTCAGTCTTACTGCTGGCTTGTACAAACATCAATGTACGACCTTTTCATCACAAACTCCACCTTCTCTGACCCTGTTTGTTTGTTTTCTATGCTGTTCTTTCCTCTGGAACTCAGTAGTCATTTTTGGCTGCCATGGGTCTCTGCAGTTATAGAACCATAGAATC
>VWYH01011273.1:0-13203 GCA_013399365.1 Pampusana beccarii | reverse complement strand
TAGTAACATATGTGGGAAACAAATTCAGAAGTGTTTGCAGGCTCATTTTGCCTTCCACTTTGCTACTTGGCTGCTTACTGGGCTGCCTCCTCCCTGAAGACTCAGAGCTCCTTGTCAGTCTTGAGTCATCAGCTTTAGGAGCTCGGCTTCCCCGTTTCCATCCAGGTCCTGTGTTACAACTCCATGTCTATCAACTGGGTTGGTGTTAGCAGGTCCAGCTGTAGCTGGTGGCTGAGGACGTGCTAAAGTGATAGGCCTGCTTCCATGTGCCCAAGACTTTCTCCAGAACAAAACACAGTCACTTAAAGTGCAAAACGTGTAAGGCCAAGTCAGACAAGTAGACCATCCATCCCACTGTTTCTTTAGCTGTGCTGTGGTGCTCCAGGGCAGCCACAGCCCTTCTTTGCCTCCTTGCTTCCCAGGCAGGTCCCTGTCCCACAGTTGCTGCTGGGGCATCACTAAAACCTTGACCTGGGAAGGGATCTGAGTTTACAGGTGTCCTGAAAAAAGTGAGAAACCCTGCTCAAAAACATGAACACTTGGGCCTGTTCCCTGTTCCAGTTCACAGCACAACCTCATCAAACGTATTTCATATTTCACCTGAAGCCTTTTGTAATGGCAGCCTAAACCTCTGTGTGTGGCACAGGCAGGCTCTCTGCTTCAGGAGGAGCAACGTGCTCTGACCTTGCCAGGAAATCCTGTCTGCAGCGCAGTCTTGGGCAGCTTCTCCTCTCTCTCTTTTCTGTCAATGAGTCTTGGTGACAGCTCTGGCCAATAGGGAGCTGATACTCTCAACTGCTTTGAAACTTGCAGCGATCATGCCCACGTAGAATTCTCAGTCTTGAGGGGTACAGGATGGGTAAAACGTAGACTGAGGATTCAGAGCCTCAGAAAGGCAAACTTTTGGCTGTTTAGGAGGCTAGTATGCAAGATCCCTTGAGAAACTGCCCTCAGAGACAAAGGAGCAAAAGTAAACTGAGAGATATTTAAAGACATTTTTCTTAGGGCACAGGAGCTCTCAGTCCCAACATGCAAGCAGTTGGGAAGGGAAGGCAGGAGGCCAGTTTGGCTAACCCATGACCTTTTAGCCAAACTAAAACACAGAAACAACATGCATGGGCAGTGGAGTCAGGGATATACAACCTGGAGAGGTTATAGGGATGTGGCCCAGGAGTGCAGGGAGAAGATGAGGAAAACCAAGGCACAGATTGAGCAGAAATTGACTAACGGTGTAAAAAATAACAAAGGCTTCTTCAGGTACATAAGACAAAAAAAAAAAAAAAAAAAAAAAAAAAAAAAAAAAAAAGATGAAAAAACTGTACCCCCCATGATGAGTGAAACAGGGCACCTGGCTACAACCAACATGGAGAAGCCCAAGGTACTTTTTTGCCTCAGTCTCAAACAGCAAATTCTCTAACCAAACCACACAAGTAGCGGAATCCAAAGGCAGGGACACCCACCCTAGGAGAAGACTGGGATGGAGACCATCTAAGGAACCTTCGTATGTATAAGTCCCTGGGACCTGATGAGGTGCATCTGCAAGCCCTGAGGGAACTGGCAGATGAAGTTGCTCAGCCACCAGCCATCATGTTTGAGAAGCTATGGCAGACCAGATGAAGTTATTGCTGACTGGAAAAGCGGAAACATAGCTGTCATTTTTATAAAGGAAAAAAAGAAGACCCAGGGAGCTACAGGCTGGTCAGTCTCACCTTTGTGCCCAGCAAGATAACGGAGTAGATCCTCCTGGAAATTATGCTGAGGTACATGGAAAACAAAAAGGTGATTGGTGACTGTCCACATGGCTTCACTAAGGGCAAATCGTGCCTGAAAATTTATTGGCCTTTTATGACAGAGTTGCAGTATTAGTGGAAAAGGGGAGTGACTCATGTCATCTATGTGGACTTCTGAAAAGCATTTGACACTGTCTTGCACAGCATCCTTGTCTCTAAAACAGAGAAATATGGATTTGACGGATGGACCATTTGGCGGATAAGGAATTGGTTTGATGTTTGCACTCAAAGAGTTGCAGTCAGCAGAGAGGGTCTTTCAACAACTCCCAGAACAACCTTCTCCATAATTTTACTGACATGAGACTGACAGGATAGTAACTACCAGGGTTTCCTTCTTACTCTTCTTGAAACCTGGAACATTTGCCAGCTTCCAGTCAACTGGGACATCTCCAGATTCTCAAGACCATTGAAAAATAATGGAGAGAGGTTCCACAATAACATCAGCCATCTCATTCAGTAGCATGGGATTATTTTATGTGTTGGCTAGCTGGAGCAGTAGGTCTTGAACAAGTTCAGACTTGACTGGGAGTTTGACACTCCTCCAGTCACGATCTGCTAACACAGAGCTCTGGGGGTCCCAGGGCCCATCATCAGTTTTGAAGACAAAAACAAACAAGGTATTAAAAGTGTTTCCTCTTTGTCTGCATCCCTATTTGTAAGGTGATTTACCTTATCAGGTTATCTCTGATTCTCTTTTTGCTGTTAGCATGTTTTTTGTTTGTCCTTTACAGTATTGACCAACTTGAACTCTAATTGAGCTTTGGCCACACAAATTTTCCCCCTACAGTGGCAAATAGCATCTCTGTAACCCTTCTGTGTCACCTGTCCTCACTTCCAATGCCCATACACTTTCCTTTTCCACCTAAGTTTTATAAGATCCCCACTCATCCAAACCAACTTCTGCCCCACTTGCTTGACTTCCAACACTGTGAAATTGCTTCTCCTGCATTTTTAAGAGACAGCTCTTAAAAAGTGACCGTCATCCATGGATCCCAACNTCTGGGGGTCCCAGGGCCCATCATCAGTTTTGAAGACAAAAACAAACAAGGTATTAAAAGTGTTTCCTCTTTGTCTGCATCCCTATTTGTAAGGTGATTTACCTTATCAGGTTATCTCTGATTCTCTTTTTGCTGTTAGCATGTTTTTTGTTTGTCCTTTACAGTATTGACCAACTTGAACTCTAATTGAGCTTTGGCCACACAAATTTTCCCCCTACAGTGGCAAATAGCATCTCTGTAACCCTCCTGTGTCACCTGTCCTCACTTCCAATGCCCATACACTTTCCTTTTCCACCTAAGTTTTATAAGATCCCCACTCATCCAAACCAACTTCTGCCCCACTTGCTTGACTTCCAACACTGTGAAATTGCTTCTCCTGCATTCTTAAGAGACAGCTCTTAAAAAGTGACCGTCATCCATGGATCCCAACACCTTCAGAAGCAGATTCCCAGGGGACCTTACTAACTGGCTCCTTCAGCAGCTTGAATTCTGCTCTCCCCATATCCATGGTCAAAGTTTTGCTGGTGGTTTTTCTCATGTCACCAATCTGAAACTCAACTTCTTCATAGTCACTGTGACCAAGACAGTCACCAATTACCATGTTGCCCATGAGTCCCTCTCTGTTTACAAACAACGAATCTAGGTAGGCAACTTTCCTAGTCATCTCCTTTATTACCTGTACCAAGAAGTTATGTTCAATGTGCTACAGGAATTTCCTCAATCTCTTTGTGTCCACTGTATGATACTCCCAGCTGACACGTGCAAAGCTAAAATCACCCATAAGGACAAAGGCAGCTGATCTGGAGCTATTTCTTAGTTCCTTATAGAATAATTCATCAGTGCTGTCATCCTGGCTGGGTAGTTGATAGCAGACTCCCATGACAGCACCCACTTTATTTGCTTTCCCTGTCATCCTTCCTCAGAGGCTCCCAACCATGTCATCAGCAACTATGGCAAGTGCCATAGGATCAAACCGCTCCCTTACATACAGCACCATGCCCTGGCCTTGCTGGCCCTGCCTGCCCCTCCTGAAGAGCCTATAACTGTCCACCATGGCACACCAGTCACAGGACTTAGCCCACCAGGTTTCAGTTATGCCAATGACATCGTAGCTCCGGGACTGGGCCAAAGCTTCCAGGTCCTCTTGTTTATTTCTCATGCTGCGCTCATTAGTATAGAAACATTCCAAATGTGCTCCAGTGTAGTCACCACATTGTGGAGCAGATGGAAGGACCTCATTAGCACAACTTCCCTCAAACTTTGGCATGCTGACCAGCAACCTATCACTTTATTTGATAAAGCAATTTTTCAAATGTAAGGTTATTTCAACTATTGTCTTGAAAATCTTACTTTGCAGTTACATTGTTAACCCCAAGTCTGTGGCCATGTAATTATACCAAAATTTTGATCTTATTACTATGCAAAGCAAGAAAGTACACAATGCTTTTTATGCATGGTATCAATTCAGTTGTTTTATAGATCAGATTTTTGTTACAACCAAAATGCTGAATTGTTCACCTTTAGTGTGCAGAAATATTAGAAATAAATCATGAAAATTACTTGTGCCAAGAGATTGGTTGTAGTTTTGTTATTTCGATACTTTTTTTTTTTTTGAAGCGTATGCCCTCCACAGGTCAAATAGGGAAGACTGTAGGCATTGATTCTCATGCAAACCTTGCTCATAAATCATGCTCCAGCTGTCTTGGACACAAGGATGAACTGTTAATCACACCAGACTGGTACACATCTTTATAATAAGATCATCCTTCTCCTTCTTATGGTCTGACAAAAGGGACACAATGTTTAAATTTCATTGGGAGTTTGAATTAACAATCTGTAAGGAGTTCAAGTTCCTATTTCTCAGATTGTTGTAAGCAAACCCACTCAACAGGATGAGATGGGGGAAAGAGCAGAAGGGAAATACAAAATTAGGCTTACTGTGTCTTCTGCATTTTGTGCACTTGAAATGCATATGAAGAGCTATAGGTGAAATCCAACAGCTCTATGAAAACCCCTCCATTTTGACAGAATTATAAGACACGGAAACAGAAAGTTGTGTGGTGTTTGGCATTCAGTGCTCTATGCTGCCAAGTCCATGCTGGGATTCTGGTCTGAAGATCAGATGACAGTTCAGCCTGGTGGGAAACTTCATTCTTTCAGCACCATTATTTTGAAATAAAGGGAAAAATACTTCATTGCATAGCAGTAGGTAGAGGTTTTAGCTCATTTTTGTCTGCAAACCCTGTTTTGCCTCATTTTTGCTGCCCGAGTGGAAGTACAATTTTTTGCCTTGAAGTCTGCAGCCTTTCTGGAAGCTCTTGTCATGGACTCCAGGGTTTTAAACATCAAAAGCCCAGAGTCTACTGCTGAGGCAGTAGTCTATGGAGAGTGAAACCTGGGCAAGTTTTCACTGCACAAGCCCCTCTCCAAGTTGTTTGTCAGGTATCTGTTGCCAAAGCTGGTGCTCTGCAGTCTGTTACGTGTTGTGGTGGATGACCCCAGCTGGCAGCCAAGCCCCCACCCGGCCTATTTGGGGAGAGAATCGGGAGAGCAGAAGTGGGAGTTGCTTGTGGGTGGAGATAAAGGCAGGTTAATAAATGAAGAAAAGCAAATGGTGCAAATGCAATCACTCACCACCTCCCATCAGTAGATCCATGCTCACCCAGCCTCTGAGTGATGACTGCTTTGTGAAAGTCCCTGCGCTCCAGTTTTATTGCTAGGCACAGCACCATGCAGAATCAGATGTCCTTTGGTCAGTTGGGGTCTAATGTCCTGGCTGTGTCCCTTCCCGGCCTCTTGCCCACCCCCAGACTTCTCCGAGGACGCAGCACAAGAAGCGGAGAAGGGCTTGAGGCTGTGCAAGTTCTCCAGTAGCCATAACACTGACGAGTTACCAAGATTGCTCACCAGTCTAAAACACAGCACCATAGGAGTTCATCCAAACCAGACCTGGTACAGTCGCCATGAGTGAGAAACAAGGTGTAGCTGTGGACACTCACCTCGTTCTTCTCCAGGCCCATGTTATGCTGTATTTGTAAGAAAAGGTAAAGAAGGGGAAAGAATAAAAGACATTGCAGAGAGCAGATAAAGCATGGGGACTTGCTGCGTTCCTTTTCAAATTAAGAGTTGTGCACACATGTGTACATGTATATACATATGCAGAGTCCATAGTGAGCCGTTGTCACCTGATGCTGAGGGAACAGACAGGTTCTCTAAGGGCCCTTGGCAAAATGATTACACTGCTAAGCTGTAGCTAGAAAAAAGGCTTTATTTTCTTAAGATGATATTATGATTAGTATAGCACACAAGTCATTATTAGAATGGCATGGGATTTCTACAAGAGGAATCGATCATAGATAGTGTAATAATACATTTATTATTTTTTAATTTATTTATTATTGTTTATAATTGTTTATTTATTATCGTTTATTATTTATTGTTTATTGTTTATTTATACATTATTGTTTATTTATTATTGTTTATAATACAACTTAATTTTTAATTTCTGATCGCCTAGATCATAATTTATGATTTCTAATCACCTGGAACATCTTCACATCAGGTCAAATCTTAACATGTGGTTTGCTGTATCAACATTGCAATCATAATCTAGATTTGAAAAACATGTGAAAGAATATGAGTCACTCCCTGAATCATCAGAGGATGCAGATGACGGTGGAGGCGTCTCTGCCACTGGAGGGTCATGGGTCTCGCAGTCCAGCAGCAGCTCTGGTCCAGGTTCCCCGCAGAGGCCTTGTAATTGCTTGGTTTTATAGACAATGCTGTGTGCTGCTACACCACCCTATTCTGTGGTAGGGCCATGACCATGACCTGGTGGGCCAGGTGCCTGGGACCTTCAACGCCAGTAAGGAGGGGAGGAGTCAGCCTGGTGTTCAGGAACCTTGAGGCAGTAGGGAGGGGAAGGTTTCTCTGTTTGGACCTTCAGGGCCTGAGAATGAGGGGAAAGGAAACGAATACGTGACCCACTCTGCCACAGAGAATGGCTACTTGCGTCATAAAATGGAATTAGTTAAGCTAACCACATTACCAGGGCTCGGTAGGAGGGAGTACCAGTCACTCTTTACTCTAAACTTACTTCTGGGGAGAGATGGGCGTGAGGCACATGCCACTTCCCCTCAGTTCTGACCCCCAGCCCCACCAACACTTCAAGGGCCTAGGGCCAGAGGACAGGGGTGTGAGGGCAAAGGACAATCCTGCCCCCTGCAGCTCCAGGACAGGTTCCAGGGCAGCATGAGAGGAAAGGCCTGAGGCTACGAGTGAAAGACTGCACCACTGCATGTGGGAGCCTTTCAGCCTCCATTACACAAGACACTAAGGACATTTTCGAATGATGTATGTGCAGCGTGCAAGAATCTATACAAACATGCAATACATATAGTATGTATGTATATACTATATAGTATATAACATACATAGATAATTTGTATGGGTAAAAATACTTGTAGAGGGAGAAAGCAAATCCATCTATATCACTTACAGTCCATGATATTAGAATTAAAATAACCTCTCTTGAGCAGTAGCCCACTCACATAAAAGTGTCATGCACAATTTTTAAAAGGCAATATCAAGCCCTATAATGAATGAGAAGATCATGCTTTATGGTCTCTAGAAGTCCATAAGCTGACACCCTTGCATGTTTAATGTGAGCATCCTTACAGTTGCTTGCTTGACCTAATGTTAAGCCTTCATTTCATATGGAGCTGCTTTCCTGCTACATGAATTGATCAGGTCCACCAGCATCTGAGTTCCACATTGTTCTGAAGAGGCTGTTCCAGTGCTCCATCAGTGTCTTGTTGATAATGACTTCAAAAACCATGGGAAGATTACCTACATGAAACTTTTCAAATTGGGGTGGTCCTGCAGGCTACTCATTTCATCACTAAGAAATAGGACTTGAGGATATCCAGTTCACCAGTGCCCAAATTCCTCTGAACCTGCAAGCTGCATGATTTGCCATCAGTTCTTGCATTATTGTGCACTGCCACCTCCAGCATTACTGCCTGAGCACTTCTCCTCCTCATTTTCCCTGAGGAAGGCAGTGGTGCTCTCTCTGGCTACCCTATTTATTGATCCCTTAGGAAGGGGGAAATGGGAGAGCTGTAGCCACGTTGCTGACCCTGGAGAGCTTGGAAACTGACTACATCTTTGTTAAAAAACGCAGACAATCTTGTTTCAGGTATTTCTGCATCCCTACTACCTCCCTTGAAGGTAACTCGCTTTCAAGAACAGGAATGGTGGGTGATTTTGATTTCAGCAAACAGTTTTAGGCTGCTGTAAACACCAAGTGGTCAGTCTTGGCACTGGAGTAGCCTGGAGTTGCCTCAGCTTTCAGAAATGGGAAAGTCTGTCTCTCTCATATTAGTGGCTCCCTCAGTCATACGTCAGCACACTAGGCAGTTGGGTAAACCCTTAGTGCAGATCTGTGAGGTTGTCCTCTCTCACCAGAGCTCTGAGAGCTTCCTGTGCCTTCGCTGTGGGTCAGTCTTCTCTACTGCTGTCTTCTATTTGTTGGTTTGGCTATTTTTAATGCCTGCAAACACATTTCTGCAACTGTTGTCAGCAGGGATCCTACAGTTTTACAACCCTTATGGCTTTTGCAAGAGATTTTGTCATAATTTCCTCAATTTTGCTCTCATTTTCTATTTCTGTGTCTTTTCATACATCTGTTTACATCAGTTTGAAGAGTTGACAAATTAACTTATCTCTTGGATAATTTCCTGGGTAAATTATGCAATGTTACACTGAACATTGTATTAGCAATGAATACGTGGGGTTATATCACAGTTATCAGCATGAGGGGTATCAAGTTAGAGAAAAAGCATTACTACAAGACTTTAAGACTTCAAGTCAGCTACCCAGCTTTAACATATGCACAGTAGAATCCTGATTTTAATAAATAAACTAAAGCAATTTGCTGCAAGTTTTGGTTTAGAAAAGAAAAATTAAAAAAAAAAAAAAAGAAAATCTGGTGTTCACCAGTCCCATTTCAATCTAACTGCAAAGCAAACCCTTGATGAAGGACTAAAGCAATTAAAGACTTCTGCTCTATTTAAAACTGTATTATTCACACACAGAAGTGGCAAAATATGTGTTACCAGTGAATATTCCCCTAGCACGTGGCATAGTGAAAAGCACTCTTCTGCTTTCAGTTCTGCTGTGTTTCAGAAAAGGCAAAAACATTTTGCACAAAATCTGAGGGAAACATGAACTTTTAAAATCAGTAAATCAGTGACTCTCCATGCCTCTAAAAATCAAATCATAGTTCTGAAGTTCTGGACTGCTGAGCTCCCTTGCATTTACCACTCACCTTTTGAAGGGAAATACTGCTGTAATTTGCTGAAGTTATATCTTAGGTTAAAAACAAAACAAAACAAAACAAAAAAACAACACAACACAAAACAAACAAACAAACAAACAACAAAAAAAACCAAGCACTCTGTGTTTCTATTAGTATTCAGCTATTCAGCTAAAGTTACAGTTTCACTCTGCATGGAATTGAAACTCTTGTGCTCTTGGCTGAGTGACAGTGAGTTCATAGTGTTAAAAAAATGAAAATCAGCCTAGTCCGAAAGAAAAGGCAAAGCATCAGTACGTCTATTAAAACTTTTGAAGTCTGTGGGTATAGATTGTAAGGAAGATCTCCAAGGACACTGAGCACCTGTAAAAATTACAGGGTTGGATGACTGGACACTGCTACCAGTAAATAGCAGAGAAGCCATACTTTATTACAGTACTTTTTGTAATCAGGCAAAAAGGTGAGAAATATACTCCTGAACCTCTAGTGAATTAATGAGCACTTTCCTAAGCCTTGATTTAAATGCCAATGATGCTGTACACTTTCTTGGTTTTGTATATGTCTATATGACTCAGCTACTAAAACCGGGGAATTTTAAAGTACGATTGCAGATTCTTTCGCTGTTCATTCTTCAGGTTCCAGTCTTCCAAAATGAGTTCCTCAGGTCCACAAGAGTCAGAGAAATTTTGAACCGCTATTTAAAATGTAAAAAGAAATGTGTAGGGAAAGAAGACACAAAAAGCCCCACCCCACTTAATAAATATCCTAACCATTGAACGACGCCTGTTAAGCATAGAAACTTCTAAGAAGGAAACTCTCCGACATCATGTTCCATGAAATGCTGGATTGTCAGCAGCTTAAGTCTATCCATGTCAGGTTTAACTTGATCTCTTCTACACTCTCCCAGTGGGTTTTTACTATATTTTCTTATGCTGTTTCCTGTGCTCTTACCACTATCCTTTTCTTCTTGGTTTTGGTTCCCTTCCCTGAAGTCTTATTCACTCAATAGATATTTCTTCCACAATGTATTAATCTTAGAGATTTTCTGCTTATATTAGGACATGACTGATTCTTAGTAAAATTAGAGTCCTTGACACTATTAGCAGCAGAAATGGATCCCAAACAATTATAAAAACTACTAAACTTTGAAATATATAATATTGTTAATGTCAATTAACAATTTCTGTCTCTTTATTTGTGCAGTTTACACTAAAATAGTGGGAAAAAAAAAAGAAGGAACTTGAGCTTCTGCAAATATTAAGTGCCTCACATGAATGTTACCCTTACGTAACACATTTGTCTCCTAGCTGATTAATATCATGATATAAAGTATTTTGTAGCTGCCTTCCTTTGGAGTTGAGCTGAAGAGAAAGAAGAACGGTGATTGCTGCTGTTGTCTTGTGTGAGTTATGTCATGTTATACTCTCCTCCACACCTGAGTTCAACCAGTGGGGACCTCTTTTATGCTATTTTCTTCTGCTCTGATTTATAGTCTCTTCCAGCAACAAATCTGCCGGATCTGGAAGCACACAGAAAATGGTAGGTTAAACTTTCATTTTAAATTTGCTCTTAGACAACCTTCACTGGAACTGTTGTGAAAGACTTTCAAGAACATAATCACCTTTTCTGCTCTCTAAATATTCCAGTTTATTATNGAAGAATAACCTACATCATTACGGGTTTGTGCACATCCTACTACATACCAGCAAATTAGTGCTTTTTGAACTTCTATAAAGCCAAGCATAGAGCCCAGAGAAAAGGACAGCTCACGTGCATACCTCTAGCTGTAATTTTAAACTAGCTTCCCATTGCAAAGATGTTGCACAAGTGAGTGTTGCTTGTTTCCTCTAATTAAAACAATGTTTTTAATTTGTGCTGCTACTATAACAGATACAAGGGTTTACACATGAAAGTAGTTAGAGCACCAGAATGTACCAGTTCACAGTTAAAATGGCTAATGCATTAAAAAGGTTTCAGGAAAGGGAGGGATATACAAATAAATGAGGCACAAAGATGGTAGGAGCTAGGCTGTCTCTGTAGCAACACTTCAGTTCCTAAAAGTATTGCAATACATGAGAGTTCAAAATCTGAGCATTGCAAATGTCTCAAGAGGCACTTTTTTGGACTTCTTAGAAACCTACAAATACGTTTGTGAAGGTTATTAAAGCCCAGAGTAATTGCATCTAGTTTTAGGCACCTAACCCTGCAGTGCTGGTCTCTGTTTGGGGTGTGATCAGGCAGAGGTCCCTCTGTCTCCAGCGCTGAGTAATGCCTGCAGTGGGGCCTCTCTCTCCTTTCTCTCTGCCACTCTCTCTTTTCTCCTCTCTGCCACTCTCTCTTTATTGTCAGTGAAGCCCAGGCTGAAGGCAATTAATTGAGGAGCTTAGGTGAGTGCCTAAAATTAGGTGCCTGAGTGCAGTGGCCAAGTATGAGTTCATGTAGAAAGCTTGTGGCAATCTAGACTACAATCCCACCTTGATCAGGTCTTACTCTATTGCTTGCATAGAAGGTTTTAGTTTGTTTTAGCAGATATTTAAAGGTTGACTGTAACTAACATATCCACAAGAGCAGCATATCCGTGGAGGAAAAGAGTTCTTAAAATAAAGCTAGGACGGTGGCAGGAAATGACTGCATTTTCCCTTCTCCAAATTTGCTCCCCACTTACTCTCATTATTCATATGCATCGTTTTCGTCCAAGTGCTTGTCTATATCAGGAAATCAGAAATGTTAATAACTCTTTAAAGTTGATTGATTAGACTGTACCGAAGACAGTGGTGAACCGTGTTACCCAGTGTCTTCTGTCTGGGTGATTTTCCAAAGT
The DNA here is from genome assembly GCA_013399365.1 of Pampusana beccarii. Lineage (NCBI taxonomy): Eukaryota > Metazoa > Chordata > Aves > Columbiformes > Columbidae > Pampusana > Pampusana beccarii. The sequence goes on along the minus strand of VWYH01011273.1, from coordinate 1,278 downwards.
TAATTGCTGTAAAACAAATGAAGATTATTTTGATTCTCAAAAAATGACTTCATAAGCATCGAAAATAATTAAATGTGAATTCACACCATGGCCTGGTTAGTCCAGGTTAGCCTTCCCTGAGAAATTGTATGAATAGAATAATAGAATCAGAGGATGATATTCATGGCTACACTCAACAGGGTTTTCACTTACTGTTTGAGTGGGTCTTTATATATTCTCGTGTCCCAGCTAAAAACAAAAATACACACACACAAAAAACCAAACCACAAACAAAACAAACCAACAAACACACAAACAAAAACACCACCAAATTTCTGTGTAGCCTGAATACTAATCATCTGATTTTCAACTGCTTAACTAGGTATACACATTTAGTCAATATTGTTTCACACATAACTAATCCTGGTTGTTTAAGAGCACTCTGTGTGCCATGCATCTCCAAGTCTTCACCATTGAGTTTTCCAAGGAGAAATGATGATATTTTTGTGAGTTTTATTGTCTTTAGATCTCTTGACCAACACCAGACACAGGCACTTAAGAAGCTGTGCAAGGCAGCAGAATGGTCATGCCTGCTCTGCCTGTGCTAGGCAAGCCAAGGCTGGCAGCCAGCTTGCCTGGCTGGATCCCTCTGGCCAGAAGGGCAAGGCTTTTTAACATCAACTGCTGCTGAAGAAGTAACCAGTATCTTGTGAAATATTAAAAGCTTATTGTTCGTCCCATAATACACACAAATACATAAAGTAGGCAAGACCTCAAAGAATTGACAGATAGTGTTTTGGAAGGTTCTCCAATGTCTGTAGGATTTTGGCTCTGACTATTTACTGTTTATCAGTCTTTTATGGGACGTGTTCAACCTTCAATCTGTCTTTGATTTTCATTTTTACACTTCGTTCTTAATGGGCAGTGAAAATGCAAGTAGGTATTAAAACATATGGAAGTGTGGACATTGACTGGCTAGGGTCAACTGCATATCGTCCTGACAATTATTAGAGGAAGAATCCTTATGATAATGCGACATTTGAATTAGGCAACCAACTATTAGTCAGTGTGGTTTTGAAAATTTTAACTAGCTTTTAAGTGAGTGTAGTTTTTTTAAAAAATAACTTTGCTCATTTATACAATCATACAACAACAACCTTCTGGATGTTTAATGCTGCTTCTTTCTCAATTAAAAAAAAAAGAAAAGAAAATAAAAATAAAACTAACAGCAATGCAGCCTTTAATCACAACCCATGCCATTTTTTCAGTAGATTTTTAAAAATGATTAATTATTTAATG
>VWYH01011272.1:64936-102971 GCA_013399365.1 Pampusana beccarii | reverse complement strand
TTCCCCAAGTTATACTGGAACCTGGGGTTGTTCCTGCCCAGATGCAGGACCCTACACTTTCCCTTGTTGTATTTCATCAAGTTATTCCCTGCCCAGCTCCCCAGCCTGTCCAGGCCTCTCTGGATGGCAGCACAGCCTTCTGGGGTGTCAGCCACTCCTCCCAGTTTAGTGTCATCAGCAAACTTGCTGATAGTACACTCAATTCCCTCATCTAAGTCATTGGTGTATATATTGAATAACACTGGTCTCAATACTGACCCTTGAGGCACTCCACTAGATACAGGCCTCCAACTGGACTTCAGCCGATTGACCACGACTCTCTGGCTTCTTTCCTTCAGCCAGTTCACCTCACTACTCGATCATTCAGTCCACACTTCCTCAGGTTAGCTGTGAGGATGCTGTTGGAGACTGTGTCAAATGCTTTACTGAAGTCAAGGTAGACCACATCCACCACTCTGCCATCATCCATCCACCAGGAGCAGGTTTTCTGTCAGGACTTGTGACCCCTGTGGGGGACCCACGCTGGAGCAGTCTGTCCCTGAAGGACTGCACCCCATGAAAGGACCCACACCAGAGCAGCTTGTGGAGAACTGCAGCTCATGGGAAGGGCCCATATTGGAGAAGTTTGTGGAGAACTGTCTCTTGTGGGAATCACTCCACATTGGAGCAGGGAAAGAGTGCAAGGAAGAAGGAGCAGCAGAGACAGCGTGTGATGAACTGGCTGCAGCCCCCATTCCCTATCCACCTGCGTCACTGACAGGGAGGAGGTAGAGAAATCAGGCGTGAAGTTGAGCCTGGGAAAAAGGACAGAAGCCACTGGCACATCCTCTCTTCAGGTGGGAACAGCAGGAGGTTATGTAAGTCAGACTGTAAAGCCAAAGGAAAATATAGAGCAAAACTGCATGCTGCCCTAACTGTGAAGCTGAAGCGCATGCAGGAATGTCATAGTAGCTTTGTATTTATGGTGGATGCGATTGCACTTTCCACCTTTAAATGAAAGTCCTAATTCTCTTGTCTTCAATCATCTCAGGGATGTTGTTTTTAAAACAGTAAATTTTAAAACCATGGCACACAGGAAAGCTGAACTGACTTCCAGAACTTTCACTTTACCACAAACCAGTTGTAACACACAGGAAAGTAAAGAGAACTTTATGGAGCCAGTTCAGCATGTGTGAACAACATTCCAGGTCTGTTCCCCGTTTTCAATGGGCAGCAGATTGGGCCTGACAGCAAGAACAGTGTTTGCCTTATCCACCAGTGATGAGGCCATCAGCCTGAGCTCTGTGCCCACTGGCAAGGCATACATGCAGAACTTGCAGACCAAAGTGGCCCACCACACAGCTGAAAGAGAAAACAGCTTTATCTGTTAGTTGAGGTTTCTGGCTGATGCTTAACACTTTCAGCTCAGCAGCTGAGGAAGGGATGTACGTAAAACAGGTGTCACTGGACCTTTCAACTTTGAATGCCTGACCAGCTGCCAGTTGGCTATTTACAATAGAAGACAAAACAAGGTTTCTGACAGCCAAACTTCCTTTGCTCTCTCTTCCTCCTCCCATGGCTGAGCAGACTCTGATCTGAAAAAGCTGCTCTGCCGGTGTCTGACTGGACAGGATTGCGCTGGTAAAGTGCAGATCTGACCCAGTTTGACTTGGCTGTTCAATTTTGAATGGCACACAGCCAACTTGCTACCAGTTGGGTTATTCATGCTGCAATAGGAAGCAATCTTCCTGACATGCAAACTTCCTTCTTCTTCTGCCTGAGCAGCAGTGCAGGCAGTCAAAGATGCTGAGCTAGATAAAGACCAATTTGACCCCGTAAAGATATGGGTCTTGACCCAAGGTTGTACTTCAGCTTCATTTTGCTAGCCAGCAGCAAAAAAATCCATCGTTATCCATGGCAAATCCTGGAAAGACAGAAAGGCAGTTCTTGCAACAGAGAATTGCTGTTAGAGCTGCTATCCCATATTCAGCTGCAAATGTGTGATCTGGAAATCCTTAGTAAATAAAATAGGCTATTGAAAGTAGTAATCTAAATTGGAATCCAAGGTGCCATCACAGAGTTTGATTACGCTCATCCTACTGTTAAGAATGCTAATCTATTTAGAAAGGGCTTCATCATCTGAAAGGTATCTGGCTATATGAGATCACATTCTTCCTCTCCCTTTCCATTCTCATGGAAACTCTTAATCCTATTAAAAAAATAAGCTACATCAGCCTGCAATAGGTTTCATTATTCTGGTCACTTGAGCTGATGCACAATATTCTTCCTGCGGGATGGTGTGTTAGAAGAACTATCTATCCCATCTAGGAACACCATGGCACCAATACAAGCCATGTGTTTGTATAAGGCTCTCTTTAGCTCCTTATCTGAAGAGGAAGGAGAGGCTTGGAGTACCAGGAGGAAAGAAATAGGGAGCTTTATTATTTATTTTAGTTTCCAACTGAAACAAAGATTTTTTTTCTGCCGAAGATTGATGCCTTTTATACTTGTTTCTGTGCAAAAGAAGCAGAGGAATAAAGGTAACAAAGGCAGTGGATTTTAGAAAAACGGTAGCAATGAAACACATCTCAAATACCTCAGGTATGTAATTCTGCTCTCAGCCAAGACAGTTGATGTAGAACAAGTTAAATCTGGAGAATTTGGGGTGTATATTGTACTCTATTTACAAAGAAAGTACACAGAATTCTGTCTCCTCGAATACTGTAGGGACAAACAACAGGAGACAGTTTCTTTGTTCAGAAAACCAAATCTGTTTTAAGCCAGCATTCTGTCCAAAATTAGAACTTTCTCTCCCTTTCTGGATTTTTTTCCAGGGCCATGATGCTGGTACTTCCTTGGCTGGCCCTGGCTTTTTTTGGCTGCATTTTTGTTAGGTTCACTTCATACTCACACATCTGCAACTCTACAGTCTTGACTGAAACCGTTGTCTGTGTTCGCAAAATGTCCCAAAGAAAGTTTTTTGCATGGTACAGTCCAGGCTTTCCACATCAATTTGCTGGTCTATGGCTTGAGTAGAAGTTTTGACCGTGTCTTTTGTTGCTGAGCAAAAGGGTATTTAATTATTTTCTCATTGAGGTCATATGAGAGTCTACCAGACAGCTATACTGAGGTTTGAGTTCACCAATATGTCAAAATAATGAGGCCTGACAGGCCCCAGCATCTTCCAGCCTAGAAGTGTCGTATTTATTAAAAGAAAATAAGTTAGAATATGCAGGAATTCAATTGGCAGGTTGACAACATGATCAGAATTGAGAAGATAAATCTGAATTATATAAAGGTGTGATTTAAAGTGGAGCTTTCTTACAGCTTTAGATTGTTATGTGGTTAGGTAGCCTGGATTTTATTTGATTAAATTCCCTTTGAATTTGAATTAAGCTAAATAAAAAATTATTTCTTGAAAACAGTATACAAAAAGGAACTCACTGACCTTTACTGAATCTACTTGAATAGGAGGATGACAAATCTGGTGAGGGGCCTGGAGCACAAGTCTTATGAGAATCAGCTGAGGGAACTGGGTCTGTGCAGCCTGGAGAAAAGCAGGCTGAGGGGAGACCTTATCACTGTCTACAATTACCTGAAAGGAGGTTGCAGCATGGAGGGTGTTGGTCTCTTCTCCCAAGTAACAAGTGATAGGAAAAGAGGAAATGGCCTCAAGATTTGCCATGGGAGGTTTAGATTGGATATTAGGAAAAAAATCTTCACTGAAAGGGTTGTCAGGCACTGGAACAGGCTGCCCAGGGAAGTGGTGGAGTCACCATCACTGGATGTGTTTAAAAGGCATTCAGATGAGGTTCTTAGGGACATGGTTTAGTGCTAGAGTTAGGTTAGGCTATGGTTGGACTCGATGATCCTGAGGGTCTCTTCCAACCAAAATTATTCTATGATTCTATGATTCTGATTCTACTTTAAAATTAATTAGGTTTCATATCCTTGAGGGTCAACTTTTATGTCTGAAATATAAATAGTAATACCCTATGTCCTTTCAAGATACCCATGAAAAAGAAAATGGTCGGTCAGTGCAATATAATTATATATTGACATGCTTGAAGCAGCATGGAATAGGCTTTCAGTATTGTTCCAAAAAATAACTCCAGCAGATGATACACAAAACAGAAGGTATGACAATGTGATTCTTCTGCCAGATTTGCTCATAGCAGCAGTGGTTGACAGATGTGACTCACGAACACTGATTTAGTAAACGCTTTGCTGCTTGTGAGGGTGGCATATCCCTAGTTTGTCCAGTTTAGGAATCAAATAGGAGAGTTGACTTAATTAATGAATGGGAAAGTGGCATAAACATGCTGCTTGATTGGTCCTAAAACTAGCTGAAATTCAGCTTAATTTGACTGGCAGTGTGATGTTTGTTTTATTATTAATTTGTTTTTTGAGTTTCTGAATTTTCTGAAATTATTACACAATTATGTATTTTTACTTTTTTTTTCTTCATGGATGGTTCCATCATAATTTTTTCATGTTTTTTTAATAATGCAGTAGTGCAAATATTTTATTTCCATTCTAAAAACGAATGAGGTCTGCTCAGTACTGATACGAAACACTTTCTTCAGGCTAACATGTCTTGTTTGTGTTACTTAAAAGTAATTTGACACATTACCTCAGAAAAATGCTTTCCAAGCTCAAGCTTTTTTAGCATCCCGTTTTAGCAAATGGAGGGCAGCAATTGTCTCAGCCTCCAACTCTACTCTTCCTGTTCTTGTGGATCACCATCACAGAAAACAAAGACCCTAATATCTCTTTCTCTTCTGGCCATGCAAGTTGCCTGTCTTCCTAGTGAGCAGACAACTTACCTGGATAAAGGTAAGTAGCATATATACCAGCTTCTTGTCTCTGAAGTGTTTCAGTGTAAACCAAATCTAAGTCACATGTTATACTAGGCAAATGAGCTAGTGATAGCAAGAAACACATGCTAGCAGGTGCCAACAAACATCTACGAGCACAACTTACATAAAATCATCTAATGGTATTGAATTTTATATATATATAAAAATACTTTTTTTTTTTTCCAGAATAGATTCCAGAATGCAATCTAAATCTTTTCTGAAGTAAACTCCTTTTTGACTGAAGAACTTTTTGTTGGAAGTAATACAGCTTTTCAAGAGAGCAATAAGTTGATTTGAAAGAACTTTTTCTGACAGAAGTTACTCAGAAAACGTTTCTCAACTACAGCCACTCCTGACCCTATAAAATCATCTCTAAAGCTTGAAAACTGTGATGGTTACATATGCACTACTGTGTTCCTTTGACTTTTCCCCTTCCTTTAAAATGTAAACCCATGACAGATCCATCTATTTGTTTATCTTTCACAGTACAGAGCCATGCACATTTCTGGTCCTATACAGATGATTAATAATGTCATGACTTCTTAGCTAGTGACTATGAAGAAACAGTTTGCTTCTTACCCTCTGCTTCATAATTTGAAGACTCCCACCCCCTTCTATGACACACAGGCCTGTCATTCTCTTTCACTGTCATTTCCTTCTATTTTATCTAAGCGTTTCAGAGTTTTCCCCAGGAAATTCTTTTCTATTCATTTTTAGTGTTTTTAAGGGAGCAAACAAGATGAAAGCTTAAGGAAAAAAATGTTGTCTTTCGTGATATTGTAAATATAGCTGATGTTTCCCTTTTTGTAGCTATGTGGGATGCAATCTGGAAACTATTAAGGTCAATAGCACCTAGTGAAGCCTTCATTTTAAAGCAGAGCAAACACTGCTGAAATAGGGTATCTTTCTAAACCTGTTAAGGAGCAACACAAAGAGCAATGGAACAAGGGATTCCAGTAGATATTTGAAGCCTAATTTCTGCTCTCCACAGACACGTTAAATGTTTAACTATTCGTTGGCAATTATTATTAGCAGTTTTAAATCCAGAATGTAACTTGATTGTTTTCCTATGGTGAACTTAGTTGCCTTCTTACGGTGTACACCAGTAATAATTCATTTGAAGTTGAGTTGTTCTCATGTGAGAGGCTGCTAATCAGACTTGGGTAAAACAGATAAGAGTACTTGCCTTTTCTCTAGCTACTTTAATGCATTAAGCAACATGCAGGAGATGAAATCTCTCTCCACATTTTTTACTGACACCAGCAGCCACTATAGAGACAATTTGCACAATGTTGTACTCCAAAATCCCCATCTGACAAATCCCCATCTGACAGATTAACTGAATAGTACAGCATAGGAGAAAAAAAAAAAAAAAGAAAATAACCTGTAGTAATCAGGAATTCCTTTGCCTTCAGCTAGGTCTTCTTAAAATACAGTAATTAATCTAGCAAGTAGGAAAAAATCAGAAAGAGGAATTCCCCTTGTTGCTATGGAAATTACAATTTGACTGACTGACAGAGGAAAATAGATTTGTTGTATTAATAACCTCAGCAGCTGCAGAGGACACAATACTTACGGAATCAGAGAATCATAGAATAACTGAGGTTGGAAAGGACCTCACTGCCCACAGACAACACTTTACAAAGACACCATTCAGAAAACAACCATTTAATTTAATCTGAAATACAACACACCTCAGCTACCAAGAAAACCTTTACTGATTTCAAGGAATTCCATGATTTGGCCAACAACAAAAGTTTATTCTTCTTCATGGAAGCCAGAAAATCTTTGGGGAAAAATTTCATCAAAAATGTAGTTTTCTGCTGAAGAGCATTTAGCTAGAGGATATTTCCAATCTGTCAGCTAAGGCTACATGTGGTGAGTCACTGGAATCTAGCTGAAAATTAAGTCCTGTTATTTAAAAGTAAAGACAGAGGTAATGACACTTACGTACACTTTGTAAAATCCCCACAGTAAGTCTAATAATAAAATGCCAGCTTGCAAGCCATTATTAAAATGTGTTGAAATTATACAAATGAGTGGTTCAAATAGATGTTCGAATACCCAACATTTATTATTATTATCACAAAACATGTAGAATAGCGTGGGTAGTCCGTTTTTTCTTTAAAACATTCCTATAGTGAAGGAAAGCCTCGCAGATTTATGAAAGCTAACAATAGTTGTGTGGTGTTAGGGGGACCAAGTTAAATAATTGCCCCAAATCTTTGCTTCATCAGATCTCAGAGTGGTTTGCCTGACTCCAACATCCATGTGACGACATAGGAACCTGACAGGCTCTAACAAATCTCCATTGCATTCTTCTCAGGGCATTGTAGTTAGTTCCTTTTACCTTGCAGTAAAAGTACTAGAATAGTAGCTCGTGTATCATTATCCTTACATGACATCAGTTCTTGCAAATATCTTCTTAGCATATATTGTAGTAGTTCCCATTTGAATTTGTGTAAACATTTTGTGCTATTAAACTAGCAGTCACTTAATTTTGCACTTGTCCCTTCCTCAGTTTAAATAATACACACATATTTCTCCTTCCTGCTATTGTTCTCCCATATAGGAAAAATAAGGAGATCCAGAGTGTACAACTTGTAAAGGAAATGACATTAATGTATATTGGAAAAGCACATTAATAATAAATGAGTTAGTAAGTGCCTAAGTTTACTATAGAAAAATCCAACTCTCATTATCAAAGGCTTTTTTTTTTTCCTGTAAATTACAGGTATCTGTTCTTCTTTGCATGTAGTCTACATCCAATTTCCATTTCACTCAACAGGAGTAGTCTTTTCTTTCTCCAACACTGACAAAATCTTTGAAGAGCAAGAGGGCGAATTACATTAGCCTTGAGGGATTGTATATCACATAGGTAGGAACAGGTTTAAATCAATAGTGATGGAGCTGTGGGGGCTTCTGAGGACAGTATCTCTAGATGCAGATAAACATTTTGAGCACCATAGTTGAAATGTGTCACTAACCAAGGTAAGTAGCTGACACAATGAACTGCAGAGTCTCAGCACAGAGAGATCTTGATAAATGTAAGGACTGGGCCAACCCATAAGTCGTGAGTTTCAATAGAGAAAAGTGGAAGAAGGCCGTGCACTGGCATGGCTGGGAATGGACTGGCTAAGAGCACTCTTGCTGCACGTTAGGCAAACCCGGCTGATGTGCTGGGCTACTCCAGGAGGACCTATAGCCAGCAGGTCAAGGAACTATATTATCACACACTGTTCTGTGCTGGTGAGACGGGTTCTGGAATATTGCCTCCAGTTTTATTCATCTCCCTTCAACGAGTATGTGGAGAAACTAGAAATGGTGCAGTGGAGAGTTACAATGCGTTCAGGGGCCTGCTGTGAAAAAAGGCTGAAGGATTTACTTAACCTAGGGAAGCAAAGGCTAAGGGGTCATCTAACAGCTACCTATCTCTACTTGGAGGGTAGTTACAAAGACGGCAGACCAGTTCTTGGTAGAGTTACGTGATATAACAAAGACAGTGATCAGAAATTGTGGCTTGGGAGGTTCAGGTTGTACATTAGGGCCACTACAAAGCGTGTTTTTGCTAGTGAAAACTAGCACAGCACAGGTATCTCTAGTCCAGGGAAGTTTTCAAGACCTGGCTAGAAAAAGACATGGCTGATGTGTCTTAGCCTGAGAAATAGTCTTACTAGGAAATTGGACCGAATGACCACCAATGGCCCTTCCAATCCACATTTCTAAGCTTCTGTGAACTAAGTTGATCTGAAAATTGTCCACTCTAATGCAAAAAAAACCCCAGACCCGGAGGAAGTGTAACAAAAGTAAGCTATTGACTGGATACAAAAAAAGCTGAAATAATTCATGATGATCTTTACTAAACGCTGTAGCAGATAAACAGAAAGCAGCATGCCTGGAAGCCAGAAAAAAATGAGAAAAGGTAAAATTTGGGAGCATATTCGGGAACACATAAAGGTTTTTTCATGGTATAATGACAAACTTCAAGATTTGCTGTTGTGGAGACAAGTAGAAACAGTCAACATGTCTTGGTGTCTATTTGCCTCTTAATTGGAAAAGAATGACTATTTATTATGCACAGCTGCTTATTTTCAAGGAAACCACCTTTCCTCTGGTTACGTACTCCAGAGTAATAATTTTAAGAAGACAAGTTTCAAAAACTTTATTTCCAAAATATCAGTAGAAAGTGGTTAGAATGGTTAAGTTTTTTGTGGTGGAGTTTAAAGCATCTCTATTCACCACCATAAATAAAGAAGGCATACCCCATCTAGGGTACTGGACATCAGCCTAGGACAAGCTCCATGTTCCACATACCACCAGTCCTCACGGTTGAACATCTTGAACATATTGGAAAAACAATGTTTTCATACCATAATGTAAGATCTTAGAGAGACTATAAGGAGCATAATTCCTTCAGTGATGGAACTTTCCTAGCTACAGTGACGCATGAAGGTCTGTTTTCGGTCCTGCTGCAGAGGTACGGTGCAAGGACGGGTAATGCTGACTTTCTGATTTTGCATTTAAGGAAGTTAAACTTTCAGGAGTTTTTCTAATTATATGGTTGTTCAGGTAATACTAGACTTGTGGCTACTGAGGCCCATGGATACCCAAGTTGGGCTACCAATGCGAAACAGTATAACGTATTCAGAATAGAAAAGTCCATCATGCTTAGTAAGTATGATGGAATATTTGTTTTTTATTCAGCAATTTGGTAATGTGTGTAGTGTGGGTCGAGAGTAGAAAATGTATTTAACCACAAAGTTCTTCTAATTGTTCTTTTATGTGTAGAGGTGGATGGATGAAGGTCACCATGATCTTCAGGGCTTCTTTAAAACTGTACATAAATAATTTCATCATTATTCTGTATTTCCACTACTTCTTGAAACTATTCCAAAGGTGCAATCACTTTGACAGAATTATAGTTTGTGAAGTTCCTGACAGCTAGCATCTCAGGCTGAAAATGATAGAGGGCATCTTTTCATTGTATCAGTGTCACAGCAAGACAAATTTTAATTCTGTGAACAAAAGCTTTTACACAACAACGTGTTTCCTCAATGTTATCTTTTCTGATAGCTGAAACTAAGGTCACAGTGGTAGAGTTAAAGCAGAGCATCTTTTATTTACATGAAAGTTCACTGTAGCCAGTAGATGCCTATTCTGTGCAAGAATACCAGCAAATGCAGTACAGAATTCAGCAGGTACGCAACATGAATTAATTTCGTATTTACTTGCAAAGCATCCATGGAAGAAATTTCGTCTTACAGGTGTTGAACACAGAACAGAACTATGTTGGAAATACTTAAAATATGTTAAGCAGTTGGACTTAGGTAAACAGTGCTGATGGGGTCAATGACAACCTTGCAGCTGTTCTTCTAATACATCAAAAGCATTAACTACGTAATGGCTTAGCTAGCAATATAACCATGATAGCCGCTCACTCACCACGTCCTCCATCCCCAACCCCCAAGAAGGGGAGAGAATCAAAACGGAAGGGAGAAACTTGGACTGAGGTAAACATAGTTTAATAAAATAACAAAATTCTAATACACTACTAGTAAATATATACATAAAATAGAAATAGAATATAAAGTAAAAGATCCTCAATGCAAGTCCTCATGAACTCCGTCCAACCCGAGCAGCCGGCCCCAGGAAGCAGCACCTGGTCCCCAGCAGCTGATCCCGGGGAGAGAAAAGAGGAAAAAGGTAGAAAGGCCCAGAGGCCTCTGCAAAATGGCAGGATGGCCTATGCGAGAACCAGAGAGAGAGACCAGAAGATCCTGATTCTCCTAAAAAACGAAGCATGATGCTACTGGGATGGAATACTCCCATTGATCAGTCTGGATGTCAGTCAAGCTCTGCCCCATCCATGCCCTCCTTCCTTGATGCCTCACACCTGTGGGTAGAGCTCAGAACGTCCTTGGCTCTCAGACCAGAGCAACCAAAAACATTAACTCCGTGCTAGGGTGTTATCTGTTGTTCTCAAACTAAGTCCAAATAATAACAGCGCTAGCTATGAAAAAGAAAGGTTTCTAATTGCATGAAGAAAATAAACTCATTTTCAGTCAAACTTTATATACTTTATTACATCCACAGTATGTAAGGAATTTATCTTATTTATGTGTCATATGCAATGGCCTCAGTAAATTTTAAGTAACTTGCTAAGGTGAAACATCTCCTAGCAATATATTTTTTTTTCTGCAGTATATGAATAAATTTTGTTTTCTAGAATAGCCAGCACAACAGCACTGGCTATGTGTATACTCAGTTGCAGAAGGTTTCTCACATATTCATAGAGTTTGCTTGAACTTGTTGCTCTGGATTTGACATACAGGATCTTGAGAAATAGCTCTTTTTGCAACGCTTGAACAGTTCTGGCGTTATCTCGCCTTCATTTGCCTTCTGCTGTTCCTGATTCAGCATGATGACATCTGTATTACCAGGTCTGATTCCAGCAGCAAACGCTTTGTAATACTGTGAGTCAACCTCACATTCTTTCATCTACCCATGCTTCAAAGTGCCCGTGCAACTATCTGGTCCCGTGAAACAGCAAAATACTGTTCTGTGTATTTGTCAGTTTCTGTCCACGCTGCTGAAATTTTATATCCCATTACAATATATAGTTTACACACCAAAAAAGTTGTTCTATGCCAGAAAATCAGTATCACATTCATCATTATTAGCGCACCTGGCTTTCAACAGAGCATGCAAGCAGAACACTTTCTTTTCTCAGAAAGCCGTTTTGGCTTACTAAGTTTTCAAACATCTGAATCCATCAGTAAAAATAATTTTACTCTTACTCTGGCTTCACAAACATGACATACATGTGCCCAGATTAAGCAAGACGTCTTTGATACTGTTTTGCTGCAGATAGGGTAAATTTGGAATCTCAGTTTATTCCTTGAGTGTAAAGGAACAAGCAACAATACAGAATGGCTGCAGGTACAGGCAACAGCAGCAGCAGTGAGACGCACAAAGAAAGATCTGTCTGTGCAAAGGTGAGGGTTTCTACCTCTTGTGTTGCCTGGCAGAGCATGAGGTGCATGCTCGGCAGTAATACTGGCCCGCTAGAGAAAGACAAAACTATGCACATAGATTAAGATCAATACAAGGAAAATGGCTTCCTTGTAGGTCAGGAAATACTGGAATAACCTTGCCAATGATGAGGCATAAATCATGCAAAAAATTGGAGTTTTATTCAGTTACATAAAAAAGAAAATACATTAAATTAGACAAGGCCAAAATCAGCTTTTCGCAATAAATTGCAAATTTACTGTGGGTTTTTCTATACTTCTGGACTCAATTTTTCTCTATTACCCAAAAAAGCACTTTTAAAAAATGTCTGATATACTCAGTTTTGTAACTTCATTTTTCCCCTTAAAGTCCATTAGGGAAACAGGAAGCATTATGTTTCTGCTTATTGTTTAAATAACATAATTCTCTGAGCTGCCCTTTCAACCACATTTGCAAAATCTACAGATTGGATGTTTGGTGTTGACACCCATTGGAAAATCCTCTAGCAGCAGAAGTAATCAGAGCTGAGCTGAAATAAGGTGACACACAACAGTTTATACCTGTGGACATCTGGCTTCTGTATTTGAAGCTTAGGAGCTTCACATATCTGAGTGAAACCTACGAGGATGCTGTAATACAAAGGCAGTTCTATTCCCAGACAAGGTATGTTTTATGAAAACATTCAAACACCTCGTGCTGGAATTCAAAAACCGTCAAGATTTCAGGATCTTTATCTTTGCAAGGCATGCAGGAAAATTACAAGAACACTTTACTTCCCATCATCCTCCTGCACCTCTGTTTTGGGCACAAGGAAGAGTTTTGGAAGTATAACAGATTGGTTAAGAACACTTACAGTGGGCATGTGACTCCCGGGAATTATTAATTCATTTCACAGCTGGAACTCACTGAGATACTGTACAGTTACCAGCCAAAACTGTGAACTACGCTTTTATGAAAGGCATCCAGCCTGGGGTGCCTCATTTCTGGGACACTGTACCCAGTAGCCGATTTTCTGAATTGCCAGACAGCACAGAAAATCCATGTGAAACAGCATCTGAGAGTCCATCCCTAAATTTCCAGAGACAATCATTCCAAAACTGAGTAAAATATCAAAGCCTTGGCTACAACTACATATTTGTCTCTAAAACAGATGGAATAATCCCATTACATAAATGCTACTTCTTAGCCCCTCACTCTTTTTGGTTAGCAATTCAGGAATCAGGTTGGCTAAATTATCTCGTGTGGTCCCAAGGAACAGATTTCAGTTCTCAGGTGAGTTATCAATTGTAGTCACTGCAGCATACAGAGGATATATCTCTACTTGTGCTCAGAATCAGAGAGCCAGCAGTCTCTCATGCCATTCACAGGAAATTTTCTAAGTTATTGCATTGCATAGTGGAACTGATTCAATTATTCAGCATTACAGTCATTTTCTATCAATCAGGAGCATACTGGGCTATTTAGTAGGATATAACGGGTGTTGAAACAGCTGGGAAACATTCTGTGAACTAGCTGATTTGTTACTACCCTTACTCATTTCTCTGAGTTGTCCTAATTCACATCACGAATTGTGACTGCACCCAGGATAGGAAAACAGCTCTAATGAAGTAAACAACCAGTGACGTAGTTTTCTTCTGACATGGAGAAACAGTTCTCGCTTCCTCTTCCCCATCACTCTGTTTTCATACGTCTCCTTTCTGAACATGCAAGTTTAAGGAAAGAAATATCAAGAAACCAAACAGAAGACCAGCACAGTACAACTCTAACTTGCAGCTTCCAGACATAAATGTCCAGACTAATTAAATGAGCAGTCTTGCTCAAAACACACACTAATGGCCTGAGTCACTATTTGTAAGACTGACCTTGAATATTTATAAGACAAAAACCACACGTGTAAATTATTCCCTGCAGCTAACAAAAGAAGACTAAGCATTTATGCAAGCAAAATGTTATAATGTCATGCATGGTATTCTCACTGGCAAATTGAGTACGGTTTTACACCTCTTGCTAAATGATAGGGAAGGAACAGGACCAAGCAGAACACAATGCGGGGGGAAAAAGTCACACTTGGCTTTATACGTGAGCACAAGGGAGAAGAAACATACACTGGCATGCCATCCTGGGGCTGCAGAAAACATGCGACTGCTGGAGTTCACTGCAGGAAGAACACAGCTTACTCTCTGAACATTCAAATCTGAGGGAGAAGAGGCAGCACAGCAAGTCCTATATTGCTTATGTCTTGTTTACAACAAACATCTCACACAGGAATAATCAGAGTCTTACTGGGATCTTTCTGCTTATTGCTGCTGTTTTGGCAGTATGCAAACTCCTGTGACCGGGACATTTCTAGGTATGTCATCAGGATTTGGCAAGAATTCTTCAGACAAGTATTTTTGGGAAAAACATCACTACCATCTCCATCCCTGGGACTTACAGGAGACAGAAGTGACTAATTATATAGGTAGTTTATTAAATAACTGACATGGGAAGTCCTGACTTCGTTCAGGAAGTTGTACATCCACTCTGACCCTAAGAGAAAGTAATGTAAAAGAACAGCATAAATATAAAGAGAACGTTAGTGAAATAAATAGGACTTTGAATTGTGGACTAATTGCTAAGAAAGATTCTCCTGCAGTAGAGGGTGACTGATTATATTTAGCCAGTAGGTAAAAACTAGACTGTGGGTAGATTAAATAGTGCTACAGCAGTGAGATATTTAAAATCATCTGCCAACGGAAGTAAATCCTTTGCTCCACTCTCTAGAGCTCAGAGGATCTTTTTAGGCACTCCTGCTTAGGAAGAAAACCATAAAAGCTAGTTACTAGTACAGGGCCTGATTCAGAGAGGTTCTCAGCAGGTACTTAAAACATTCTACTGAGATTGGAGCACAGTCGTTTTAGGAGTAGGCAGGAACAAGAGCTAACTATAGCCAGGTATGACGCAAGACAATTAACTGGAAACATATGGCTCTTAAAATGAATGAAAAGTTAAAGAGCAAGCTTGGTCTGATAGGAAGAAAAGCTACCTTCATCCATGTGGCTACAATTGCACAGGCAAGGATTTGAATTTCTTTTCTCCAACTTAGTGTTTCAGTGCTATTTTCTGCTGGTATGTAATGGGAAGTGGAACAAGATGATCATCAGAAATCTTTTCCAGTGTAAGTTATTCTACAGTGCTGTGATTAGTTTGCAAGGAGAAAAAAAAAAAACAACAACCCAAGACATAAGTGTCACTAACGTGGTTACAAATACGTGTAAAACAAACGAAAAAACCAAAACAGGTTTTGGTAATGCAAATATGACAAGGTACCAAAGTTTTTCCATCACATTCTTGAAAGTAGCAAACTACTTTGTCTGGATATGCACAGCACAGAAAGGTACATGGCAACTCGAGCGAGAAATGCCTTGCAGCCTGACCAGTTCTGCCCATGCAAAGGTGCATAATGTGTAAACTTTCAGGCCTAAAATTCGTCATGCCAATGTTTCCATCTGTGTGGTTGACCATGGAGAGCTGCGTTAGGGCAAGAGGCATCACAGGTTCTTTCCTAAAATCACACATAAACATTTTTTAGTATTTTGTGAGGCATTTTTCAAAGCTTTCATTTGCCAATGCTTACAAATTTAAAATCCTTCCAAAGGGTAGTAGAAGTGCAGCAGAACAGATTCTGTGGTCTGAATTTCCCCTGAAAGTACTTAACCGCTAGGGCAATTTTGTATAATAGATGTATCATCCTTTCTCCATCACAGTTCTCTTTTTCTGTCATTCTGATGTGAGAACTGATAAAGCTTCAAACATAAAGAAGAAGTTCTCAACAGTGTCTCTGCCTTCTATTTCTCCTTTTTTTTCCTCCGTTCCCTTTACACCTCCCCAAGTGATGGTATTATAGAGAAGGAGAATGAGAAGTTTCTCAAACTATTTTGCTAATGTTTAACCACACACGACTTTTTAAATTACCTGAAGTCGTGAACCGATTCTCTTTCCTGTTCTAACAAGTCATGCTGGACTCTCCAGCTCCAGTTCTGCAGCACATGGTGCCTGAAAGGAGTGCAGGACCACTCTTTCTAAAGGTTAAACCAGCAACAAAAAGTCATAATCAAAATCAAAATCCATATAGAGCATGATCCATTTACTGCCATAAAGCTGAAAGAAGTGCTACAGCACTTGTAAGTGGTTACAGATGGAGTAATTAGCAGGGAGCTGCTACCTGGCAATTCACACTGCACTCTCTCAGCTGTTGCAAACGTTACTGTTAATTTACCTTTTCCATTATTCTTTTCTAAAATTTCCCATCAACATTGGCGCTTCCAAGGCTGCTGCTACAAGACATGTTTCCTAAAGTAGATGTGGTAATTCATTGCATGGTAGTTAGCCAGAATTACCTAGCACAGGCAAGATTGGAGGTGGGTGATTTTCTGTTTTATTTTGATGTTTTAATTTCTGCTAGATATGGCAGAGGTCCTAGTCTCTCTACAAGCATCTCACAAAAATCAATGGGCCTGAGACCCCACAAACTTCCCTTAACTGCGCAGAAGCTGACAGCAAGGACTAGCTCAGGACTCAGGAAACTGTACATGAAAAGCACATGTCACGAACTACCTTGAGTACAAACCCTTGAAAAAAACATATTTAATGTGAACTAAGAAGACAATTTGTTTTTTGGAGTAGGCGCCAGAGTGGATGGAGGGGCAGGTTGCTGCAAGCACGCACCCCCTTGGGCCTCCAGGGGCAGAGAGCCCCAGCTATTTCAGATAAACAGTCACGTTGCCTGTCCAAAGATACCACCAACCCAAGCAGCTAAGTCAAAGCTTCGCGTTTTACTGAAGTGAACATACTTCTTTTTCTTCTGCCTCATCCCTGCAGCAGGCAATGGGTATGACTTGAACGTAAGGTCTGGCTATTTGCTAAGAAAGTTAGGACTACTTGTAGCATAGTGTCAGTCCACACCATCATCTGCTTTGATATTATATATGAAAAGGAGATGTCCTCTTAAATTGCTCCAAAGGCAGTAAGACAGGTTAAGACCATTGCTCCAATAGCCTGTTCTTACTGATATGGTAAAGCAAAGCTCATTTGAAATGTGTATTATATTTTATTCTGGCAAATTATGAAGTTTCAGAAGACATATGCATGCTGCTAGTATGTGAGATTAAAAGACTATACATATGAGCTATCTGTGAAAACTTTGTACCAGCATCTCAAGCCGAAACGCCAGGAGGTATGTCATATCCAAAGAAATCAGAGAAGGAGCAATAATTCCGGGTCTAAATGGAGAATCTGGCAATTGAATATTTGTATCAGAGACTGAGGACACCCGTCCTGTCTAGAACAACCCAGGTAGCCACACATCTTTCCTGCATCCCTCCATCGCAGCACTCCAGTCACAAGAGCTGTCCCACCACATTGACATGATGTTAATGAGGTTCTAGCTCTGCAGCTGTGCATAGAGGCTACTCCTGCTTGTTTCTCGTGCTACATGGATTTGTGTAGAGGGATTCGAGATGGGTCTAAAGTTGTACTGCTTTTACAGGGGAAGTGTGAGAGCCTTCCCCATCATGCTGTCTCCCAGACGCATCTGCTCTGCCTTCTCAGCTCCCTCCAGGTCATGGTAACCCTCGCCAGCATACCTCATGCAAAAGGCATCTATTCTAGGTTAGGAAGCCTGTTTGCAAAGATACCCTTGTCACACTTAGTCAAGCATACCCCATCCCAGCCCCACCCCAGCTCAGTAGCCCTCACCATGACTGTGGTCAGAGAAGCAAAAGCCTTGCAAGTGACACCAGCCATACAGCCAAGCCATGGCACTCTGGCTGAGCCCACCTCTGCTTAGGCCTTTCCCTCTCTCACTGACGGGATTGAGGAGACACCACCTGGCCCCCTTGCCCTTCACTCTCATCCCCAGTGCTCTGTAGCCACCATTAATGCATTCCAGGTTACTCCCAGCAGCATCGCTGCTGCCCACATGGAAGATCAGCAAGGGGTAAGAGTCCAGAAGACCAGCAAGCCTAGGCAGCACCTCCACAACTTCTAGATCCGTTGTCAGATAGGTACCTTCATCCTCCAGAGGAAGGAGTCTCCTGTAACTACCACACTGCGTTACTCTTCGTGCAGACACCAGGTCCAGGCTGAGCTGGCTCTGTACCCATGGCTGATTTGTGCAGATGGTCCTTAACTCAACTTCCCTCTGGTACCACTGCTCCTACATTTATTTTGAGTTGCTGCATGGCACAGGGACTTGGGAGCTGATCTTACCTGACAGTACACATGTGGGTTTGTAGTTACTTAGAGCATCAGTACTTGCAAAAACCAGCATCTGTGCTTGGGGAGGTGAAGTCAGACTACCTCCGTTTTCACTGCACGTGCTGCTGAGTTACTAGGAGGTGCAGACAACTGCACAGAGCAAAGACACACCAAGAGCTCCTGAAGGTCTTCAGCCAACTGTCTTCAATAGCACAAGTAAAAGTAGATATGGAAATAGCACTATATTTCACATTACAAAACATATGACCAGTGCCAGTACTAGTTTTAAGCCTTCCTAGTCTCTCTCATGCTTGAATTTATCAATCAGAGGAAAATAAGGTGACCATAAAAGTAGCCAGGAAGCGTGGTAGAAAATAAGACGTTTGCTGAGTTCAAAACACTGTTCATAAGCACCAGGAGAAAAGAAGCAGAGGAGGAAGAGGGTGTATGAGCAACATCTACTTTTGATACACTTGCTAAGTAGCATGTGGCAGCACCAGGGTATATAAGCAATCACAACAGATATAGCTTTAAAACAAACAAACAAGTCTCTGCTTATTTTGTTGTAAATTTTTCTTAGAAGGATGCAACCTGAAACAACCCTGAGGAAAAAAAAAAAACCAAACCAAAACAACACAACATATAGGTCTCCCTACTTTCTATAGTGCTGCAAAGTTCTAACAAGTCTTCATTTCAAAAGCTGTTTAAACTTGGGTAAAAGGTTCACTAAATATGCCAAAACTTGTCTTGAGGCCTGGAAACATTCCTGAGCTCCCCTGCAATGACTAAGCCTTTCACCTTCCTTTTTACCTTTATGAAGCAGAAAATTAACACAGGAGAAGCACAGAGGAAGTGATCCTTCCTTACCAAGACTCGAGATGCTTGTGGAAAGGAATATGAAAAAGAAGAGGTATTAACCCATGGAGAAAAGCAGAAGCATCTATAGCAGAAGAATATCACCCATTTCAAGACTGCACAATCCAGATCCCATGTGAATATAAAAAATGAATGGCTCTACAAATCGAGTTGGAAAAGGTGCCCAATTATCTCTTAAATGTAGAGCAGGTATAGCAAAGTAAGTGTCACTGGTGTACCACAAGTAACACAGTGTACTAGAAGTAACATCACCAGCCTGCCTCCTAGGCCATTGATTAGTATTTCTACAGAATACTGTAAAAGCCGTGGTGTGATCATCAGCAAGGATGACTTGTTTCAACAAACGCAGTGAGTTTCGTATGAAATGCTGTAAATCTCTAGGTTGCAGTCTATGCTAACCACCAACCACTTGAGGCTGCTGACTAATGCCTGGATTTTCCATTTAAAATGGCATGCATTAAACATAGCGCAAACCACTAATTCTGCCCTCTCTTTACGTAACTGACACTACAGGTACAACACGTCCCTGGAAACCACATCCGTAGGAAAGTACGATCAAGAAACGCCACCTACTGTCTTCTGCACCACTGTTCCAAAAAGCTGCTGGAGCGCAAGGACATCCACAAAACTCCCATTTTATTGCAGGAAAAGCATTTGAAAACGGATATGATAAACAGCCTTCCACATAACAGTACCCAAACCAGCCCTCAGAACCTCATCTGAACTACTTACTACATAAAGCTTCAAGCAGCATCTCCTAGAGAAGTCTATCAGGGAAACCCAGAAAAAAATGCAGCAATTCTCTTCGAAATGCAGATGCCTTGTTGTTTCCAGATTGTTCAAACAAACCCAAAAATCTATTAATTGAATTTCAGACTGTTGGCTTCTCCTTAATTTCAAGGTTCATCCTTGGATAAAACTCCGTATGAGCAAAGCAGAATTACTCACTCCACTAGCTGCAATAACATAATGCACAATGTGCTCTCTGAGGCTGTCTCCAAGAGGTGCTCTCTAGTAAACCAGCCCTCAACATTCCAGCCACTCTGACCCCGCAAAACCTGCAAGCATTTGCTTCACTTAAGACAAGCATGGTTTCCTGATCTTGGGTGCTGCAAAACCAGAAGCAAACGATACCTAAACACACAAAACTAGCACATGGCTAAAGCCTCTGCTGCACAAAAACCAGAGTGCTCAGGACCTTGATGCACCAAAAGGTAAATTGATAAATATACATTCAAATCCAAGCTTTCCTGATTAAAAAGCCTCTGTGCAACTTGTATGAAACAAATTAGACTTTGTTTGAAATCAAATGCCTAAATATTAGAAGTTGCTCTTTTCTCTGACCTTTTCTCCTTTGGGAAAATGTTTGACCAGTCTTCCACACCATTTCCAGAGCAATCTTCAATATGCTGATATTTAATTGTCCAATTTTCTTCTGTGTTTCTTTGAACCTACCCTTTAATCCTTCTTGGGTCCCTGCTTTCTTTTTCTATTGAGGTGTTGTTAGTTATTTAAGCGCATCCCTCTTCTCTCTCAAGACAAAGAAATGATGTTTCTTTAAAACAAATTATCAACTTAATAATTCATTTAAGTAAATCAGCCTCAAGAAAAGTAGCCGCAAGAACAAAGTATGGAAAACATCAGGTCTGCTGCCAGTGAACTGTAACAGAAGTTATCATTACTTCAGTTGCAGGTAGGATACGGCCTCAGTCAGGAACCTAAACAAGTCAGATTAAATTAAACAAACATGTGCATCTCAGTCCTAGGATGAATCAACTTCTTGCAATTAAAGTTTGAGAGTGCCAAACAAGGAAATTAAACAGAATTGACTTCATGTATTTGCTATGTAATAGACTAATTGGGTCAAACTATCTTCTATTGTCTGTAAAAACGTAGTTTGACATCAAAGAGTTGTCCTGATAGTAGCAATTTAAGAGTAGTTTACTCCCTTAAGTTTTATGAAACTAATCCTTGCCACACTGCAAGCAGCCTTTACAAATCCTTTATCAAATTTATTTGTGGATAAAAGATTGGGAGCTACTCAAGGGTCTATATCGTATAGTAAGTATTCAAATGAATTTACAGCTGGTGGAAAATAGTCAAAAATGTGTACTCCTGAATTATTTGTGAAATAACATGCCACACAATATTACGGAACAAGTAATTACCTGTGGTTTTAGACTAATGTATGTAGTAATTTAGCCTATGCAACCACCCATAAAAGGTGTGCACACTTTTCACAAAAATGTGATACAAAATTAAAATTATTCTTCACTTACACTTGCATGAAATTCCATCCACTGCATAACAGTTTTGTGCATTTTAATATTAACAAGACACATTAGTAACAGAAATGAGTTACAGTGTTAGAGCCTCAGAGGGAAACCCCTGACCTGCTTCAGGCACGCTTGCTTTGATGGCTAAAGATGTGTTTCTGCTTGGATGGGCTCATTTCTTCACAGTGACACACTGGCTTCAACAAAGTTCCATATAGCATGCATAGATCCATCCCCAGAAAGAATCCTTTGAGTTCTGAGACTTGCTTGAGAGGGGGAGAGACAAAGTAAAAATAAAAAAGAAGTGAGAGATAAGGTAATGCAACTCGGAGAGTACCAAGCTGGGCTCCACCTTTTATTGTGCTCACAGGACTGCTAAGTTCTGTATCAACACGCCCACCACTCATACGCACAAATAAACCAAAAGTACCTGAGTGCCAGCCAAGGTACAACTGTTTCCAACTCCTTCCCTTCCAGATGATGAATGAGAAAAGATTTTTGGATATACAGGACTCATAGTTACAAACACCTTTTTACTACTCAAACCAAGCACATTCGGCCTGGAGTCATTAAAGCTGGGTCAACATGAAGCTTCTCTGTACTGTTCTTGTGATCACTTGCTCTACGCATGAGTGAATTATGCAGATGATATGTAACTCTAGTATAAAAAAGTGATTGTACTTGCTCTATGAAAACTTTTAGGACTCAGTTCCAAATTTGTATCAATGTCTGCTTATCCTGGGAGGGTCAATATCAGAAAATTTGAAGTAAGCAATATGTAGGGCCACTCACTCTGAGACTCTTGACTTTTGTTCAGGAATCTACTTCAAGCAAGAAAACAACCAGTTGGTGACCATGCAACCTCCCATATCATTTCCATGTTGTGACTTGACATGTAAAAACATACCAATATATTGATTCTGAAGAGAAAGATATTAAAGGGAATCAAAGATGCCTGCTTTCCTCTGATTCTCTTGAGATGTAGAGAATTTGAATAAACAGTTAAAGCACGTACACACTCTTGCATCTATACTTTGGACTGCATCTGCTCTTTCAGTCAGAACATAATCTGATGAAGAGTGAATTTTCTTCTCATGAACCACAGAAATCAAGTCAGATACACATTCTACTTCGTTCACTTCCATCAGGACATTTAGCATAGGAAAATCTAAGTGCCTGAAGGAAAACTTCAAACCATTCTATTACTCCATTACTGAACAATACAAAAACACCCACTGTCACAGCTTGTTTTTAGCATCAAAATTGAAACATGGAAGCTGCATGATCTGTATTTCAAATGCAGTTTCACGCAAACAAACAATTGTTCATTGTGGAGGAATGGAGAAGACATTTTATTTGAACCTGGCTTCTAAGAGATGCTAACAGCAGTTCAGTTTCCCATCAAATACTGAATTATTCCACCAATAGATTTGACTGAAGTGGTTTAGCAGCGTGATATCCCAATTGCTTTTGATTTAAAAGCTTTGCAGAGGCCTTCTTTGAAGTAGGAATCTGGAAAAGCATGTCTTCCAGCGTGCACATGGTTATCCGTCCTGAAGCTTGTAGTTTCATACAAATATCTCCTAATTTGGCAGAAAGGTCGGGGTTTTCTTCCATCTTTTCCCTGACTGTAGCCAGCTAAGGAGAAGAAAATGACAGACTGTTACAGTTCAGCAAATGAAGGTCTCATACAATCACCATATAGAAGACAAGCAGTCACTCAAAGAAAAAAGAAGTGCACAACTTAAGATATGTGGTGAATGCAATGAGTCATAAGAACAGTATTTTAAGCAGCACACATTATACATCACCAGATAATGGCAGAAATGCACTGGATACCTATTACAGAGAGTTTATTAGATTTAAAACTTCCTCAAAGTTGTACAGGCCTATTTTCAGCTGTAGTACAGACTAACACAATTATTTTCTATTTAAACCCAGGAAACATAATTGCTTCCTGGAATCTACTTTCCAGATCAGCACAATTCTAATCATTATTATGTATCACACTAAAAGTACAGTACAGTACAAATCAATAAAAGTCAGACTACAGAACACTGAAAAGTTCTGTATGCTATACGGAATGTGAGCTCAAGTATAAGTAAATATCTTAAAAATTGTTATTGATCAATAACATTTTGTGGAACGAATGCGTTAGGACTAATGCTTAGTCTTATTAGTGACTGTTATGCATTTGCCAAACAAAACCAAAATGCAGCATTGACACACGCAACTTTTATTCCAATGAATTTACAAAATGAAATGCTGCTCAAAAAAACCCTATTTTCAACACAGCAGTTATGTTTTGAAAGGTATGTCCCCCTTCTACATAGTATTTATTTTACATATCAGCTATTCATTTTGTTTAATAGGCAGCAATGAAAGTGTAAGTATCTAAAATATCTTGATTCATAGAGACATTCAAAATGAATACACTAAAATGCTTCAGGAAAAGCAGCAGCAATGCTGCCAAGATGATAGGGGCATATATACACTCTGAAAGAACCCTTCTTAGTGATCAATACTATAAAAGCTACTCCTATAGTAAAATAGCAAAAGTTACTGTTTCCCATATCACACCTCCATGCATAGCATCACAAGTCTTTGCAAATATTAACAAGCTAACAATATCACTGTGGCTCAAACTTTACTCTCACTTTTCCACCAAGTTAAAAAAACACAGAAGGAAAATAATTAAATTATTTAATGCCACTAAGGAATGCTTCATCAACATTCAGATGAAATTTGACTAAAAGCAAGATCCGCAATAAAAAAGGGAACTGGACATCTAAGTGTCCTGACAACAGCACAGAAAGCCAGTCAGCTGCTTTGGCATCTGAATGCATCAGAACCCAAACAACCTCAGTAGGACGAAGTTCTGTAGCTGAACCACCATCATCATCAGTCAGACAAACACCATGGACCTTCTCTCATTCCTGTATACTCACCACCTGCTCAGAAAATTCGATCTTTTTCACAAAGGGAGGAGTATCTACTTCCACTGCTGCCTCTAACGTCTTTATTACTTCTCCTAGTGAACCAGATCTGAGCTGGACAAGAACCTTAAAAATAAAATAAAACCACACCACACAAACAGTACTTATCATGAGAATGCAAATTTTTTTTTAAAAGTGTTTGAGGAAGACATGAAGTAAAGCAAGACAAAATTCTACATGCTGTGACGACAAAAATCAATTATTCATGAAGAAAGCAGAGGGAATGATCACTCTCCACAGAGTTATGGGGTTTTCGTTTGTTTGGTTGTTTTTTTTCCTGCAGCTGGGACCTGGAAAGTAAGGTGAGCCTGGAGGCAGAGCTCCTCTAATGCAGCTGCATTAGCTGTTTTTGAACAAAGTGTTTTTTCCATAGCTTAGAGCAGTCACTTACAGGGCACATGCAGCAGACTTTCTCTCCGGTTGCACACCAAGCAACTACACACAAAAAAATTTTTATGTACATATGTGGTTAAGGTTAATAGGGCTGAAGGAGGCCTGAAGTGTGCAGAGCATAGTTAAGGCAGGCATTTACTTGGAGCTCTGTTGTTTTAAATCTCCTGTAGCAAAAAAGCAAAAAGTCACTATGTCATAATTAGGAATTGTTCACAGGTCTATACCCACAGATGTAGAACTTGGTCTACTTCCAGTTCTTATCTACGATAAGAAGCCATTTTAAAAAGTGGGTGGAGGGTGTTAAACAATTCAGAACGTAAGTCATCCAACTGACAGAGATTGTCTATTGGCTCAAAACCAAGCTCAGCAACAGTACCGATACAGGCCTGTGGTACTAAGTTAGCTGGCCTTCTGTTACTTTGCACATGGGAGTTGTTGTCCAGTTGTCCAGTATAGCATACTTCTCTGCAAGACTTTAATATAAAGCAAGCATACTTACTTTAAGATTATTGTATAGTTTGTTCTCTGTTTTCATTATCTGGGAACAATAAAATTTGGCTTGTGCTAAATCATTCTAGGAAGGAATTAGAAATAATTAAAAAAATATGGCTAAACACGTGTGATGCACTTTCACAATAAAAGTTCAAGAAAAAAACAGTCTTTGACACTTTTCAGTGAATCACAAACCAGCACCTAGAAACCCTTCACCAAGACCCACAGACTCCAAACAGTATCCAGCCTGTGAAAGGAACACTTCACACTGTGGGGAGTTCCCATGTCATCTGACCCTTAAGCACATCAGACAATCCTCCCTGCCTCAGATCAGCAGGGAAAGAAGCCCATAACCAACACTGAGCATGAGAGCATCTGAAAAATAAAAGATCTACACACATCCTCAGCTTGGCACTCGTCAGAATACTTAAATGAAGCGCAGTGTATGTTCATGTGGGTATTTATAATGCTCAGCACTTTTAAACCTTTTGGACATTCACATTTACAGTACTGTATTTATGCCATCAACTAATCTGTATAGACAGTAAATGTTACACCGACATTTACTAGACCAACAACCACTACATAGGATCAAGAAACACCTCACTCACAGCAAGATGTACTGTCAAAGATCATGCAGCTTGAGGAATAGCTAACTGTAATGTGGAATATTATTCTGTTTGTAAAAGAAGAATTTTAACTGATTTTTACATAAAGCAATAGTATCATGGATGTTTCACGGTATTTCAGAGACAGAAATTTTGGTTTTTTAACCTCAATGCCAGTGAGAAGCCCTGTCATACCATCATGCACATGAATAAATTAACTTGAATGATGCTATAGTTCCGTGTCTCTGTTTACAGAGACAGTGCAAAAAGACCACAGAGTGCATAAGAACATTTTAACAATTCTACTTAATTTATAAAAATCCATGAATAATATCAAATTGCTAGCTCTTACAGTGCCTCTGACTTCTGTTTAGACATGAAATACAGAAGATTCAGAATTTCCTCAAGCTGTATACACGAATTAACAACAGAGGAAATACTAGACTTTCAAATTTCCTAATTGTTATTCTCCTGCTCAATCTTTCACCCTGTACTGCCTCACAGACTCTTCATATCACTGCTTAGGCCCATGAGGTATTGAAAAACCTCCCCTTGAAACTTCTTGTGGAGGAAGACAGGCCATATCCAAGGCAGTAGGGCAATACATATCATAGCCTTTGAGTTCGCCTCCCTAGATAAACTATTTTAAAGAGCTGATTTGGCTAATATTTTACATTTTAAAAAATTTTATTTAAGGGAAACAATTGCTAAATAGCAGTGTCTGCAGGACTGAGTCCACGGGTACATCTAACCCACTGGCCCAACGCTCTTTAATTTTCTAAAAATATTCTGTATGTGATTGTCACTAGCACAAAAACCCAGTGCACTAGAATCAAGACATAAGCTTAGATTTCAGAGTTTCCACATTCATTTTGTGTGGGAATTGTCTATAATCCTACTCTTTTAGGGGCCTAAAAGTTCTAGTACTTGAATTTATTACATAGATCAGTTATGCTTCCTCTATGTTAGCTTCCTTCCACCGACTATCTTACTACAGTAAAACTATCAAGATTCAGGCACAAATAAAAACAAAAGGTATTGTACTTGCTTCAGAGCAGATGCCATGGCAAAGCAGAATGCTCGCAGTGGTAATGTGTCACCTTTTAGCTGTGCTTCTTCAAGCAGTTTTGCAGAGATTTTGCAAGAGTCCAGGCTGTCCTGCACAGAAATTTCAAACCTAAGTTACACTTGTTATTCTTGTGATCAGAAAGGGCTGTAAGCAATTACAATTACTTTCAGAAGGTGTTAAGAAGTCATCATACTGTAAGATCCCCAAGGCAATCCATACCTGAGCCCAACCAAGCAGTGTGCAGCACTTCTTGAGAAACACAACATCAAAATACAATACTCAAAGCTACAGACTTAAGAAGCAGATAAAAATAACTCCCATTATTTTAACAACTACACCTTGCCCTAACTGTTTTGGCTTCTATGAGAGGTGAAAGCCTGGCAGTATGGTAAAACTAACAGATGCTTTCCACTTTCCAATCATTCCCAAATCAGCAAGAAAGCTGACTTTTTCTATTTCTTTATTCTGAACGCTACATCAGGTAGTTAATGAAAATCAGTGTTTTCTAAGCTAGATATTTACCTGCTTTCCAACACAGAAATTGCATTATTGCTGAGACTATTTTCAATAGGAGTCTATACTAAAAGGCAATGAGTTTACCTGTGTTTTATCTCACAAACCAACATCTCTCAAAACCAATGCTCTTCACACTGGAAATTATTAGTAGAGTTGACTGGAACCCAAATAAAACAGAACCTTAGAATCACAGAATCATTGTAGCTGGAAAAGACGTGTAAGATCAATTCCAACCATAAATGTAACACTGCCAAGTCCATCACTAAAAAACATTCCTAAGTGATGCATTTACATGTCTTTGAAATACCTCCAGGAATGGTGACTAAACCACTTCCCTGGGCAGCCTGTTACAACGACTGACAACCCTTTCTGTGAAGAAATTGTTCCTAACATCCAATCCCTGGCGCAACTTGAGGCTATTTCCTCTCATCCCATCACTTGCTACTCAGGAGAAGAGACAAACATCTTCCATGCTACAGCCTCCCTTCAGGTAGTAGTAGACAGTGATAAGGTCTCCCCTCAGCCTCCTTTACTCCAGGCTAAACAACTCCAGTTGCCTCAGCTGCTCCTCATCAGATTTGTGCTCCAGACCCCTCACCAGCTTCATCATCCCCCTCTGCACTCTCTCCATCACCTCAATGTCTTTATTGTGGTGAGGGGTCCAAACCTGAACACAGGATTCAAGTTGCGGCCTCACCAGTGCCCAGTACAATGGGATAATCACTTCCTTGGTCCTGCTGGCCACGCTATTCCTGATACAAGCCAGGATGCTGTTGGTCTTTTTGGCCACCTGGGCACACTGCTGGCTCATATTCTGCTGATACACAATACCTGCCAAACTTAAAAGCTGCCAGCAGGAAGGTTTTGTAACAATCCATCAACCATCAATGATTTTTTACCATCAATCTGGACAAGAGCCTTCATATTCCTCCCTAGAATTTAGTGTTGATTTCTGTTCCTACTGCTCACAGCATCATTCATGCAAAATATTGGCCATGACTTAAGGGATAGGGTCATTCTTTGGGTGATTAAGGGACGCTTTTCCATGCCACTGGTGAATTTTCTGCACAGATTATGAAAATACCTCGTAAGAAACCCATGGTTTAAAACATGTTCTTTGAAAATTTAGAAACATTCTGACCACTACAAGGTTGATTATTATTACATATATGTTTTGTTGTCATCAAAAGGCATATAGCTATTTCCTGCACTAAAAGAAGGACCACCTGTCACCTTAGAGGAAAGCAGTGCTTTAGAATGATTTAAAACATCCCAGATGTGTTTCAAAGTTGACCTCTAAAATACTTCTGTACAAAGATTAAACATTAATTCCTTTGTTTCTCCAGTAGCAATAATCTGAGCTTTAAGCCTTGTACATTTTTTCATACTAGTCTCTGGCATGGTTATTCAACAGAAACCAAGAATTAATGTGGCAAAAATCCAGCATCGGTCTTAATGATACCAACACCATTATTTCCAGTATGCAAGTAGTGTATCCTGAAGATATTTTCCTCCAAGGTTTTTTCCGAAGTTTCTTATGTTGCATGATGTGCAAAACCACTTTTGAGCTTCATGTTTTTTCCTCCTACCACTAAAAGCTGAATCAACAGATTAAGCTTTTGGAAGAGTTCCATCTAATCCTCTTTTGTGCATAAAGGGTTACTACAGCTTGCTGCTTTATTGATAGTATTTTATCTTAAATGAAGAAACCCCCACAAATTTATTGTGGCTGTTAAAACAACTGAGTGGCAGTTTAGAATAACTTCCTATTTATTTTTATCAATTCGCTAAACAAGTAATGACAGGTCAGATTCTTTATCAAAAAATATATGTAGGGGCAGAAGCAGAAAAAAATGAAAGCCTCAGGAACCTTCTCCTGTTGCACATGCCATGGATCCAAGCCTTTTGACAGTAGGCCATGGAAAGAAGCATGCAGAGATTTTGAAGAAGCAGCTACACCAAAGGGAGTGCTCAAAGAAACACAGTGGGTTTCTGTGAAATCCTGTACTTAAACAGGTAATATAGACCAAGGAGCACCCTTGAAGTGGTAAATGTTGCCTCAGTGGATTTTAGTAGCAAACACCAGCTTATAAACGTTGGTTGTGGCACAGTGTCAGAGTCTTCATACATCCATAACAGTCAAAAAAAGGTGCCTTCTACACAGAACTGGTAACATCCCTAAATTGACTGTAACCATCAAACTCCAGCTTTTTTTAACAGCAGACAACTTCCACAGCTCTTTCTCAGCCCTCTCTACTGCCCCTCTGTCCAAACACCAAAGCCACAGGGCTGTTTCTATTTCCCCTGACCTAAAGGCAGCCCTGATTCATTAGAATTGAGAATTTCAGAAGCACCACATAAATTACAGCAGAGCTACCATTTTAGGCCTCATTTTCATCACACAGGCACTCAGTTTCATTGTATACTTAACTGAGAAATCTGAGGAAGTTTAGTCTAGTGGTATAATTTTTCCTCAGCTAGTGTCTTTTTTCCTAAAAACATGGGGAAATCGAAGAATAGTCTCCTACTGAGTTTAGGATGGACCCATGTTAATATTCCAAATTGCACAACTGCTTCAAATCTGGAGCAGAATATCAAAATAAAAAAGTCTGGAGATCTCACTTTGCTACAAAATGGAAAGACTTCCAAGGAAACACTTGTAGAACCTACGTAGCCTAGTTTCTTACTGCATTAATGCTCTTTTTCTCTGAGCTAAAAATAACGTTAAGCTCAAAGGGCAGGCTGTCCCTACTGAAGGCATTCATTTAGGTTTCTTTTCTCCACTCAGCTGCCCATTTTCATCAGGAATGTAGGAACAGATTACCTTTGAGAACTCTAATCCTTGCCAAATTTGGGTGCAACTACAGAAATCATTCAAGACTACTTGGAGAGGGAGGGGAGAAATGTATGGGAGATGCCTGACAAACAGAACATATCATACATGCTCTGTCTTCGGGAAGCCAGGTTATAAAACCCATACTGAGGCTCAAATACAGAGTATAGTCTCAAGAGATGCACAGATCACAGAGAAAGAATACTACCAGCTAATCAAAGGCTCTTTCCAATTCGTTCCTTAGTGCTTATAGCCACGTAATATTTTGAGATTTGCTTTGTGACATTAGTTTGAATGGCAAGCTATGTATGTGCACCCTGTCATACACAATGAAGCAAAACAGGACTTAAATATGTCTAAAATATTTGCATTCAATAAGAAATCATGACTGGGAATATATGGAAATTTTAAAATTAAAAAAAAGGAAGACATAGAGAAGGTATTTCAAGTACATTTTCATCTTGTGAATTGAAAGCACTTACCAGTTTGTAGCATATTGCAAATGCAAGTAGATAGGTTTCTTTGTTGAAAGGTATACCTTGTTTTTTCATTTCTATCAGAACTTCCAAAGCACCTGTCAAAAATACAGCAGTGTTACTCACTTCACAACTTTAAGGCTGTATATTTAGTAACTGAAAAAAAGATTTCAAAGTGGTATGAGCTCAGCAAATAAAAACGCAAAACTGAAATAAGTTGTTGTTGGTTAGTTTTGTTTGTGTTGTTGTTTGTTTGTAACTAATATATTTTTAAAAGTTTAATCTAGGGTCAGCTGGATGTAAATAAACTCTGGATACTTGACAAAGCCACACCCATTCTCTTTTAACTGCCCAGAAAGCAAGCCTTCATACACATTATCAAACCTTCCATCATTTCAGGCAAACTATCAAACAACTCCTCAATAATGTACATGTTCCACTACACCACAACACTGCATTCAAACTCTGATCAAGTTATTTTTACAGTGGCTCAGTCTTAACTTATATTTGCCAAACATCAAGAGACCAAGCACTGTCTGTTCAACAAATTTCAGACAAAGGGATTTGCTTGAAAAGTTTACTCCATACTTTATTTCAGCCAGGTCAGATGATTCCCCCTTATCCTTACAAAGGGACAACTGATTCGAAGCATTTAATGTAAATATTTCAGTAGCCACTCTATGTAGGCACACTAAAGACACACCAAAAGAAGACTACAGTCTGCTTTTGTTATCAAAGGAAAAAGGGTACTATTCTCTGCTCTGACACAAACACAGAATTGCCAAAAAGTTGTTGAAGAACTTACTGTTCAAAAAACCATGTAAAACAAACTTTGAATAGAGAAAACAAAAAGCTATGGGAAATTACAAACCAAAGAGAAGTTAAGCCTTCAGGAAACAAGTCCTCCTGTATAATTACAATTCTGTGCAACTGAGAATGGTAAGAATCCCATAGGAAGTATGAAACAGACAGAGCCTTCAACTTTTACAGTACAGCTCATTCACATCTACATCAGTTTACATGACGTTTGGCTCTCTAAAACCATAAATCAATCAGCGATAGTCATCAGAAATATGTAGAGTTATATACACATACACAATGAGAAGCATCCTCCTCAAAATGCATTTGCCTTAGCAAACACAGTACTTACTTTCATAATGGCCCTTTTTAAACAACATAGTCATCAGAATATGAAACGATGTACATTCTGAGAAAAAACCACGCAAATTCTGGAGAAGAAACATACAAACAGAGCAAACGTCAAGAAAGTTAGGACAGTGAGCATTCTTACTGTGAGTAGCACCCAGGTCTTCTTACTGGAACACGTCTCATCCTCACAAGTTCAACATTTCACTCCCTGGGTTCCCCAACTGACCCTCTGTCAAGTAATCTCTAAGATACTGGTGACTCAATATGGTCAAAAGCTCACTAAAAATAAATAGGAATTTCCCAGAGATTCCCACTATCACATTTTTAATGACAGATTGCAACCTCTGAGTTCACGCAAGCAGAAGCCATTGACTAAGGGCAACTCAGCAGAAATACAGCTTGCAGCTGGTTAACAATACCTCTGGGATAAAGTACCACCACCACAGAACTGAAAGAATAGCAACACAAGATGCAGGAAAACATGCATCAGCTGCATTCATTTGAGGAATTATTTTTTAAGCAATACTTTTCGGTAAAATGATGCAAATACACAGAAGTACAATAACAAATGTACCAGTCAAACTAACACCTATTTTTCTTCTAATTACAGTTTTGCTATTTTTAAATTAAAAACATTAATCTGTATTCTTACATTATCATTACAGACATCCTTGCTACTGCAACACATATTCTTCATGTCTATGAGCTCACACAAAGCTCATGCATAGCATACCAATTATTCCTATTGGACTAATAAAAATAACAAATTTAAAAATATATAGAGGAATCACCTGATCTTTGATAAGTTCTACTGCAGGTCTTTCAAGGTCCAGGTCATAACATAGCCTCATAAAGAGGGGTCCAAATTTAAAATTTTGTAAGGCTGTGATTCCATTCTGTTCATGGTACCTATTGAAAAGATTAAAAAAAGTTAATCACACAAAGCATGGAATTTGTCAAGGAAAAACAGCTTTAAATAGGCAGCAAGATGTGTATGTGCAGAGGCACGCTTCCTATCTGCACCAGTCAAAGACATTTAGATAACAGGAGATTAATTTTATGGAAAAAATACTGTTTTGATTGAACTAATAAATTAACTAGCAATATTTAATCTTTTCTATTTCCAGTAAAGTAAACTGCATTGGATTAGTAATAGAATGGGTCTCTGCCACAAAAATTCCCAGCGATTTTACCTCCTGTTCACAGAACAATAGCACAAGAAGTTGCAGCAGTCTACTTTAGCAGTGATACCTGCTAAGATACCTCAATTTTTTCTCTCCTACGATGAAAAATAAATAGAAAGAAAATACCAAAATGTTTCATTTGCTTCTTCATAGATTCTACGCTGCAACTGCTGGGAAGGTTTTCATTCACGAAACCTCCTGACCTGCCACTGCTGGTCCAGACTGGCTTATAACCAGGCAGGTCTTGCCTGGAAGAAGTCACTGAACACACCACTACCCCTCAGCTGAGAGATGATGTGTCTGCGTGACTCACCATTCATTCTGCATACAGTACGACACCACTTTGCTCCCACAGCTTGAATCCCCTTTGATCTGAGAGTCTCTAAAGGGTTGGAAGACCCAAAGTGAATTAAAATACAGCCTTAGTTTAAGGGATTAACTATGCACACAGCCACTGAATTAGAGCAAGTCATCAACTACAGACATAACCTGGCATGATCTAATAAAAGCAAAAAAAAAAAAAACCAGAAAATAGTGTTACCTGGATTGTTAAAAATACCTGTAAATAACTCTTCTGGCTAGTTCCACATCAGATGAAGTCTGACATAAATGCAGTAATTTTTTTAATTCATTTTTGAGAATAATTCCATTTTTCTTTAATTTTTCCTTAATATTTTTAAAATATGGATCTGAAAATAAAACACATTACAGCAGCAGTCTATAGACAATTCCGTTACCTGTGTTGCATACTTGGTGCCTGAAACATGGAGATTCAATGAAGCAGAAAGCTTATTTTTTTCACCAAGAAAAAGGCATAAAGTTTCTCACAGACAAACATATCCAGGTGTCCCCATGAAGTCATGTCAACCTTAGAAAATCAAGATGCTCACTGTGAACTTAATCTCATTATGTATAGGATGGAA
Source organism: Pampusana beccarii (assembly GCA_013399365.1). Lineage (NCBI taxonomy): Eukaryota > Metazoa > Chordata > Aves > Columbiformes > Columbidae > Pampusana > Pampusana beccarii. Next base: position 69,094 of record VWYH01011272.1, on the reverse strand, counting down.
TGTATCAGATAATACAAAAATTTTAGAGAGTAAGGAAGCTTTTTAAGTGACATTTTATGTCTTATACTCTTTTTTAAAAAAGCAAGTAAACAAAATCCCACTCAGCATTGAGACAAGCATAAGAACTTCTGCTCATCACTGTTATTACAGAAGATTTAAATTCCTTCACAATTAATGCAAACACAATCTTATACATCATCTATGTATGTCTATACATAGCCATAAACTTAAGAGTTGCTTCCTCTCCCCCCTCAAAAAAAACATTTATCTGTCTAGCACATTCTTCTACGACAATGCAGGCACAAAGTCAAGTCCTTCAGTTGCTAATCTCAAGGTTCTGATTCAGACACATGTAAGGCTAAAACCACATGTACCACCTGGCAGCCCCATTCCTCTAATAGTGCTGTCCCGCATCTTGGGCAGAGAAGTGAATTTTCTTGTATCAGTTGCTGTACCACTGCTGTTAGCAAGCCTACACAAGAGGTGCAAAGTGAGCACACCAGGGAACAACATATTCGGCTATTGGATGCATATCTGTTCCTACATACAAATACAAGTCCCTACTAAAGACTGAGATGCAAGGCTGAACCCTGTGAAGTCAGAAGAATGTTTATACGTACATATAAGCACATATAGGTAATGTTTGTGATATGCTCAAAGGTGCACAGAAATTTAAAAACCATTTTATTTGTAAAGAACACATAATAGTTATTACAACTACTGTAGGCAATTGTTTAACTGCTGTAGTTAATAGTATAATTATTATAGTTAATAGTTGCACTGTAACTATAATAAATAATAGCTATTATATAGTCCATATAACAATAGTTATTACTGCTTTTTCCATTCCTAAACCAAGTTTATTACTAGCCCTAATTAATTCTTTTCATCTTGCAAGTATTAGGCTAAACATTGAGTACAGAAGCGATGCATACATACACAGAAAGAGGTGCTTAGCACATTGTTTTTATCAGTTCTCAGAGGCTACTATTTTGTACACAACAAGAAGGTCAACTGTGACATGTAAAGCCAAATGTCTGGCTTCTACACACCTGTTTTAGCAAGAGTGACTGACCCATAGCAAAAAATTCAATGTATCTCATATACAAGACGAATGATCCCCAACGTGAGTACATCATAATTACAGCAAAATACAATAACATTATGACTTGCCTCTGCCTGATTTAAATTTTACTTAATATAGAAAAACTGTCACATTGACTTTACCTCCCTCTCTGTCCCAGAAAACTGGTTTATATAAAACTAAATTATATTACTTGTCTCTTTGTTGCCAAACAAAAAAAAAATTAAATTAACTACATCCTTTGGAACAATGGTAAATTCCTGCCACTAAAACACCTACATACGATGAAAAACACGCAGGAAACTGAGTTTTACCTAACGTTTCTTAAATATTAAGGACAGATTTATGTTTATACTTCTGCGACTTAAAGAAAGGAATTTGCATACACTTTAAACATCATGACGAAATCTCCACTGGAAAAAAAATCCACTGATCTTGCTTCTTCGTTAGTTTGGAAAAGCTAAACTTGTTTTTCGTATACTAAGTATATATATATTATCTGGAATTGCGTGCATAACTGTGAACTTACATTAGATAAAAGGAGAAAAAGCTAAAAGAATAATATAACTAAATTTGCAGAGAAGGTTAAAAGAGAATTACTGACATAGGCCTTCTCTAGACAGTTAAACAGCTATCAGACTTCGTACTAACTCTCTCTGCTGCTGCTGTATTTGAAAGAAGATCCGTAGACCAAACCAGTACTTCCTATTAGACTATCTGCTGGAAAAGGAAGGACACAAACATTCCAGGTCTTACGTAAACACCTTGCATACTTGAAAGCTTCTCCACATTTTCTAACACAGCATAATTAATATTGTTTCATTCTACAAAGCCTCAGATCTCCCAATAATTTTAGCTGCAAAACATTTGCAAGAGGAAGACATAAGTTGTTCCTCTAAATGGAGTCAGTTTTGTGTCATATTACAACGACTTGACCATCTTCTTTCCTAGGACTCATGCTAAAATTGAGAATGGTGATTATGAAATAAATACTAATACCTTTATTGCCATGGACTTCTTTTATAATTGTGGCTTTCATCTGCTGAAATTCTTGCAACTTTATATCATGTTCTGTTAGCAGATACCGCTTCCCTGCCATAAAAAGAGAAAGGTTGAGTCTTATGTCACACTGTCTGTTTTAATACTACTGAACTTTGCATTTATGAATTACTGCTATTAATTACTGTGTGATGCCAGATGACGAGCAGCATGACACTAAAATAAGACTGCAAAAATTGCAGTTGCTCATGTCACTAACAACAGAACTCAAGCACTCTTGTCACAGCGTTCCAATGCTAATGTGTACAAGGATGAAAAAGTATATATTTATTTGATGTCCAAATAAAAAACTAGAGGCATCATTCCTCTTCACATAGCCAAGGTACAAGAGGATTCTGCACAAGAATAAAATCTTTCCCCCCTTTCATGCTTTTATAAAGATTTGTCTTGTCATCTCTTTGTTCATAATTCACTATGGCACAGCTTCCTTTCCTCACATGTGCTGTCCCTGCTACTGTAGAACAAACTGCTCTAGAAGCTCCAAATGCAGTAGGAAGACAAAAGGAAAAAACATAAAGCTTATTATTTGCTTCGTAGTAACACTCAGGAGACCTGGCGAAGTTCTGGGTCAGAACAAAGTTATGACAGTCATTGAGTTTAGAATGTCAAAATTAACTTTGGGTGCTGGTGTCAACTGTGCTGTGTTGTAACCTCCTTTAACAAAAGTGTCATGCAGGTGCTAGTTGTGAAGTTTTCTCTGTCACAAAACCGGGTCTCCGGTAGATTTTTATTTGCAACCCATGATTTTGGAATGGAGAGTCGCTGTATTAGTTTACATTAGTTCGCATTTCTATAGCAAAATGTAACCAGCCACCGGTTTTCTATGCAAGTGAAGCACGGTAATCACACACTTCATAAAATCTGAAGGAAAAAAATTAATTAAATGGCACTTTTGCTTATTAAATTTAATGGAAACAGTTTCAATGGGTAAACACACATCATCCAGCATGACATTTGCCTGGATTTCCCAGCCACTTACTTCCCACAAATGTTCAGCTGCTCTAACACTGAAAGACCAGCGCAGGCCTGTGTCTCTCCAGAGCTGATGTGGGAATCATGCTGGTTCCTGGGGTGTGACAGGCGCCCCACACTGCATGGACACCCCGTGGTCACAGGTCACAGTGTCAGCAGAGAGCTTGGGGAAGCAGAATTTTAGCCTTCTTGAACTCAGCTGGCTCAATTCTACCACTTCCTTAAAGTCTAACCTCACAGTGCTATAGAAACTAACCAGTGCAAAACCAAATACGAGGGCCTTTGAGGACTAAGGAGGGAGACTGACATGATTAGTAGCGCACGCAGACAGTGCAGGCCACCCCAGAGAACTTAACCCGCCAGGTTTACCTCAGACACGCCACAGCCTCTAACAGGCAGGCCAGCGAAGAGCAGCGGGCAGAGCACCATCTTCACATCTCTGAGGTGTCTGACAGAGCCCTAATGGAGCAAACCCCCCGGCGGCGCCTGCGCTGGGAGCCGCCACACGGCTCCTTCCACCGGCCCGCGCCTTTGGAAGGCCCGGGCATGGTGGTGGTGACAACCAGCAGATGCAGCCCAGGGCCTGCATAACGTTTTCACCCTTCCAGCATAAACGTGCGTTTATGAAGCGGCATGTTTGTTTGTTTTCTAGCGGCTCATATGCAGCCGCCGGCAAGCACGGGATAAACGGCGTAGCGCTGCTGCCAGCCCTTCCCCGGGACAGCTCTCCCGCTCCAGCCCGGCCTGCCCGCCGCAGCACACGCGGGCCCGGCCTCAAGCCCCCTCGGGAGCCCCTCGGCGCACTCCGAACTACAACTCCCGTCAGGCACAAGACCGGCGGCGGCCGCCGGGGCTGCCGGGAATTGTAGCTCTCCGGACGGCTCCCCAGCCGACGGGCAGCCCAGAGCCCCGGCCCGGCCTCCCCCCGCCTCACACCCGCGGTACCTGCAGGCGCGCAGCCCCAGCAGCCCGGGGCGGGCGGGCGAACAGCCGAGCGCCGCACCGCCTCCCGCACCACCCGCTGGGAGCCGCCAGCGAGCACC
>VWYH01011272.1:42736-62082 GCA_013399365.1 Pampusana beccarii | reverse complement strand
GCCAGTTCGCAGTCCATCTCACTACCCGATCGTCCAGTCCACACTTCCTCAGTTTAGCCATCAGGATGCTGTTGGAGACTGTGTCAAATGCCTTGCTGAAGTCAAGTAACCTCATCTAGGTGTCCTGCTTCGGCAGGGGGATTGGACTAGGTGATCTTTTGAGGTCCCTTCCAATCCCTAACATTCTGTGATTCTGTGATTCTGTGAAATTTTAGATTTGTCTTTTGGGAAAAAATGAAGCTAAACATTTTATATCGGAGAAGTTGTACATAAACCTATATCTGCATATGGTACTGAGATCTCTCATACAAATTTCATAGCTAAATTCTTTGGATTACATTACATTTGAAATGACATGCCATTATATTTTTGGCAATTATATTGAAAGAAAAGCATCATGCAAAACTTTTTTTCCATGCTAAAGATACATATACATTATTTTGGACCATGCATAATCTTTGTTTTCCTTTTTTTATTCCTGGGCCCCTGAACTGTATTTGTCAATAGTAGTGCAGATTATGAGGCTGAAAGAAGAGTTAGCACGTGAAATTGAAGGGCTTTTGTCAGACAGGAAGGCAGACAAAATTATTATAGTGATGTTTTTTTATGCACTAATTTGTTTCTATTACTTATTTATAAACAGCTAGTGTGGTACTGCCAGCTTGTTTTACTGTGCAGTCTAGAAACAACTGGCGGGTGCTCATGACTGTGGCTTGGACCCTGCAGAGACTGTTAGTACATTGTGACCCTTCGCTGTGAACAGGGCTGCTCATGCAGTGTTTTCTGGGCAGGAGCCACGAACTAGTGCTCTGGGATGGATTTAAACCAGTCACCTCCAGACAAAAAGGCATTCTTACTTTGACAAACATCGTAGGCAGTAGAAATCCAGTGCAGAAGAAAATGTTGTGCAAGTGCTGCTGCAGTCCATGCTGGTCTTTCCCCACGCCTGGCAAGGCCTTTTGTCACACTTTGGCAGATACAGCTCTTGCTGCTGCTCTGCCGAAGATCTTGATCCAAAGCAGATGTCTTTTTTATGCTTTTCAAAGAACTACTTTGCATTTTCTTTTTGCGTTCACAGAAAAGAGAAGCAAGCTAACGCGTTGTCAGCTGTTTTAGCATTTTCAAAGAAGAGACAGCCCTGCAGACTCCTGCTCTGTAGCTGTCATTTGAATGGTTGCACATGCAATGCTCTGTGTAGTAACTTGTAGTAATTGTAGCTAGAGTTAATTCCTTGTGTTGAGGATATGCTTTTTTGTTGGTATATTTAAAACACTGTTTCAGAACTCTTTACTCTGCAAACCGATCTTGCGAGAAAAAAGAACTGAAGTCAGTTCTGTTTCTCTGCTGTGATGTTGTGGTGCCATCCTTTCTTGTTTGTGGTGTCTATGTAAGATACACTTTATTCTCTTCTGCGTAGTCTCAGATTAGCATGCCAAATGTGACTGAATTTAGCAAACTTCAGTAATGGCAGAAGTATGGGCAAGAACAACACTGTATTTTGTGTACAGAGCACATTTATCCAAAAAGGTAAGAAATGAAAATACGTTAATTTGGAATTTACAAACTGCTTGCTGGTAGGAGAGTAACCTGTCTAGAAGTAATTTGGATTCTACTTAATAAAAATGAGATATCAAAGAAACGGGAGGCATGTCTGGACTTAGATTCTCCAGTGTTGACATTGGTTTGTCACTTACAAGGTTAAAATTAAGTGACAGTAAACATCTTGATGAGAAGAATAGCAATTACCAGAATCCCAGGGGATGGCAGAATCCAAATGAGGTAGGAAGTGGATTTCTTTTTAGAAAAACTCACAGTACCCAAAATGGCTCGTCTGCAACACCAGGTGGCAGTGCCGCATTTACACATTTGAATAACTTCCATTCAAAGCCACCTTAGGTACAAAGCTGTAGTTCATTCCAGAAGCTGCTAGGGATGTCGGTATACAGAGAAATGTGAAACATATACATTTCTAAGGCAAAGTGCTTGCCTCAGCTTTCCCTCATATTTTAATTGGGTCTTTAAAGTAAATCAAGGCTTTCTTTATGTAGAAAATGAAATGTTAGCTTGCGAGTTAAAGTGTTAGCTCTGCCCATCATTTCTAGGACAGGTAAACTTTGTGTCTCAGTTGTATCTACTTTCCTGTCGCTGCCCCATCACTGGATTTCAACTCTGTCCTGGATGGACCACTTCTAAGAATAAGAGGTTAGTTACTTTACCTGGTGGTCAAATGTACCACTTGTTGGTGTGGCTACATGCTGTAGATAGGTCCACACTGCAAATCAGACTGAAACTGTTGATTTCCTAGGCCACCAAACTGGTATTAGATGTCACAACCACTAACTTGGAAGGTGAGGGCCAATATTTACCTAGTCATTGTCTTGAATCACCCTGTTGCAGGCAGCAAGACATCGAGTTTCTATGAACAAATGAAAAGTGAACGTGAAATCTCAGATACCAGTATTCTAGAGACAAGTGTGAAGTCATGTCCTTCAGTTAAGTGACCTCAGCTCAGACTTACGTATACTGGTGTTTGCTTTGGTGATGGCTATCAGATAAGTAATGTAAAAGCACTTGCAGGATCTATCCGTTAGAACATACATAGAATTCTGCTTTGGCCATTAAAACGTTTGTTTTGTTTATACAGCAGTGTTAGCACTCAAGTTTTACTTCCAACAGTGCTAGGAGACTCCAGTGTTCACATTCTTGCATTCTAGTACTTCTGTCCAGATGTTTATATCTAAGAAGAAGCTTTAATCTTGATTGTTGAATAGCAACTTATAGAGCAAATTCAGTTTAGAAAAGGTAGCTGAATAATTTCAAATCCTGAATATGAGAAAAAAAAGGTCTGAATTTAGCTGCTGTTAGGAGAAAACAAACCGGGAAGGAATTACTCATTGAAAATTATTCATATCTGGGAACTACAGCAGAAATGGCAGTGTATTGGGAAACAAAGCTTAATTTCCTATTAACTTGATCTGTTTTCTATTATTTAAGGTTTAATTAGTTTTCATTTTATTGTGACTTACGCTGGGGCTGATAGATAAGTGCTTTATGTTGCTTTCCATGCTAAAGTTCTGATGCAGAGTTTCCATCTTTGTAGACAACATAAAAGGTCAATCAGTAAAATTCAGTGTGTGAACTCTTCCAGTGGAGGCCTGTGTATAAATGGGTGACAGTCTTGGGATCTTGTACTCATGACATTGCGTTAATTTGGTTTACATTCTTCTTGAGTACTACGTGTTTCCTGAAATGAGCACCTAGACAAAACAACACCCAGCTCAGGGGTTGAGTGTGGCCCGAAATGGTCTTAGGCACGACCTTTTCAGAGGGTGATGCGTAACAAAAATAGCTCTGGAATAGATAATTGAACTCTAAACCTGTGCAGTTGTCTGTCTCAGGTCCGTGTTGCTACGTCATCAAACAGAGCAGATGTGAATACTTTTTTTCAAGCTATCTTGAAATGCAGATGATTTATGTTGGATGAGACTTGGCTTAGTATGTTTAGGCAAGTCAATTCTTAGTTCCTGACAAGCTGACTTGGCCGTAGCATCCGTTCTCTCCAACTTGTAGCAGTACTGGTAATACCCTCAGAGTCTTTACCTGTGTGCTCCATCATGATCTTTGCAAGTGCTGGAGAGGTGGGTAATATAAAGTCAAATACAGACACTTCTTGCAAGGATATTCCTACAGAAATTTCTTTACCATTAAAAGAGTTGGTCCACTGTTTTAGTGGTTATCTGGTATAGCATGGCCTTGGTGGCCCACATCACCTCAACATCCTGTGTTGTATTTTATAGGAGCTGGTACTTGCCTCAGTAACATTCCCCCAGATTTTCTTTTGCTTTCATGGTCACAAAATGCTTCCCTTCCCTCATCCAGGGATAAACATATGTCGGAGATGCTCTTTTGGTGTTTTGAAGAATGCCCTCAAGTGCCTCAGGAAGGAAAGCGTTCTGTAAACACAAAATACTGCTATGTGGCAGACTGCAGTGTTGTCCAGACTGAGAGTCAACCATGTTATTCCAAATCAAGGCTCTGTCATTTTACTGCAGCAAAAATCTTTGCACATGTGTTGTAATTGGAGAGAGTGCCTGTAAGGTCAGAGTAGCATTGAATGCTATTCATACTGTTAGAGCTGTATACCCTGCAGTATTCACTGCCGGTACACGTGTGTTTTTAATATGATGAGTAGTGATATCCCTTATTTTTTGGACAGAACATGCATGGGCTGCATCCCTCAGAGACACAGCATGTTTCTGGTGCAGAGCTGCTCCCTGCCCCTGACAGCTTTGACAGAGTAGAAGGCTTAGCCAGTTCTGATGTGGTGCTGCAAATTGTTCTCACCTCATATTTCATTTCCAGGTGTGGAGGTCGGATGACCCTTTTGGAAAATGAATTGTAAAGTGAGCCAACTCGTCAGCTCTTGGAAGGATGAGAGGATGAGAGTTGTCTAAGGATAGACTGGTTTAGTAACAGTTGGAGTCTTGGGGTGCAAAGGATGAAGCAGGGTGCTAATGGTGCAAATGTTGGATTCCTGGTCTTGGAATATGTGGGAGAGCAGAAAGATAGAAGGAGTATGATTGAAGTATCTAAATATCACCAGTTCATGTCTCAGCTAAGAATCAGAACAGCCTACACTAAGCGTACAATAAACAGCTTTATCTTCCTGAGTTGTCATTATTTTCCAGGAACAGTACAAAACTGGAACTCCAAATTAAATTAATTTAACTTCCAATTAAATTCATTAAATGCAATGGTTGGCTACCTGTTCAACAGTCAGAAGCCTAAAGTTCCTTTGTGGTCAATTTACTATTGTTATACAACTGCTGGAGCAGAATGCTATAAAGTTAATAAGGTACTGGCATAATGCCCAATTTGTTTAACAGGACTTCTTTGGATTGCTGTTTGTGACTGCATGTTTCCGTGTCTCATTGTTTTACCATAAAATAAAGGACAAACCCATGCCAAAAGCACTGTCCAGCATATGCTAAGCTTGAAAGCAAGTGTGAGTTTTGTTTATTTATACTAATTTCATCCAACACATGATAGGGTAGTTTGCTTCTTCCACCTTTTTTTCTGATAAGTTAGTCATAATGTTGAGAACCTTTCTGTGTATTGTTTTCTGTTAAAGTATTTAACAATAATTGAAAGTATTGTTTTCATACAACTTCAAAATGAGATGTTAACAAGGAACTAGAATTTTATTTCATGGGCAGGGGTTCTGTTCTAAGTTATATGATTGCTCTGCAGATTTTCCTGTAATGCCAGTTGATTAAACATACACTTTTTCTGTTTTCTCAGCTGACCTAGCCCACTTAATGGACAGAACCTATGAAAGAAAGCTGCCTGTCAGTTCTTTGACAATAGCCCGGGTAAGGAAATAAATCCCAGTCATAAAGTGGTGGAAATTACAGTGGATTGCTTATGAAATCAAGTGAGCTGAGAGGGGAAAAATGATATCACCTCTGCTGGGACTTCTGGGATCGTAAATGTCTTGTTATACTGTTAAATTGCTGTGTAAAGCTGTTTTATTTTTACTTTGTACTTATTAGTTAACACTTGAACAGTAGGGTCTTCAAAACAGAAGTATTCTTTCTTTTCCTCTGTAAAATCGGGCCGTACTCCATTACTGGGGTATGTATTTCTTTTATATAAATGTTCCCTGCCTTCATGTGGTTTCTGTCTTAGTGCGATTTTTAACCTCCCCTCAGGCACTTTATCAGAACCCACATTGAGGGAATGCAGTGAATCAGCACACTGCCTGCCAGCCTGCACCTCCCTCCGCTTCCAGGATCCCTTCACAGTGAGACGGAGGTGGATGAATTTTGCCGTATTGTTTTATTCCCTTGCCTGAGCAGACTGAGGCAGGACAAATGCTGCTGTGGGATAAGTGAAACCATTATTTTTACTGGAATTAGTAACCAGTTTTATCCTCTGAATGGGTTAATGTGAGGAGGGGGAGTGAAGGCAGACATGTGAGATGTGCTTTTAAGTTCCTTGTGTAAGGGAGTGTTTGTACTGAAGAAGGAGAATAAATATGTCACTTGTTTAAAATAAACAACAACAAAAAAAAACCCAACTAATTTCAGTCTTCAAAATTATCTGGAAGCTGAGTCACCACCCTGGTACGTCAGTAACACCACCAATTAGGATCATTGGCACCACTAAGGAATGACAGAATATTTTGTACAGTTACAAGATCAAGCATTCTTGATCGTTGCTTAGCATCCATGGGGCAAATGGGTGTTCCTGCTTCTTTTTATTATTTAATCAGCTTTGTTTCTTCCCTTCATGTTTGTGCTTTGGGCTGACCTCTTCCCAGGAGAAGTGGCATTTCCAGATTGTCAGACAGCCCCACTCTCCAATACCTGGAGCTCAAATCAGGTTCTTATTTTCTAGAATGTAAATACAGCACACTGACATGCTATTGCCACACGCAAAAGATGAGACCTACATGTACACAGCATGGAAGGAGAGTTAAGAAACTGGAGAGCAAGTATCAGTCAGCTGAAACTATTATTTTTAGCTTGTGCTTGGGATAAAGCAAGTGCTGACCTTGAGAACGTGGTTGTTTATACATTCTAAGCTAAAGGTGTTATATTGGGAAGACTCTGGAGTGTTCCAGCATCTATGCTTATGTTAGAAAAACCTACAGGAAAACAGGATTCACTGTTACCATAAGAAAAAATCTGGTCGAAAACTTGGCTTTTATTTAAATAGTTGATAGCAGTGGGAATTTTGGAAGATTGCCTGGAGTACACAAGCTTTTAAATTAGAGGAAAATTGTGGTTTACAGCATGGGGGGTGATTTTTTTCTTGCTGATATTTATATGTGTGATGGAATACAAAATGCTGTTGCTGCTGTCCTTCAGAAGTTATAGTATGAATAGGCGCAACAGGAAAATGTTAGGAAAAAGAATACCTTTTAGAAAGAGAAGTAAGGTGTGTCAAGACTCACCCAGTATTGGGGGGAAAAAAGTAAGGAACTGAATATATTCTCAAATTAAAAGATGTGATTAAAGAGCAAAAAATTTAGAGAGGAGCAGCAAAAATACAGCATGCTGAGTTATATGGGCATAATTCTGAGATAGTCCCCATTTTTTCAAGGTGCGTAATGTGTATTAGAGGCTAAAAGGGGAGTTGTCTCAGTTTAAAAAATTTTACTTTTAGCAGTTTAGAAGAAACCTGAACAAGAGCACACAAAGACTTTAAGACATCCAGTACTCTCAGATACCTAAATATGCCGAACAAATGCATTTTGTTTGTTGAAGTGGCATTTTCTTCTAATATGCGTTGTGAGTGCTCCCTCTGAAGCTTTTATTTCTTATTTTTCAATCAGTTTGTTGACAACATTTCTTCACGAGAGGAAGTGGATCAAGCCGAGTATTACCTTTACAAGTAAGCATCTTTTCCCCCCAGCATGAACTTTGAGATGTATAAATAAATACTATGAAATCATGCCCTTTTAAGACTCTGATGTTTTCCAGTTTACTGGCTTTGATTTCTCTTCTGCAAAATAAGTTAATCTATTTGTCTTAAAACTCACAGCTAAGCGCCCTCTTGATAATTTCTCCTTTGTGATGGCTAACCTCGTTCTGGACCCATGTCAAACATGTTATTCTGAGCCACTGAACAGCTAATAAAACCTCCAGCTATGATTTACAGTAGAGATGCTGAAGTAATAAGGAATTATGTTTGTTTACAGTTTTTCCATCTGATACTTTTTTGTTCTCTAAGTCATAATTTAACTAAATGTGCTACATGCATATTTGCATGTGTAAGTGTGGGATTCAAGGAATCTTGTTTCCTTAAAATGAACAGAAATAAGAATGGGAATGCTGTGGTAATGATCAAGTCAGCAAGGCTAAATAAAGTATAGTTTTGGTTTTTATTCCCTTAGTACTTCATGCTCTCCAGATAAGCTGAGTAGTTCACCTTATACATGGGTTGCTAGGGTTTTCTGCAGCTATTTTTGTATTGAGTGAAGTGTATTTGGTATCTCTTCTGCTAGCATCATGTTGAATGCTTGCTTGCTCCAGGTCAATACATCTCAACACTAAGAGAGCAGTAATTCTTGCTGACCACTGAAATAAATTAGTGCTTTTACAGGTGATTACGCACACATTTTGAGAGCTAGGTTTTGTGATGGAGAAAGTAACTCATCCTGTCAAAGTGCATGAGAGAGCATCTTTAGAAATGGTGTCAGGTTGTTATTTGTAAATAATAATAATTGTTAGTTTGATGAAGAAGTTTACTGGGTGGCTGCTTTAAGTATATGCATAGTTCTAAGTGCATGACTGCATAAGACTTCAGATCTCTGATTGTCTGGTGCTACTGGGGCAGTGTCTGAACCTCAGAGCTTAAAGGTGGAAACAAGATAAACCTAGTTGGCTAATACTAGCAATATCCTGTAATGAAAAAGCAAAAGGAGCAAGAAGGCTCTGTCATGGAGAGGAGGCTAGTGGTGCTTTTGTTCCTTCTGATCAAGATTTCATTGGTCCCATTGGAAACTGTGATCTGGAATAAGTTTTCCATCTTGCATCAGGCGAGATGAAAACAGGAGAAAGTAAAGCAAGTTCAAGACAACCCTTTGTTTTTGTTTTACGGCTGTGCTATTAGTACCTTTTGCTAACAGTCTTGAGGATTGTAATGTACATTGTGCCACAGACTTAAGTTCTGTCTGATGGAGTCGGGCCCTGTAGGGTGAGGGGTGCCAAGAGGCCTTTGAATGCCCTGTTACCATTTAATTGTCGAGTCTCAAAATTGTACAGATAAAATCCAGATACTTGGAGTGAGATATTCATATGTAATGTATCTTACAGGTTCTTTCTTCTTGAAAACAAGAGGTTCAGAGAGAGTGACAAAAAATTAGAGGAACAGATAATGTTCCATAGCAAGAGGTAGAGAATAGAATGGGAATATCTAACATAAAACTATCCTCACTGCTTTTCAGCTATGTCTGGTTAGTATATCAGTTTAAAATATAGGATTTTTATCCTTAAAAACACATTCTAAAGGAGAGATTTGCAGTTCAAAAGTAAGAACAGTTATTTACTGTTTCTCTAAGAAATAATTCTCCTGTGGCTGGTGAGAGTGTAGTTATACACATATCAAATATCATTTGGAATTGATGCAGCTTTTAGTAGTCCATGTGGAGAGAATAGAGGGGTACTGATGTGTCACATTGCTTGTCAGGCACACTTTCGTTGGAATTGTTCTTGTATGTGTCCCTGTAATGCTGCTTTGGTTCGGTGTTGCAAAATGCTTAGTCTTTTGGTGGTGTCAGCATGAATTTTCCAGAATGATCCATGAAACTGCTCTCAAAATACATTAATATGCAGGTAGTGAAACAGTGTAGGGAGGTCTGTAATTCACGTGGAAATGTAAAAATCCCAATTATAACGTCAGCTTCACTTTCAAATGAAAATAAGTGTGCTAATTTCAGGAAATAGGAGATGAGGTTGGTATCCACAAGGCCCCTTTCATTGTTTGTTATGTTTTGCACTTAGGCTGGAGTTCAGATGAAGGACATTTTATAAAGATACCTCTTTGCAGCTGGAAGGATGTTTGACATAGAAAAAGTCCTGCAAAAGTGACCACACCATGAGACATAAAGGAGGTGGTAGAGAGGGAGAGTTAGGAAATAGAGAAGCTTTTACAAGAAATCCCTTTTTCTGACTTAATGAGAAACAGTTCAAAGCAGGATTTTTGTACTTTATGTATGGAGACTAAGCTTCTAAGAAAGAAAAGGCAGTATCAGTGAAAAGCTCTTTTTCTTCTAAGGTATACAGATCCATTTTAGCAACTGGCATGTACGTGGCCGGGTAAGTTAGCTGTATGTGCATTTACCTGAGCATAAATAAACAGAATGTTCCCAGAGCCCTGTGCTTTTCCCCTTAGCTGCTTGTAGAGTATGAGGAGGAGATTTTGATGTCTCTCCCCAGTGTTGAGTGCCTCTGGCAATCTGTGGTGAAGGGCACTCACTTCCAAGGCCTTTAAAAGGTTGGAAGGTTCCTGGTACAAAAGGGCAAACTGTGCCTGTGGGAAGAATCAGAGGGAAGTGAATGGCATTCTCATGCTCTCTGTGTGGGGTTTTCCTTAAGATAAGAGCACCAGAACTTGTAATTGTAAACTTTGTAGACTGGAGGCTTTTCTTGTAGCATGTCAAGCACAGCATAGTTTCATAAGATAGTATTCTGGAACATTACCATAATGCGCTTAGGGTCCCGAAATACAATATACGTATTATATTTAGGCTTGTTTCAGCTTTCTATCCCTTTAAAGCAGTGGATCTCCAGCCGTACTGTCTCCGCAGAGGATCTTGAGCTCTCAAGAATAGCTTTGTGGAAACTGCTATGCTACATTGTGGAACGTGTCAGTAAGATGGTAAAGGCCATTCTGAGGCATGACGTCATCTGCTTTCGGTGCTCCTCTTTTTGTTTCCTTCTGAATGCTTCCCCCACTCTGTTGACTGTCAGACTTTAAAAAAATCCTTTCATCTCCTAGGATGCCAGCAGAATTTCTCATCAGAATGCAGAGCACTTTCAGCCAGATCAAAGACCTGCATTTCGCCTTACTTTATCCTGTCTCACTGAGATGTCACTATTTCTCACATCAGGGTGGTTTTCATATGATAGAAACATTAGCATAATAGAGAGATGTTTTGTGGTGAGGTAATTCTGCTGATTCTGTATCTAGGTTTTATGCCAACAAAAATGTGTTTGAAAGCTATTGTGGAAGTTTTGTGTTGAGATTCCTGATGAGGACTTTTAATTACATTAAACCCATGACCCATTGTGTAGAAAAAAGTATACACACTGTCTGTAAAAAGTAAATGTTTGTGTGTGCATGTGCTCTCCGAATTCTTGCACAATCTTCCTAGATTTTTTCATTGCCTTTCCTTGATTGATAATTGTTTTTTTGTAAATGGAGTTGTTTCTGCAGATTTCAGAATTTATTATCCGGAGTCAATACTTGATTATAATCACAAAATGGGACAAGAGCAAACTATAAAAAGTTATTTTTAGATATGCTGTTATATCTTTCGTGGTAACAAGTTACAGCTTTGAGGCTTGATTTCAGCCATTAAATCATTTTGGGACTGTAGTGGCCCTATATATATATATATGAAATTGTGCTTATTCCTTGTAATTCCAGCGTATCAGTAGTTAGTCTGACATCACATGCAAAATGAATTTCACCCATACTATCTATATCTGCATGTGTATATCTGCGTGTCTGTTCTGTGGGTGTAGAAATTGCAGTTTTTGATACTTTCGTGTCGATCAAGCAGTTTAGCCTCTGAAAACTTTCAGTTACTCTAAAATATTGCTTGTAATAAGTAGTCGCAATGGACCAAATTTTTTTTTTTTTTACTCCTGAAATATATTTTGCATGGCATTCGTTCCCACTAGTATGATAGTCTGTTTCTGTGTATACATCTACTGGATGTAATGTATGCCATTAACCTGTTCCAGGACAAATAGAAAAAGGAGAAGAGACGTAGACACAATCCTTCAGCATATTTAATTCTTGGTTAGAGATGTTTCCATTGTCCTAAGGCTGTAGCTGACATACACTCACACAATTCATCAGGTCTTGTCTTTCACTCCCTCTAGAGAAATATGTGGGTTAAAAAAAATAAAAAGGGATACAAAAATAAATGAGTCAGAAATGTCTGCCTGTTATTCAAGTTATGCAGCAGTTATGTTTTGAAATGATATTGAGAAGCAGTGGAAGCGTGTGAGAGAAAAATAAACTTTGTAGCCACAGTGGTATGTTTTACCAGTTTGGACACTTGCCTCAGCTGGACAATCCAAAGTAATTTCATTCGCAAAAGATCTGGGCTGCTCTTTGGCACACTGGGAGACATAAGGGAGGGAAACACCAGAGAGATTTGCCTCATTAGAATGTTCCAGTAATTTGCACGTGGATGACAGAAGTACCTGTGTTTAATGCTGTTGCTTTATGGTGGCCAGTGTGTGATGCTGTTGATCTGCTTTTCATAGTCCGTCTGTCCTTTTGTGTACACTTTCCTTTATGCTTGGCAGAAACTGGACAAGAATTTTCTAGGCACTGCCTAGAAAAGCAGAAAAGGTTGGAAGACTTGCCTTTAACAATAATCTTTCTTTGTTTCATGTTGCCTGCACTATAGGGTTAAGTGTTTAGATTCAAAAAACCTTTTTATTTAAAACAAGGGAAAAAGAAAGATTCTTCTGCAAACAGAATGCCATATCGACTTTAGGGGGCACCCCCACAGTGTTTCTGGAGCAGGTGGAAAGGTAAAGCAGGTCATATTCAGAAATGGAAAGAACTGACTCAGTCCACACCCCATGTAGATACATTTTTCATTTAGTGTTGGGAGAAAGGCTTTCATTAATATACATGCAAGAAAAGAATGTTAGCAGAATTTTCATATCTTACAAACAGCATCTTTCTTGCCAACAGCTCAAAGGATTCTAAAATATCTAGTAGATAGTATTGGAAATGGACTCAAGTACAATGTGAACAGTAAGTATTTAGAACCAGGTCTTGAATGTTATACTTCTTATACGTTGAGGGAGAAATGGAAGTTTTGTCTCAGAATTTGACTCATACTCACCTTAAAGGTCAATTTTGTTATAGCCAGTGGCATTCTAAAGGTTGTTTCATAAATTCCTGCACCAACAAAAGGCCTGTCCAGAGACAGATCTTGCATTTTATTTTAGAAACACTGAAAGTCTAGACAGAGGTTAAATTGCAGCCAAAACTGTAAGGAGTGAGCCATTCATACAAATACAAGTACGAATGACGAGGACATAGTAAAGCCTTTTATAAGCTTCAGAATTTAAAATACAAACACATGCAGGATTTATTTGTTTGCTAGTTTTGATGACTAATAATTGTAACGATATGCTTGAGAATTAGTCCCATCCAGCTCCCTCTGAAAGGAATTTCAGGTGCCATTACATCCTTGAGCAGTAATGGTAGCCAGAGTGACACAATGGCTCCAAACCCATGAAAACAGAAGAAAAAAGCGTATGAAGTTGTTTCTGTTGGGTTCCCTCTATTATAGTTTTCCTAAGCAATGTGAAGCACTACAGTGATCTTTTCGCTTTAAGTACTGTTGAAGGTGGCAACTACTAGGATGAAAACTTGAATTTTTATTAGGCTTGCAACCGTGCCCAGAGCTGCCATGATCCATTCTTTGGGAACTGCTAACTTTGTGGTTACTGTATCCATCAACCTAAACCATTTTTTAATGGTGCAAGTATTTATTCCTTCTTGAATCAAAACAAATACAGCAGAAAAAATGGTGATGAATGATTCTATGATACACTGTTAAGGAATAATCTTGACACGTGGTAGATCAGGAATGTCTTATTACAGATAGATTTATTAGAATTATTTGAATGGTTTAATTTGATCACAGCTTAAATCAGCAAGCAAGAAACCTTATTTCAAATAAAATACTTTAATCATGTTCTATGTTTATGATTTTTCTGAAGAAAGCTTTACTGTTTTCTGGTAGGCCTTTAAACTATTTTAATTTTCTTTGGAATGTTTGTTCTTAATTTGGAACCGTTTTTTTTACTGAGCCAGGAGACAATCTTGTGTAGGTGCTTAGAAGGTTAACAGGTATTTCTTTGTAGGCTTAATTTCTATATTTGATTAGCTTTAAAAAAAGATAACTGGTTGCCAGAGTGCTATTCTTCATTGATGTGGACAACTGTCTTGAGAAAGAACATGGAATGGAAGTATTGCTTTTCTGCAAATAAACACATTTTAATGAATATGTAAACATTAATTATATTAGACACAAGATGGAAAGCGTTTATCAGAACATGTTTTGCACTTAAAACTTAACAACTGCAGGAAATCTTGGTTTTATTTGGTGAAATTAACAGATTCTCAAGATGTCCAGATTTTAGTATCTGTAGGTGCGAGTTTTTATTCCTCTTTTATGTAGAAGAGGTAAGCATGTGTTCCTGCTGTTTACAGTCACAATTACTGATTATTGAGCTGAACTAGACATAACATAGGAGAATAAACAATGTGTTATGATTGCAGCTGTAGAACGGGCAACAGTTGTTAAAAATTCTGGTTTCAGTTGCTTATCTAGTAACTTCCTCTAGTATGTGGTATCCTGCTTGTAAAATTAGCTATAAAATACATGGCTTTTGAGGGGAAAAAGGATATTTAACGGAAATTGTTGAATTCAGGTTTGGATGGGTGTGGTGGAGTTTTTTTGTGGGGTTTTTTTGTTTGTTTTGTGGTTTTTGTTTGTTTTTGTTTGTTTTTTTAATGTGTGTTTTTGTTTGGTTTTGGGGATTTTGTTTGTTTTTTTGCAAGCACTTTACTAAAAATAGATTCTGTTGATTTTTTGTTGACTTTAACTTAGTAAGTCACACTGCTGAGTAGCACTGGATTGTGGTGTGAGCAAAAGTGGGGATAGCCATTCAAATGGAAATGTTAGGCCATTTTAACTTACCTTCACACATCATATATGAAATAACAAAGTAGCCTAAAAATGGCAGAGCATTTGTCCTGTACTTTGGGAAATGTAGGAGTTTGTGCTACTGTGTGTACTCAGAATGCTGAACAGTTTAAAGATCAGAAGACAGAGGAATAAGTACAAAGTCAAAAGGCTTCCTGATCAAGAAGAAAATTACTTAGGAATGTCAGTGTTTGTGATTATTTTACTGGAATCAGTAGTAATAGAGAGAGTAAAGGCTACTCATGAGGTCGGTTATGGTTTTGATGTTGTTCTTAGTGATTGTTTTCTACTGGGTGAATCAGGGTGTTCATGTCTTAGAGGGACTATGGAGCTCTGGGTGAGCTTCTGCTAAGGTGAGGACAAGTATTTTACTGAAGATGGATTTTAAATAACAGGATTAATATTTAGACCTTGGATATGCTTTTGACTTTGTCAGTTTTATTCTGGAAAAATTCAAGTTAGGAGCTGGAGAGGAAAGGCATGCGGAAAGTAGTGTTGGATCATTAGTGTCGTGATATGGGGCATAACCTGCCACAGCTGTTATGTTGAAAATATGTCTTGGGTTGAAGGCATATGTTGTAAAGCTGCTCCAGTCACCTGGATTTAGTCAAGTTTTTCTGTTTAAATTGTCTTCTTTTATTTGTAATCAGAAGTAATGCTTAAATGAGCTGTAACTAAAGCATCTCTATGACATTCCCCTGCATGAGGATTCTTGTTCTGCACCACCTTTACTAAGAAGATGATCAGTATGCTTGAATGATGGCAAGTCGTGTACTGGTTTTATAGCGTAGAATGATGGAGAGAAGGAGAAGGGCACTAGAATATTTTTTTCCAGTGATACGTCAACCAGCACATGAAATACAAAGCTTAAGTGCATTTTCCGTGAGAATTTCCATTCATTTTGTGGTATACAACAAGAAATCCACATGGTGTTAATTTTAAACAAATCGTTGCATAAAAGCTTACTGTGTTCCACGAGGCATGTAAGAAGAACACAGTCTGATCAAGTGTGCAAAAAGGGCCTACGCCGTATCATTGGACTTCGGAGTAGCCCAGAAAAGCATTCTGGGCTTCCTTGATAACAGCGAAGACATTCAGCTTAGTAATATGAACCTGTAAAGTATCTGTTGTGTTGTACCCTGAGAATATCTGTGGTTTTGATGCATGTTGCTGCATACTATGTAGTAACAAGTAGCAGACGTGATGCAGGTTCCAGAATGTGAAAGCTTGTGGAAATGGAAAAAACATTAAGGTGCCCATTATAAGGGATGAAATAGTGCACCACAGGTATAGATCTGATCTTCTTTCCTTCTATTATACCCTATTACAGAGAAAATGGTTGTAACAAAATCAAAATAACTGTGACAGGGAGGAGAGAGCCTTACTTTAGCATACATCTTTCTTTAGCTTATAAATGATTAGGAATGTTAATTTTCAAATAGCTGACTGCTTTTATTTACAGAAATGGATGTTTATGCTTTTGTAGGACTGAAAAGGTTTGGTCAACATTCAGTTATCAAGACATTTAGAAAATTATCTGATTATATCCATCAGGCTATACCTTTTTAGCTCCATTTATAAAGAAATTTGAAAAAACAGCTTACATTGCTTGATTCTGGTGGTTCATTTTTTCTAAAGACTTCCGTCTTCTTCAG
Organism: Pampusana beccarii; assembly: GCA_013399365.1. NCBI lineage: Eukaryota > Metazoa > Chordata > Aves > Columbiformes > Columbidae > Pampusana > Pampusana beccarii. The sequence continues at coordinate 45,951 of VWYH01011272.1, read as the reverse complement.
AAATATCCAAAAACATTAGAGTACAGAAAAAAAAATTAAAATAAGCAGGTACACTTACTTAAGTGGTATGGCTGCTTATTTCTGCATATATATGCATGCCTGTGAAAAGTGTTCTACTCCCTAAGGAGAGAAGAAGCTTGTATTGCAAACAGACCCACAAAACAATGCTTTGCTATAATTGAATATAAGTCCTAATGAACAAAGGTCATAGGTTAACATTCTCACTAGGTGATTTCTAAGGTTTTTACTCTTTTTGTTTTCCAGAAATGGGAAATTAAGGTGCAAACTTCTGAATGTAAGATGCTCAGTAGCAAAGTGAAAAAAAAAGGTTATTCAGGGCACCTACTTTTTTGGGTGGGGTTTCTTTGGTTGTTTTAATGCTACTTTAATAGTGAGCTATTTTTAAAGCTGCATGCTCCAGATAGCAAATCTATACTGTCTTCTGGAATAAGGCCATTTGCGTTTTCAGCACTTCTCTGTACCAAGCACTCCAGTCAGTCTGCTCAGCTACCTGTGACCGTTCCTTCTGGCCTAGTCCCCGTTACCTCTTTTTTGTTTCTGTACTTTATTTGGTAAATCTTTGGTTCCTAGACAGAATAATCTCTTCATTATTCTTTTTCTTTTTTTTTGGAAGGGGGGTGACGTGGGGCATAGGACAGGATGGGGTGGGGGAAGCTTAGATAGAAGCCCAATCCCGGCCTATCAGCCAATGATGTTCCCTTACCTATTTCCTAAAATCCTGGTGCATCCCCTCTCCCTGAAGGGGAATGTCCCCCCCTGTCTCCCCTTTGCTACATCAGTTTGAAAGCCAGAGGGGCTCTGTTATGTGTGGAGTTCGTCATTTCAGGGGTAGCGCTGCGGCAACTCTCAGCAGCCGGTTTCCATCTTGACCACCCTGACAGATTTCGTGGGATGCTGGGCTGAACATCCTTGAAAGGTGCTGGAGTTGTCCTTGCCTCACAACTTTAGTCTAATGAATGATCCATGAGCATGTGTGGTGTGCCAGGTTCTCAGCAGATGGAGCCAAGTCCCCCGTAGCTGGGGGAACCATGTGTTGTCTCTTTGGACCAGGTGAGGATTTGACCCCCCGGGTCTAGTTCAGGGAGCATTGAAACAGCCAACAAAGGGTGCTTTCTTGGGTTTGTTGTTAAAATTGGAAAGGGATATACAAGAGAGCAGCTGGTAGAAACCGCTGTTTTCTCAGCTGTAAATGTAGACACAATAAACATTTTTTCTTTCTCTTGCTGAAAAATAAACAGGATTTTTATTTTTTTTATTTTTTTTTTTCTCCTTCACATGGAGCTTGGGAAGCTGAAAGCACACAGATTTTGAGAATTGGCTTTGCAAGCAGATTTGCACCTTTATGAGTAATATCTGTTTCTAAGAATTGTTGTGGATGTAAAGCTGGCTTTAATCTCTAAAGTCAACTTATGATCATCCTCTTTAAATTGTCATTTATTTAATTCTGATCTCTCCTCTTTCTCTACTGTGCTCGTTTAACAAAGCGGAAAAATACTCCATTCTTCAGTGTAATCAGCCACTTTCCACCTCGTTCCATTAGGGAGTGAGCAGGGCAGGGCTGGATCCAGCCACAAGCAAAATAGAGGGCCTGAGGCAGGAGGCAGCTGGGAGTAAATGGACAACCTGCCCCCCTTGCTTGCTTACACTGCCTGTACCGAAGCTCTGGCACACCAGGCTGTCTGCTGGTGCTTGTAGCTGGGGATGGACAAGGTATAGTAGCTACTATAAGAGCGTGGCAGAGGAGCATTTGCAGCAGGAGCAGTACACCCCGCTTTCTCTGCGAAGGGGTTTCTTTTTCTATTTTTCATTGGAGTCCTGCAGTCATCACCCTTTTTCGCAGAGTTTCCCTTCGCCAGGTTAAATCATCAAGCAGCGACTTCATGTTATATGAGACACTATTGTGTTGTTTTGGAAGTCACGATTCTTTGGAGGAATAAAATAAAATTTAAAAAGTCAGGCAGAAACACATCAAGTACGTAATTGCACATAGCCGTAGTGTTTCCCTCCTCTGTCTTCTGTGTGTAAGCCTCTCTACTGTGACTGCCTTAGAGAGCTGGATGCTTGTAGGTGTCAGTGTGGAGCCCGAATAGCAGATCTGAGTAGACCACTGCAAGAAGGCGAACACGGCAGGGCACCCTGGGAATGCAACATGCACTGATGCTCATCAGCAGAAGCAAAGCCAGTAGTGGGTTATATTTATAACTAGCAGTCTTGGCTGTATTCCTGTCGCAAAAGGAAGGAACTACAAAATATCCCTTTGCATTTTGAAGTGCTCTGCCTGTTTTGAGTAGCACAACCTCGTTTTACTGTGCGGTTTATATGTACCTGCACAAAGGAACACTTGTCCTACAGTACATGCAGTACTTAAAGTGAGGTACCTACTGTCTCTTTAAATAACAGATCTGGCGGTACAGTATTTTTCTGAAAAGAATAAAAATAAAACAAAAGCTGAAATGAGCCCACAAGTTTCAAAATGCCTGACAAAACATTTGAGTCAGTTTTGTCATGCTTACCTTAGATTTGCTTACTGCCTTGTGCTTGACATCATATGCAGCGAAATAAAGGACGCTTCTGTCCCACTGGGCTTGAAAGAAGTTAGGTACACTAAGAGATACGCTGACTAGGAGTTTACCTCTGAGGTACTGTGATTGAGTAACTTACTGTGGTTAGGGAACAGTTTTTATAAAAGTGTATCATGGAAGACTTGAGGATTATTGGTTTTCATTGCTAAAATATTTTTCTCAGGAAAACACTTGGTTGGAAGAACAAAAAAAGAAAATAAGCGCCTTGAGACACGATATGAAACGTAGATGGACTCTGGATTCAATGGGGCAGAGTCCAGTTGGAGGCCGGTATCTAGTGGAGTGCCTCAAGGGTCAGTACTGGGGCCAGTATTGTTCAGTATATTCATCAGTGACTTAGATGAGGGAATTGAGTGTACTATCAGCAACTTTGCTGATGACACCAAACTGGGAGGAGCGGCTGACACGCCAGAAGGCCGTGCTGCCATCCAGAGAGACCTGGACAGGCTGGAGAGTTGGGCGGGGAAAAATTTAATGAAATGTAACAAGGGCAAGTGTAGAGTCTTGCATCTGGGCAGGAACAACCCCAGGTTCCAGTATAGGTTGAGGAATGACCTGTTGGAGAGCAGTGTAGGGGAAAGGGACCTGGGGGTCCTGGTGGACAGCAGGGTG
>VWYH01011272.1:14564-42666 GCA_013399365.1 Pampusana beccarii | reverse complement strand
GAGGGAGCTGGGTCTTTTTAGTTTCGAGAAAAGGAGACTGAGGGGTGACTTCATTAATGTTTGTAAATATGTAAAGGGTGAGTGTCACAGGGATGGAGCCAGGTTCTTCTCAGTGACAACCAGCAGTAAGACAAGGGGTAATGGGTTCAAGCTGGAACACAAGAGGTTCCACTTAAATTTGAGAAGAAACTTCTTCTCAGTGAGGGTAGCAGAACACTGGCCCAGGCTGCCCAGGGAGGTTGTGGAGTCTCCTTCTCTGGAGACATTCAAACCCACCTGGACACCTTCCTGTGTAACCTCATCTGGGTGTTCCTGCTCCAGTGAGGGGATTGGACTGGATGATCTTTTGAGGTCCCTTCCAGTCCCTAACATTCTGTGATTCATGGTGGACTGCCTGGTAGCAAGACTTGGCTATGCATCTGTGGTTTGCTTTTTTGACAGTGGCTGTGGCTGAAACTACAGGTGAGTGTCAGGTGTTTTGTCCCCTTTATATCCTTGACAGATTGTCTTGTAGCTCTGCCTCTCCTTTGTTCATGGGATACAGAAGGACAGCAATACACAAGGAAATTGGACAGTCGAACTCTAGCAGTGGAGAAAGAAAAGGCCACAGGTAGTAGGTCAAAATTAGGTTAACTCGAACTGTGGGACTTTGGCAGCAAATCTGAAAAGGTGAAACCTGAACTGTGCATATCCAGTTTTTGAAGTGTTTGGCAGCAAATGTAAGGTTTGCCTCTTCCCTTGCTTAAGTTGGCTACTAAGATCCATTCAGTATTTGTATGCCTGCAGCAGTCTCTTGCCAGCACCTTCTTTTTGCTTAGGTTGCGTGTGGTGTGAAACTGAATAACTTTGCAGAGTAAACAGTTTGGCTTATATGCGTCTGTATTGCAGCCTTGGATACTCAAGCCAGAGGAATACATCACTTGTAATCTGTGCAAGTTCAACTGTAATAAAACTGAAAAGTCTCAAGGGTTGTGTCAGTGGGTGCAATGTTACAGTAGTTTGAAGCTAGTGTGTGATGTATTTCTGGGAGGTATTTTGCGAAGCGTAAGAAATTTGAGCAGAATAGATGGAAAATGCAGCATCATTACAATGTGGACTCCAGCTGTCAGTGAATTAGGTCTCTGACAAAATTATGTTGATTTTGTCTCAGCTTAAATTTGGGCTGTATATTAGGCACCATTAAAAAGTCGCTGTTTACAAATACTGTAATAGCAATGTCTAGTTACAGGCAATGTTTTTTTCCTGTTCTGAAAATAAGTCGTTATTGTCAGCTTTTGTTGACAGCAGTTTTTATGCATACCCATAGTGTTCCACGTTAATATAATATGAAAGGGGTGTACTGTCATAGTTTAAGCTGAGCACTAGAAGGCAGAAACTCATGAATGTTGGTCCTAACTCTGATTCATTTCCCTCTGGCACTGAATGAACTATTATAAAACTTGAAGTTGCTGTCTTGTCAGCTTGAAAAGCCCTCAGTGCTATGTCTGGCTCTGTCCAGCTTGGTTAATGGTGACTGGAACCCAGGCTTCGCTGTGGCATCACTACGAGTGAATGCAATAATTGAAGTAAAGACAGAATAACAAAAGTTTAATTTTGATTTTGGCATTTTTGATGGCTAAGACATGGAGTTTTTTTTAAAGCATCTGAAGTAATTTATTTATTTTTAAAAATGAGGCACCTAACTAGCTTTGAAGCAATTTATTCCCTGAAATCCCAAAATATTACAGATAGCCCTGCTTTAAGAAAGCCAGTGACATAAGTACTGCTTGGTACACAGAAGGTTTTGAACTTAGTTCCAATATGCAGCTATCAGGAACTAGCTTTCTGGTAGAAACTGACTTTTTGGCAGTCTTAAGCAGAGGATCTCTCTCACTCTGCAGGGTGAACCAGGTACAAAGGTGATTTCAGCAATCGTGAGTTACCTATGAGTTTTCACAAACATCAAATTTTGAAAAATAATTCTAGTTGATAACTTGTGTACCAGCTTTCAGACAGGTGGAGAATTAATTAAAATAATGATAGGCATAGCCTGGATAGTAAAATGGTAATAATCCAAACAGTACTTTACTTATATATGCTGTTTTTTTACAGCATTTGTGTTAATTGGCTTTCGGAGATGTGAATAAAGATTCCAGCAGAACTGACCCTTCGTTGAGCTTTAATAGAGCAAATTTTAGCCTGACACTCTTAGAAATTGCTGAGATTCAAAAGTCTCTCTGAAGCAAGAAATGTAGTGTGTTCTACAGTTCTTAATTTCTCTCTATGTTTTTGTATGCCGGGATACCAGGAAAAAATATAATTAATGCAAGAGTTGTTTTTAAATTAGACTTCATTGTGGTTACATGGGGACAAGGAAAGGCACTAGGGAGTATCTTATCAGAATCACTATAGTAACAGCTCACCCCATCATTTTCCGTGTTTTCCTCAGCCTATGGAACTCACTATTCAGTCACTAGATTATTAATGACATTTATATTCAAAACCAGTCATTTCAACTGTAAAAGCCCAGAAGTATTTTTAAGTGAGAGAAATTCGAGGAGCTGTGTCCTTTGTAGTCAATAGTTTAGGGAAAAGTTGGGCTTTTTATTATTGTTATTATGACAAGGCTTTTCCTTTTTCTTGTTATCTTGTTCTTTGAGTGAATTCCATCTTTTGTGGTGAGAATAATATGGGTTCTTAATGTGTGTGAGAAGAAAACCTGATTTTCCTGCCTGTCTTTTTCAAAAGGAGTGGGAAAGGTGGAGGCTGATGGTAACAAGACACTATTACCTGGGAGCAGGAGAAAGAGGAGTACTATATTAAAGTGTCTGTTTATTTGTTTTCTTTCATTGGAGAGATATTTCTAAGCAACAAGAAGTGAAACAAATCTTCCATGCTGTCAATCTGATCACTCTGTCTTGACCGTAAAGAAGTAAAGCTGAAAAAGGGGGTTGCTTGTTTCATAGTTTGCATTTGAAATAAAGCTTCTGAATGTCGATAAAATGATCCAGTTTTATTTTCTCCATGAAACTAAGCCAGGTACCACCACCTTTTTCTCAGTAGCAATATTTATAGCATGACAGTGTTCTTTTCTTTACCAGTCAAACTGGAGATGCCCTTATGGCCAGTTTTAGCTTTAGTGAGCTAGCTGGCAACCTTCACTTTAAACTGGCTTTTTAGAATATTATGCTTAGAACAAGGAACCACGTTGATGCTGGTATTTTAAATGTTAAGACCTTGAGCTTCTACCTAGACAAAACCTGTGACTGATGTCCTGTTATGTCAGGTTAAAGCATACAGGCATCTTCAATTAAGCTGGTACAGAGGAAAACCTGACTCATGTTCTTTTGAGAAGTGAACTTCAGTGGTGTCGTGCCGGGGAGTATATAGTTCTGGTGTATTTTGAATCTACGTAGCTAGAGGAGCTTTTTGCAAACATGTTTAATAGCTGGAAGATTTTTCCTAGAGGCAAAAGAAGTCTTGAGAAGTAGTATCTTGTTTGAGCCTGAGCTTTACTCTTTCAGTCTGGTTATGAACTAATTAGTGTAAAGGTTCAAGGAATTCAAGGGAAACCTCTGGGATACTTGAGTTGATCGAGTTGTCTGAAGGATTCCTCCTCTCTGATTCCAGAGGGGTTCAAGGCTGGCTGGTTCTCCTGGTTTCGTTTAGGATAGTTATTTTTCTTCCTAGTAGCTGGTATAGTGATGTGTTTTGGGTTCAGTATTAGAAGAATGTTGATAATACCCTGATGTTTTTGTTGTTGCTGAGCAGTGTTTATGCCAAGTCAGAGACTTCTCAGCCAGAAGGCTGCAGGTGCACAAGAAGCTGGGAGGGGGCACAGCCAGGACAGCTGACCCAGACCCAAAGGGTTATTCCATACCATGTAATGTCATGCTCAGTGGATAAACCTGGGGGAAGAAGAAGGAAAGGACTTCATGATGTTCTTCTTCACGAATCGCCATGACGCATAATAGAGCCCTGCTGTCCTGGAGATGGCTGAACACCTGCCTGCCCATGGGAAGCAGTGAATGAATTCCTTGTTTTGCTTTGCTTGTGTGCACAGCTTTTGCTTTACCTGTTAAACTGTATTTATCTCAACCCATGAATTTCTCACTTTTACTCTTCTGATTCTGTCCCCCATCCCACCGGGGGGCAGCGAGCCAGCAGCTGCGTGGGGCTTAGTTACTGGCTGGGGTTAAACCACAGCGCTGGTGTAACCCGATCGTCCAGGTCTGTTTCTGAGGCTGCCATTCATCCGTGGTGTTAGGGCACTGTGCAACCCCTGAACAAAAGACACTGTGCAAGAAATACACATTCAAGTGGAGGTGGAGCGAGCCTCATTTAGAATAATTCGTTTTATGGCCAAAGCAATCAATAGCTAGATTAGTTTAAAAACAAAGATCAGGTAGAGTCAATAAAAATTAAAACAGAAGAAGGTCTGAATGTGAGCTTTCTTCAGGGAGTCTGCAAACTGCTTATCTTCTTGTGTAAGAGCACAATTGTGACTCTGCATTAGGCTATCCTCTGTTGTAGTTGACTCATCTGATTTTTTTAAACCTGTTCTGCTACTGCTTTTGATAATTGGTTTCTTATACTATGTATGCTAGTGAAGTTTTTTTATTTCAACCAAAAAAGGAAGTGTTCCCTCTGTTTTTGCTTGAGTATAGGTAGTTAATGCATGAGGTGTTTCCTATGGGACTCATATGTTTTATACATGAAATTTTTAAAAGGATGCATACAAAGAAAGGTGTAGGCTGAGATGCAAGCAAAGAAGAGATGCAAAAATAAAGTCTTATTCATGTTTAAAAGGAAATTTCGAACAACAGATTCTTTTCAGGGCTGTCGCCTTTCATGCTGACACATGAGCAATGCCTCTGGGTCCATTTAAAATGCAGAGGATTTTTCCCAAGTCCTGTGGCTTGAAATGACAAACAAAGGGAGACTTGGGTGACGTTTCCGTAGCCTTCCAGTTTCTAAGCTAAGCCTGCCTGGAATCCATTTGATCATTATGCACTGCAGCTTAAATATGTGCCAGGAAAGAAAAAAAACATGGCATTGCCAAGGAGCTTCACAGCCATGTATGACTTGTGTAAAATGTGGAGTGGCTTTGGATTCATTCCATTGTGAGAGCTTTTTCCTGGCTCGCAGAGACATTTCTCATGATATTTACTCATCTTAAGTCTCCTTACATTTTTCTTCAGGACTTTTTAGAATTTTAAGTGGATGAGGAGAAATCTGGCACTCTCCCCTCCTGATAAAAGCAAATAAACATGCAAACCTCTGTTTCTTTCTAATTCTAAAATAGGTAAGAGACCTGAAGTATCAGTGTCAGAAATTTGTTACGGTGACTACCACCAGGTAGGTTCCTTCCTTTCTTGGACTAGGTCCTACAAGTGGACTAGCAGCATATGAAGCCTTTTTGGTTTTATCTCTGAAGAAAGCAGAATAACACATCTAAATGATCTATATTAGAAATAATGAAAGAATGGAGATTACTCAGTGTCTTTGTGTTAATTTCTCCACTTCCTTGCAATATGCCAGGAGGCAGTATAGGAATCCCTAAAACATAAGAACAGCAAAGAACACTATAGTACAAGAGGTTTTATTTAAGGACATGTTTTTATGTATGGTAATGCAACGTTAGCAAATCAAATTGCAGGTGAAATTTAGAAAGTCTTGAAGAAATCTGGAGCCCAAGATATCCTATGGTTCTGTGCACTGGATGTGTAGATCATTGCAAAACACTTTCTCATTAGTTCAGACAACATTGGAGAAAGGGATAGATTTGGAAAAATGAAGAATATTGTATTGCAGAAGGATAGCCTCTGGCAGTGACACATGTTGTATCCACCCTTGAGAAAGCCACAGAGTACAGAATGGGAGCTTCTGGTTATCGTAGCAAAGAATTAGAACAGATCTGCTGAGCTGGCTTTCCCTCTGTACAGCAGAGCTTTTCGTGATAGTGTATTACTTCAGCAGTGCTTGCTCTTCTATAATCCAGCACATTTTCCTCCACCGTCTTCCTCATTTGTGACTGTCCCCAAAGCAGTGAACGCCCCTGTGCCAAACACGAGGAAAAGAGTACAATCCAGCATCTTGGTGCTTGTGTTTGCTCTCAGGGTTGCTGTATTACTTCCCTTGAGAATACAAGGTATGTGAAAGCAGCACTAGAGTGTATCACCACTTGATGGCACCAAACAAATTTCAAAGACCATTTAAAATAAATGAAGAAGGGAAGTAACTTAGCTTTTTTGTGGTGTGATAGGACACCGGCAGAAGTCATGTTTGCTGTATAAGTAGAGCCACTCCGTAAAGCAGTCTCAGCATCTGATAAACTTTTCCATTGTTCAGTTTCTTTAGTACAGTATGAGTCCTGTGGCACTGCTGTAGATAACGAGCAATAAGACCTTGTGCAGGAAGTGCCTTGTACGGAAGCTGTATGCTCACTGTATCTCTTCCAAGTTATAATAATAATCATTTTGCAAGTACAAAGCAATAGTTTAGGAAAACCAAGTTTCTGGACTGCATCATTTGAACACTTTTCCAAAATAAGGGGAATTCTAGTACCATTGCACTGTATGCTGTTAGAGTCACAGTGATATTGACATTTCAGGAACTCCTTGTCTTACAGATATTCCTCTTCTTGTTCCCTGTGGGAACAGATGCTCTCAGCACAATAACTAAAAGGGATGCCGTATTGATTCTTTAGCCAGTAACATTAAAATATACCAACCGGGAGCTCCCCTAATACTGTCATGGATGCTTCTTCTTGTCTTCTCTGAACACATTATAAGAATCTTGTGCTTCTCAGGTTTTTATTAGTTCTCAGAAAAATGAGTTTCAGCAGCAGACGTCTGCAAGATAGCCTCCTGGTCTTTCCATTAAACACACAGCAATTGCTAGAGGCTTCCTTTATTTAATTCACTCTGAATCCTCTGCTTTCTGTAGTTTCAGCTTCCTTCTGTCTTTTCATCTGTCCCCGAACATATTGCCTTGCTTAATTATATCCTGTTTCGTGTTTCATGAAGAAAGAGAAGGAAGAAGATATTAATGCTTGTCAAAATGACCAGCAATCTCCTTTCTCTGATTCCCTTTCAAATAAAAATATCTGCTGCAACATTTGGTTAGTTTGTCTAGGTTAGCTGTAAAAACAGATTCTCTATTGGCTTCTCTTCTCAGCTAGTACAACAGAGTTCATTCAAGCACTATATGGATCAGAAACAATTAAAGATTGCAGCGTACCCGTTCCCCTTTCACTTCAAATTCTCCTTCTGCCACGTTGTGGATTAATGGAAGTGTGTAGCATTGAGGGATCATGTACATGCATATGTATTGCATTCGTGTTGACTTGGAGACAGCAATTTTGGCACCAGTCCCCTTTCTTCATTCCCAAGCAGCTCTTTTATAATTAATTATTAGAATTAACTAGAAAAATCTTTGGCTGAGAATCTGTTTGCTTTTTGTTTGCATAGTACCTAGCGCAGTAGAGACCTGGTCTGAGTGTAAGGCTGTTAAAAATAACATACAGTAATTGTATCTGGCAGGTGCCATGGTTTTCTGTACGCGAACACACACAGTTGAATCGGTCCCAGCCCTACAAAGCTGATGCGAACATTTTTTTTTAAGAGTTTTATAACATGCCTCTGAATTTTGTGCGTATCGATTCCAGAAACTTATGCTAATTGAGGATATGTTTCATGCTGTTTCTAGACCACATTGCACCACATTGCATCCCTGTTAGGCCTTTTACTATCCAAGTAAAATTTAAATTTGAAACCTAGAAGCATTTCACCATTACAGTAGGCTGTAGCATTCCCAAGGTGCAGGAGATATTGGAGTGCTCTCTCTCACTCTGCCGTACTTAAGAGAATAATAATGGTGCTGCAAAAAGGTGACTATTCAAACCCATTAAAACCTTTGGGGTTTGGGTTTTTTTTTCCTTTTTTTTTTTTTAAATGTTTGCTTCTCTCCTGCATAATTAATTTGTAGAAATGATCCCAAGGAGTGTATCAAAAAAAGAAGACTTAAGTCTTTGAGAGTGTGATGTTTCTGTAAGACAAGTCTGTTGTTTTCCACTTGTGAAACAGTATTAACCCTTTAATGAAGCAACTTTAAAAGATGCTGGCAGCTTTATTACTGTGTGCTGGTGTTGCACTCTGACCCACCCTAAATGGCTGGTGAAACAGTCTGTAGCAATTAGATAATTGTTTCATCAAAATATGATTAAATCCAAATGCCTGTAATTGATGCTTCCTGTAAGCATTATTGAAACAGGAATTTAATGAAAGCAAATATATGTTCTTGCTGTTCCAAATATTTGAACTCCAGAGGGAAGAAAATGGAAAGCAATTAGAGCAACAAAATGGATGTTTGCAATTTAATATTCAAAGCATGCTTTTTTTCTGTTAAATTCTAATTTAATGGGGATATTTCATATGCCACTTAAAAACCAGTATATTTAGGCTTCGTGTAGTTGTTTAGCTCTGCTTTTGGCACGGATGTCTTCTGCGTTCGGAAGGCTCTCCAGGCTGCAGTACTTTTCCAGGCTTGGTCATCCGTGTAGCCCTCAGCTGTGGGATGCAATACGCAGAGATTCACTGAGGGGGAAAGAGAGTTGGTGGCCACGTTAATCTGATAAATGTTCTGGAAAGCATGCTCACTCAGATGGAAGAGCCAGCCCTGCCTCTAAATGGTGCTGCAGCTTGGCTTGAGGCTGCAAGCATCTGCACACGCGCCCGGCGCGGTTGTCGTCGTTCTCTACAGGAGGTGGCAGTCACTTCTGTGCTGGGGACTAAGCCCGTTTTTCATGCTTACAGTGTGAACTGGGAAAGGTTGTGTGCATCCCTTCACACTGGGGTGTGAAAGTCAGCCCAGAACCAAGGCAGCAGCTCCTACCGCTGCACTCCTAATTAGTTTTTGAGTCTTTGCCAAAGGTAAAGCCCCATATGCTTTTTGTCACTTTTTTTCCCAACTACAGAGCAAAGTGCATATGACTGAATAAGGATGAAATGCAAGAGGCTAAACTTAAAAGTATTTAATTTTACGAATCGGTTGAGCACTGGGGTAAGATGCCTAGGCCCACTGCTGTAGCCGCGGCCTGAGCTATCAGAACAGGTTAAAGAAGCATCTGTCGGGAACCAGGCAGCTCGGGGAGCCGTTTTCCCCTGCGTGAGGCCTGCCTTGCTGGTGAAACATTCCTCAGTGCACAAGAAGCACGCAGCAGCCCAGCGATGGCCTGTGCACAATGAATTCTCCAGGGGTTGAGGTGAGGCATGACTCTTTAAGTCAACGGTGGGAAACACTTAGATAAACTTTTTGGTGTAATTCTGATACTTGCTGTGTTGTCAGTCACCGAGCAGTGGTGTTGTTTGACTAGACTAGCAACAATACAGTGTGACACAATCAGAAGGGCATGTTAAGCAGTACTACAGTGCTTATGGCAGTCTTGGCCTTCATAAGTATACCAAGATATTGTTTTACGGTATCCATCTTCTTGGGGAAAAGCAGTAGGCTTTCTGGAAAGTGATAAGTTTAAAATATAATGCATTTGTAAAGAGTCAAGGTTCGTCCTTCATACACACTGTTGTAGTATATCAAAGCTTTGAAAGCAATGATTGACTGCAAAGACAGACAGATTTGTATTTGACATCATAGAAGACAGGGGTTCTGAAACCCCTAGTAGTTGTTTACAGAATTTGTTTCTGTGATAATGAAGAGTCATGTTGTCGCCTGGATGATTTTCTTTAGGTTTCGGCATAGTCCAAATTGCTGGTACTTGAGAGACTGGACCATCCACAGCTGGATCAGACAGTGCTTAAAATATGGTGCACAAGACAAAGCCTTATACACATTAAAAAACAAGGTAAGTTTTTACAAGGAAAAGCCGAGAATATTTGATCAGCTTTTTGAGACAGGTGTGGCTGCTTGGAGTTCCTATTGCAGCCAGGTCTGTAGACTGTGGTTTTAAGTTCAGACATTTCCTTGTCAAGACAAAAATTAATGTTGGACTTGAATTTAGCTAAAGCCCTTTACAGCTTTTGTTTACTCTTCTTTCCCAGGAAGTTTTTAAACAGTGGTGGTGTCCAAAACATTCTAGATGCAGGAGAGACATAAAAACCTGATAAGCAGTGCCCCTCCTGGTCCCAAAGTGCCAGAATAAATCCAGTACATCAAAAGTTAGAACGCCTAAACCGCAGGAGCTGTGCTAATCTCCTTGTGTTGTTTGACTGTCACATTGCACCCATGTGCAATGCCATTGTTCTGATCTTTCTGATACCTGCAGTGCTATGCTTGGGGAGATTTAAACAGCAGATTTTCGCAGTGATTTTTTTTCCTTCTTCTCCTCAGGTTCAGTATGGAATTTTTCCAGATAATTTTACATTTAATATTTTGTTGGATTGCTTTATAAAGCAGAAGAAATATGAAGGTAAGAAAATATGTACCAATTCTGCATCCTCAGTTGTATGCTCTTAAATCTGAAGAGTCTTTATGTGAATTAAAACCATTTAGCCACATTTCCTCTGAAGTCACTGTAAGAACACACCTTCTCCTTCCTTCTTTAAACTACTTTTCTGCATGTTTATATCTCATTTTTGTTGGGTTCTTATTCATTATATAGTTTTTAAGCATGTGCAGTTCACAGAGTTTCTACTGTGATTAATCCCATTCAAGTGTAAACCTCTTCAATTTTTACAAATCCAGCTTACATACTAACAAGATCATAGGAGTTATTAGCGACAATTAGAGTGTTACAAGAATAAAAATGCATGTTGCATTTTCCTATATTTACCTATTCGCAAAGCTATACATCTAAACTGAACTGTTTGTGTAGGATTTCTGTCACCCTAGAGAACCAGCTCTGCTGAATTGCTGCGTCGAGGTGCCTCTCTTGCCCTATTGACTGTTTAAATGTTAAGATGAATAATCCTCTCAGCTTTGATGACAAATGTTTAAGATTTTCATTCACTGCAGGTTTTCTGTTACTGTAGATTTGCAGTGAGCTTTTCTTTGCCTAAGCCTCTTGTAAAACAAACAACTGAAAGGGATAATAGAATTGCAGACAGACTTGTCTGTAGCTTTTATTTTGAAGGTTTTGCTACTTCTATGAACATTTTGCTAAGTGGCAAATTAATACGTATTTTATTCTGAGAACTCCCCTATCTGAGAATTCCCTTTGTTCCATCCATATTTATTTTCTCTGACAAGCTCTAGTTGTTTTGTTTAACTAAGTGTCCTCTCTGGCAGGGAGTGTCACTGGAACTCCCTGTGGAGCTCCTCCAGAGCACTGCTGGCTGAATACAGTGAGTGCTGTGGGTGATCTGGCAGTATTTCTGCTCTGCTGTACTCTCCTGTCACCTTAAGGGCAGTGAATTTAAGCTGGTCTTCTCTTGTTTGTAATCTCAACACAAGAACAAAGAAGTCATTTTTAGCGATTTCTTTAAAAAATGTTAATGATTGAAGGGCCGAGCAAAGAAGAGTCGGTGAAGAGTGTGGAGCTGAGGTGAGTTTGGAAAGCTCCTTTGCTGTGGGCTCATGCTACTCAACCCATTCTTCCATATCACAGTGTGTTTGAATAACCCAAGTCTATACTGCTAGTAATAAGAAACCTTTAACTTTCTTCCTGGCTGCTTGAAAACATGCTACAACGGTGAAGTATCAGTGAACACTAGTGGATGCAAAAGGAAGGAGATGTGTCAGTTTGCACTTGCTGATTATGTATTGTTTTCCTCCATAGATGCTATGTCAGTGGTAACAGAAATCATGCTGCAAGAAAGTTTTGATGAAGTTTCAACACAGCTTCTTTCTCTCTATGTTTTGTACCAGTACCTGGCAACTAAGTCTGAACGTACGGTAAGCTGACCGCAGTCAAAATGATACACAGAGCCTCTCTTTCTAAGTGTTGTGGTGCTGTTGGTTTGGCATTCAGTTATGAATATGTTTTATTTCTCCTAAGTTTAGCTGGAATAAAGAAATGCAGAAGAGAGAAAAAAAAAAAAGAAACAAGAAAATATGAAGGACGGCAAATAACTTGTCACCCTTTCTGCTCCTTTCTCTGAAAGGGAGGGTGTGTTGGGATTTTCAGATGTAATCTATGCCCATTGGATGGTTATGAAATGCCGGTTCAGATCAAAGAGGGCTGTACCAGTAAACACAAAAAACTTTCTCACCTGTTGTACAGGACAGTGTTAAGGTAAACATTGCTCACCGTTGGAGCTTGGTAAAGGTGATGTTGCATAATTGTAAAGCATTTTCACCAGGATTTTTACTATCCCATTTGGTTTTGAGAGTATTGTTTCCACATGTATTTGCTTTAAAACTAAATTTGTTACATCTCTCCTGTCTCCAAAGATTGGGGATTTCTTATTCACATCTTTCTTTTGCTTAAGGCCAATTTGACAGTTCAAGCTCTTAGAAGTGGCTTTATTCTTCCTTTACAGAAGGGGCTCAGTTAGGTACCAGCAAAGGGCTCTGCCATGTCCATCACTTTAGACAGCTGCTTCTCATGTGGTTTGCCACAAGCCTTCAAGAGCATGTTGTTGTCCGTAATTAAAATCTTTGAAGTCTCCATTTGTGTTACATGAAGCATCTTCCAAAATGCATTTGACAGATGCGTAAAGGTTTTAATGAATTGGGTTGTAATTTCAGAGTTCACTATAGAAAACAGATGTGCTTTTGCCCTGTCCTCTATTCTCCTTCATTCCCCAGAATTCAAATATGTGTGATCACTTGTATATGAAAAGCAGAGGGACCAAGATCTCATATTCCAATTGTGTTTGTCTTGTTTGTATATCCTCACTGCAAAGACAAGTAATTGTCAATATGTGTAGTGCTTCATGAAAGCTAAACATGCAAGACGCATTTAAGACAAGCATATTTAAATAGCTGTGACCTGTTTCATATGTGTTTTTCAATTACCCCATCCAATGCCAGCAATAACCCATGTTTTTATATATATACACCATACAGTGTACCGTTCAACTCCTCGTAATGCTCAGTACCAGTTTTCTGTGTTTAAGAAGTAGGGGTAGATGGAGTTATGAGATCTGCTCAGCTACTTCTGAAAATCCCCATTCTCTTTTCTCAAGGTGTGGGACAGGTCAGACAGTGTACTGTTGCAGACAGGCCTTTGGCTGCAGCTGAGGGTCCTACAGCCAATTTAAATGTTTTTTGACTTTGCTAGATGAATCTTGGCCGATCTGACCATGGTAGTCCTTAGTGCAGTGGTGATACGGAGCTTCCATTTTTCTGCTGTTACAAACAACATTGAAAGCCTGGGCATTCTTGCCTCTCACTGGAAAGTTTTCTCCTTGACTGCTGGAAACAATCAGTGTGATTGCTGCCATCCGCTGCAAAGGTGTTAACATTAGGTCCTTGCAGTTCCTCTAGCTCTTGAAGCAAATGGGCTAACTCCCAAAAGACCCTAGACTGGTAAAAAAGGTCTGTTTTTCTAGTTGCATCTGATTTTCCTGTAACTTTCTGCTGGAGTGCTGAATTTAGCAGGAAACAGCCCTATCCCCTTGTATCCCTTTTCTGGGTCAGGCAAATACCTTGTGTGGCTGTCAGGTGATGCTATTTTGTATCAGATGATATCATGCAAATTCATGTAGCACCCAAATGGAAACAGGAAAAAATGCCACACCTTGAAAAGATATTTAGGAATAATGCATTAAACCAGAAGGTCAAACCCAGGGAATTTTTCGGAAGGCTTCTTCCTTTCACCAGGGTTATTTGTTACAGGTCATAAGGTAATAAGCAAGATACTGAAGTACCCTGCAACAACATCCATGTTTTAGAGGGTCAGCCTTCCTCCAGTCTGTGGCCTTTTATATCTTCCTTTTCCTCATTTTCTTAGCAATGGGAGTTGTTCGGCTCCTTTCACTTGCAGTGAAGAGACATTTATCCTTGATGGCTGTGCTCCTCTGGTCTTTAAAATAATGTACTATACCATAGCAAAATAAAATTCACACTACTCTTATGGTTTTAATATATGTACTGATAGGATGCTGGTGGTGGTCTGGCTCAGACAGCTGGTACTTATCTCTAGCTGTAGAGACAGCTGCACATTTAATCCTGGAGCATACAGTGATCTTGGTGAGTTGCACGTGTTCTTTTCACAGTGGAGGTTTTGGACTGTGCTGCCTTTACAGCATGTTGTTCTCTCCGTATTTTCCTGTTGTAGAGAGGGATAGTGGAGCAAGGATCTTACCATATGTTTGAAAGAAAGGGCTGCTCTGGTACAGAAGCCATCTCATTTTTTTCTTCAGCAGTGTTAGCCTGAAGCAAGTGTTAGGACATACTGGACAGAGGCAGAGTTTGGCCTATGTAAATCAGTGTAACCCTCTGTCCTGAAGAAAATACATTGATTGACTTCCATGCAAAATCTCACCCACCCAGATTTTACTGTCTTCTGGAAAGAGAGATGTTCCTCAGTATGAGAAGTGTACTATTCATTAGGATATATATATACTGCAACTGAACACTGGACATGTTTAATGATTCTTTAGTTTATTGCTAAGACATCTGATGAGAGCCACGTGTGCTGTCTTTGACTGCTGACATTTTATGTTTGTGTTTGTCAAGTAACACTTACTTAGTTTACATTATTTGCAGTGGGAAGAGGAGAGAAATCTTGGAGCATCGCTAGTGCTTACGGGTTTAAAGCAAATGAACACTCTGGGTTTTAGCTCCCAGCTATATGGCTATGCATTCCTTGGTAAGTTTTACCTCCCTAACAGTCATCTTTTCCATCTCATCTTCAGTGGCTGAATTAAATTGGCATCTTTATTTCAATAAAATGTAATCAGGGAGAAGACTAAGGTTAAAAAAAGGCAGAGATAGTGGAAGGAACTATTTCAGAGTTAAGACTGAATCTGTTTTGTAATGCTGGAGGATAATACTGATTTGAATGGTATGCACTTTATCAGACAGCTTCAGAACCTGCTTCAGGGCTCCTTGCAGGATTAGAATGGCAGCTGAAACAAATAAGACATTCTTGCAGAACAGTAGGGTTGGTTTGTTTGTGGACCAACAAATTTTCAAAAAAGTACGGAGTTACATAAAACAAATTCAAGTTTATGGGCAATAGACTCTGTTTCTTAGAGTTTTTGAGCTTCTTAAAATAATTCTTAAAACTACCAGAAGTTTGCAGATCACAGCCTGCAAAAAACTATGTTTTGAACATTTACTGCTGACTCTAAAGGTATTGTTTGTGTTGTGAACAGCACATAGCATTTTTATCTCTTAAGGACTCTTTGCTTCTAATAATATGCTATATTATTAAACTACAGTTAGATCAGAGTACATTTAGAATTGGATGGAAGAGGAATGAGGAAGAAGAATAAGTAATTCTTGAATTTCCTCTAACCTTTAGAGGACTAGAGTGCAAATAGTTTTTGTCTTTCTCTGCAAAATTATTATTTACTTGAAAGTAATCAGTTAATTTAGAATTTATGATTATGCAGTTGTTCCATTGCTGCATTGTATTTTATTTTATAATTTATTGAGGGTAGGAAAAAGTGGACTTGTTCTTAAAATGTGTCCTCAAAATACAACATGTACTGCCGCAGTTAGGATGATGATTCTGATTTTTCATGACCATTAGACAAAAAAATCTAATTTTCAGTCAAAAAGAGGGATAAATGTGAAAATTAATTTGAAAGCAGAGTTTTCCATAGAACTGTAGTTTGTTATCCAGTGGAGATACTGATGCAAACAGGAACTTTGCTATCCAGTTGGCATTCAGTTTGGGCTGGGTTTTATGCCATGTAGTTTGTTTGAGTAGTGGCTGTATTTCAGAAATGCACTTCACTGTTGTCTGTGAGCAGCAATACTTGTTCCATGACATTGACATTCAGTAGATCAAAAGCTATTTACTGTTCTGTCACGTATTCCACAGTCTTGCCAACACTAATGGAACCAACCTCTGAGAGAGTGAAAGATGTCTGTGGGCACAGAGTGGCCTCAAGCACCTCAGCTATTTTAATTTAGCTACAGTCCATGAGCTTTGTCTGAGCACTTATTACCTTGCTTTTCCTAAACTTTTCCATATGAAGAAGGGCAAGGTGCATTTCGTAGTTTTGTGTCATTATAGCCAGAGTGCAAATTAGATTGGGCACTTGGGTACGACCCTCATAAACTACACTGAAGTGGTATTATTTGTTACATTGTCAATGACAAAACGGAGACGTTAGAGCAACAATCACTGTAAATTAGTACTCGCCAGCTGCAACGTGATGTACATTTCCTCTATTATGTAGGAGCTTCCTGTTCTCTAGCAATTAGTGTCAGAAGAAAAGCCACATCGGCAGTGATGCTGCACATCACAGGTCCTGCTGAAGTCAGTGAAGACCTTATTGCACAGTGTGTCCTAAATCAAGGACCCAAATTTCATTTTGGCAGATTTCCTCTATTTCCTCTTGGGAAACTCCAGGAGAAATAGGGCTACTAAGCTGTGTAGTGAGCCAGAGCAGATGCTGTAAATACCATAGAGTCTGACCATGACGCATACGTGAGTAGAGCCTGAAAGCCACAGAGGTGAGTCCAGAGCCTCAAATTTAGTGCACACATGCTGCACAGTTTGTCTGTGAAGGCTAAGGAACCATTTGTCTGAGGTCTTCTGACATCCTGCTGCTGTTAGAACTGCCAGACAACCAGAAAACCTGACCACATCTCGTCTTTCCCATCTGGACAAAATTTATAGTGAGGTGGGGGGAGACGGGGAGTGGGGATGAACCAGCAACAAAAATGTAATAGCCATGAAATTGGGCAAAAAGAAGGAACCTTAACAAAATGAGGTAATCACAGTTCTGTCAGAGCAGCTTTGTATAAGAGTGTGTTGCTTTTACCGCAGAAGCCCAGACACTTGCTCTCACTTCTGAAAAACAGAGCTAACCCATATGGATTCCATTAAGACTCAAATGTTGAAGTATTAAATCTAAATTATTTTTTTATCGCAGGGAAAGTGGAGGTGAATGAAGGGCTAAGAGCTGTATACAATCTAATGCCACTGATGTGGACACCTGGTTACTTGAATAGAGCCTTGCAAGTGATGGAGAATGTGACTTCGTTGTCAGGGGACAGCAAAATCTGCAAAGAAGCTGTAAGTATGAGGGCTATAACCTGCTGATCAGAGGGAATTTTGTACAAACCCATCTCCAGTAAAACCTGTGAATTCTGTGTCTTGTAAATGAGAAGATACCAGACCTTTACAGGCCCAACAATACTTCAGAGGTCTGGAAGACAGCAGAGAAAGAAATGTTTACAGGAGAACCACTGCCAGTGAGGATGTCTACTGGCGTGTCCTTGGGAATGAGTGTCTGCTATTGCCACAAACCATCTAAGTATGTTTCCTGAGCCTTTCCCTCCCTGTAGAGAAAACTGGGTCTGTATCACAACAAGTATATGGCTATAGGGATGGGAAGATACCATTGTTTCCCAGGATTTTGAACTCAAAAACATATTTCATAGCAGTGAGAATGAAATGTCACATCTTGTTCCTCTCCTGGCTAATTCCATGTATTTTGTGCCTTCTGAGATGATACTGTTCTGAGTGATACTGGTCCAAAAAAGGCGCAAAATGGTTTCTAGAAGGGTTGTAGTCTCTCAGTTGGGACAGATGGATAGATTCAGTCCATTTACCAGGTCAGCACTAGGGGACTTAGGCCTTAGGAGTGCTTCAGACTGATCCTGGAATCAGCCAGCTTAGGAGGAGTAATTTAGGAAAGTACCACCACATGGTCTGGAGCACTGATGTCTCATCTCCCCTTCTTGGTACTCTTTCCTGACAGTGTATCTGGTGATGGGAATCTCCCTTTTGTTAGCATCACTATTAGGCTTGCAATGTCTGCATTTCCCTTGACAAACAAAGGCCTGGGTACTACTCAACAGGTTTTCCTATTGCTCCATACTCAGAAGCAGCTCTGTGTAGTACTGAACAGTGCAAGGAAAGATCACATCTGAACTTCCACCAAAAAGTTACCTCTATGGGTGTGTGGTATTGGGGATTTCATCCTTATTCCAAGTCTGAGAAACTCAGCCTAGTATGCTTGTGAATTTTTTCTGCTTACAAACCCTAGAAAAATTAAGGAACTTCTCAGCTTAGTCTGGGTTGTGGGTGAACATCCTAGTGTTAGAACAAGGCTGCATCTGTGCCTATGAAAGGTCCCATCCTTCTGTGTACTGATACTGTAATAGTAAATACTGGTAATACCTGGCAATACTTATTTGCAGAAACACTTTTTACTTTGTTCAGTGAACAAATAAAGCTGTAGGGTTTAATCACATCTGTCCTTTAAGAACTTACAAAATAAGGTTGTTGCTGTTCACATGCTGTTGCTGCAAGTGTCTCTTTGCAAATCCAGTAGTAAGAGTCCAAAAAGCAATGACTGTGAGAGCCACACAGAAACTTCCCTGGAATGATACTTGGCCTCATTTGGATTTTAGGTAGCAGTATCTTAACAATAGTGCAAGTTACCTATGTTTTGCCAAGCTGAGGACCAAGAGCAGACCTGGATACTTTGCTGTTATCCAAATAATTTTTCTGTGATATATTTTTGTGACCCCAATGCAGAAAAGAAAACAAAAAAATATGTTAGTCCATATCCTTATCTGGTTTAAAGTAATTACAGTGTATTGATTGGCGTCATCTTGCCTTTTCTACCTAAATGCTCATTAAGATTTTACTGTTAAAATCCATAAAAGGTATTTTTAATTACTATCTCCAGATAAAATGCAATATTCCTAAGGGTGCAGGACTGAAAGCATTGACCACGTCAGCTTCCACTGAATTCACCAGCAGATAGGATGGAAAGAACCCCAGGTGCCATAAGCCCTTTTTTCTTGTAGTACCCTGGGCCTCTCTCAGGCAAGACTAGATTGATCACTGTGCAGTTCTTGGAAATCCATATCATAGCACTGAGAAGTATGGGCCATGTTATAAATCATTATTCTTGTATGCCTGCACAATCACAGAGTTACCTGAGAAAGACACAGCCCTGGTTTTGCAAATTAGGCTCTTTTGCAAAATGTAATAGTATCTCCTGGCTGAACAAATTTCATTATCTAAAAGGGAAGTTTTCAAATTAACTTTTTTAACTGTGCAGTTGTGGTGTAAAAAATGTCAAGTGATTTGGCCAGTCACTTTTCCTTCAGACTTTTAAGCTTCCATCCACTTCTGACTAGCAGGGTGTCGTTTTCTCTCTGCCATTACTATCATAATAAAATAATAGAAATGCTGTTCTAGTATTGTGCTATTTTGTTTAACTCTGAATAAGCAAGACAAATTTTGGTTTTTTTTGACTGAGAAACTCGAAATGAGTATATGCATTTCCAAGCATATAGTTATTTATTCATTGCTTACTTCATCCTGTTTCAATATTGTTAAAGATTATGTTTCATTTTCAAGAATGCTATTTCAAATAAAGCTAATTTTTATTATTTAGCATTGTATACTTACACTAGGAAAATGAAACCGTAAGTATCAAGATCCCTTTTGCTTGGAGAAAGTGTCACAGATTCAAAGTTTACACAGAGTTATTTTATCCTACTGATAAACATTCAGAATTAAGATTCTTGGAAGGATAACAGCTCTTTGGATTTGTAAAAGCTGAGCTTCAAAATGAAGGCAACCTCCATCCAGTAATTCTGGTTACAGAGATCCTGTTATTCCCAAAACAGCAGCAGCATCCATATAGCAATTCCATATTTTCTATCAGTAATGCACACAGAAATAATTTACCAAGTCCCTTAGTGAAGCTAAGTCATTCTTTTGATACAACTGCAATTAGATTAGGATAAGGTGGTTCTCTCCCACATTCAAAGACAAAAGCATGAAAACAACGGGGGTGTCCCAGACATTAAAAATATACCTATACCAGTATATTATATGCCTACATTTCTATTTTTACTGTTAAATTATCAAAGTAATGATAGGAATGAATGCTCTTGTTAGTGAATAGGTTATTTTCCCTGCTTATTTTCACCGAAGAAGTATTGTTTATCTGTTAGAGATTATGTAGTTCAAACATTCCATAGTAGTGTTTTATTTAGATGTATATGTGACTGTATGTCATGCTAGTGCTGGTATCATTGTGGCTACCATTTAGTGTTAGGAATTATGGCCAGATATCAGGCCAAGAGGAGACATTAATCTGATGCCTGGCAAATCTGCAAATATCAGTTGGCATCTGAGTCATGGGGAGTTTTACTGTTGACAGGGGGTGGAAGAGTTGTTCCGTTGCTGGGATTTAATGTCCAACGTCAAAGGTCCCAGGATAGAACAAAACTGTTCCAAGAGTAAGTCCCATTTCTTTTTAGAATTTTTATTTTTATCAGGAACAGAAATCATCTCAAAATACATGGTAACTCATGAAGTTATTTGTAAACGTGACAGTAGTGTTACTTAGATTGTATATCCAAACTGGTTGTGCTAACAATGACAAATGTGATTGTCCAGATTGATGCTCTGGAGACCATTTTGCAGTCTGTCCTGGAAGCAAAACCTGGTCCAGAATCGACTGAAGAAGTCAAGGAATCAGAGCAGAAGTCACAATGTGCAGATTCAGAACTAACAGAGCAGTCTAAAGCACCCGAGTACTACAGCCGGTTCAAGGTAAGAGATTTTCATTTATCTAAATATTCTAAGTGGTAGTATATCTCCATAATATATACTAGAAAATATATAAGCTGTCTCATAATGGTTGGTAGACTGACATCCCTTCAGTGCACCAGGAGTCCTACCTGGCATTTTTGAAACTGATGTCACCTTACGTTTTAACTTCTTCGAACAGGATGCAGTAGCCTACAAAGACATAAATGCTCAAGGCCGGTTGTCTTTTGTCTGTCTGCTGTGATTTTATCTTCACTTTTCATACGTCAAAATGATAAATCCAAATCATGTTCATGAAAGTGGTATGTCGTTAGAGATCCATTATCTGACCTTGTGTGGGTTCTTGCTTGTTAAAATAGATTGTACTGGGCATGACACTATCCTGAATTTATTGTCCATTTGTGTGTTTTATGATTATGTAGGAATGTTGCATCCTATAATTTTAGTCTGGGGAATAAAGGCTGTATCACCTCCTTTTTATCTGTAGGTCGTCACACTGATAATGTGAAACACAAACATTTGTTCATTAGGGCATAGCTACTATATATAATGGATGCATTTTATTTGATCATCTCATAGCTATGTAGTAATCTCATTTTATCATCTCTGATTTGTGCTGTGGTAAAGGTCAGATACCTCAGGTTGAAACTAACTGGCTTATAGTTCCAGGAGCAGTACTCTTTCCATAGCCCATCGGTTTCCATTGTTGCTGTCATGACCTTTGACAGTTGTCCTGGATACAGACAGTTGTTCTTCTTAAGAAATTTCGAAAGTTAAAAGACTAGTAGCCTATGGTTTCACCTCACAAACACACACTTTTCCCTTCTCTTACTTTTAGTTATATAAATTATCTGCCACTAATCTTTAGATCTTAAACTTGTTTTAGAACTTTTTAATTAAAGTGTTTGGCAACCAGTGGGTGCACAGCATGTGCTAATTAATGCCTGGATGAATAACAGTGAATTAGGTAAACACAAGTGCCCTTTGGAGGAGGGAGGGAGTGAGACATTTTTATGAGTCGCTCGTTGTCTATCTGTTGTCTAGCATTGAAGAAAATAATGCAGAGTGTTCAAAACAAAGCCTAAATGTCAAAACTGGGGACAGACTGGTGCCAAGAGAGTACTTTTCTCCTCACCTCAACCTTTCCACAAGTGCCATAATTAACCTCAGTTTAGGCATTGCCTGGTGGGTGTGGTAGTGAGTACCCTGACATCGAGCTGACGAACTATAGTCCCAATGCTTAGCTCTGCATAAGGAAAGACATAGCCCTCGTGAAATCTAGGCACCCAACAGCAATTTATATATAGATAAGCCACAAATTCTTCTTGTCTGGATTAGAAAAGGAGCCCTCAAGTCAGAATGGCGTTTCAGCTAAGCCTGAAAGAGCTCTCCAACTCTTCTCAAATCCGTGAGGCCAGCAGCGGCCCATCTTCCCAGTTGAACCCCTGGCCACCTGTGGGCCTGGTTCACAGAGCAGAGAAGTTCCATACAGCTCTGAGGGAAGGCGGCAGCTCTGAAGCAACCTGGTGATGTTGGCATTCGCAGCTGCTGTCTCAGCACAGGTCGCCTGCCGCTCGTGTGATGTAACCCCAACACCGCATTTGCACTTCTGTTGCTGAAGCAACTTCTGTTGTACTTTGTCCAGCCACTGCATGTCCTAGTCTTCCTTCTTGAGCTCAAAACAGATTTCTTCCGTCCTTTCACAAGTCATACACCTGGCTATGAAAGAAAAAGTGGATTTGCCCTGGACATGCAGTTCCTGTCTAGAGCTGTAGATTGTTCTGCATGGCTTTTATACATGCACTTGGATTCCATGTCTCATACCAACCTTCAGAACAGCCATTTGTGGAAGTACCTGAAAAAGCCGTGGCAGCCTAACAGATATGATGTGTGAGAGACAGCATGTCCTTCACTTTCACTAAAAGAAACAGAACTTCAGGGCATTTGGCTCTTTCTAGATAAACCATTTAGAGCTGTAATTTAGACTCTCCGTCTGACACTGTCATTCATGTTGTAATTACCTCTTTTCAGATCCCATATACTGAGGCTCACTACTCAGTAGTGTTCCTCAGGCAATTCCTTCCATCTGTGTCAATGATCAGTGGGCAAGCATTTCATCACATAAATTCTGGGCACACCCTCTCTAAAAGCAGTGTTCCTTCTCCAAGTGTCTGTATGCAGAGCCCTGGAGACTGTGTATAAATATCAGTGATTTAGCTACTTGAAAATGGGCCCTTTTGGTACCTGCAGGACATAAAGCCTGCTGCTTTCCTGAATTAGTTTTGCTAATGTATCACAGCAGAGCAGGGGAGATTACAGTTCAGTGGTACCAGTAATGGGTTAGGAGAGCAATCCTACTAGTAGCTAGTTTGTTGCCTTTCTCTAGTTCAATTTCATACTGCTTAGGTTCAGTGCACAAACCCGGTTTTCAGCAGATCCTTGGTAGTGATTAGTAGGGAGAATCTGAATTATCTAAACCAGTTATGTTTAAACTGAATCTGTAAGCATGAGTGTAGTTGCCAGCTTGCTTCCCCAGACCCAAGCTGTGTGATCTTTGTGTTTCTCACTGATGGACTGTATGCTTACTGACATTTGAAACAAAATAGAGATGAATACACCTAAATATTACTTAGTTCGGTTTCAGTCTGTTAGCTTCAAAGCTACTGTTTTTGTTTTCATTCTTCATCGTAAAATCAAAGAGCAGACAGAGCCAAATACCCAAGCCCCTCAGACCTGCATGCCTGGCATTTTAAAGAGTCTTTAATCTGCTGTCTGTCCAGTTCAAACCTTCCAGGGTCTGGCAAAACACAGCAAAGCCTGCAGTTTTGTTGGCTAAGGCAGGGAGAAGTGGAGAGGCCTCAGAGGGAATGTGGTAGTTTCCTGCATGAGAGCAAGGCAGAGCCTCAAGACAGGACCTGAGGGGCAATGCCTTTGCAGATTATTGCCAGTATGGGCTGGGTAAGAGCAACACTGCAGGCCAGCAGCACGGCGTGTAAGCTTCCAGTGATAACTGGGAATGGAAGTCTGGATATCTGCATGGCCCCAGCATTGCCATTTTGTATGGAGGTGAATGATCCTCACATCTTCTTTCCATCATCCTGCAATGCAAAACAATGGGCTTTATTCAAAGGGCCCTGGAAAGGAGCACGCATGTACGTTTCTTTAGGACACATACTTAATTTAAAAATTTCTTGCAAGTGCTGGGCGCTGTAAAATATTTTATATAAAAAAACAGTCAGGAAAATATGTTGCCATCTAATGAGTGAGCGAAGGGTAAAGAATCTGCAAGTGCCATGTCATCTTTCTCCCCCAGGAACATCCTTCCTGGTTGTGTATCTGCACTTTTAAGGCAATTAATCAGATTGTTAGTGAGTCATCAGGCTAGATTCCAGAAAGCCAGAAATAGTATCACTGGATGATTCATCATCTTAAGTGAATTAATATTTTTATGCTACATGAAATCTAGGTAAGTAAAGATCAAGACATAAATACTGCACAGTTTCTTACTGAAGCTTTTACTTTCAGTGTGGAATATTACTGAAAAAATGCAGCTTGCTTTAGCACTGCTGTGCAGTCTGTGTAGGCGTAGTCAGCCCTCAGATCACAGTAACTGTCTGGAAGAAAAATCATGGGAGTTACTTAGTATGCCATTAGCAAGGGATCATTTAAAGTGATGTGCATCTGTTGAGAGGGCTGCTAATGTAGGCAGTGTGTGGCAAATCGTTCAGTCATTTTTGAGGTAAGAAACAGAACCAAGGTGCTTAGATTACATTGACTCGTCAGCTGATCTTTGTTAATACCAGATAACTGAACTTGGAAAAATAAAGATAATTTAAATGTCCAGTGAAAATGAAACTTAATTATTTTAGTTTTATTGCTCAAAAAAAATATTCTAGAGGTTATCATTTTGAGAAATGATACCAGCTACCACAGTCAAAACATTTAGCTAGGATAAAATAGTTACCTGGCCCGTACAGCCCAGCTAATAGTTAGATTCAAACATGTATGTATTGGTTGTTATAGGGATGTATTTTGTGGCTGATTATTTTGTGACTGACTGGCTCTCTCCTTCTCACTCCCCACCAAATCCTTTTTTATGACAGGAGCTGTGCTCTAAGCTGCATTCGCTTGGCAAAGTTGAATCTGAAAGCCTGTTAACCCTGACCACCCAGCTTGTCAAGGAAAAGCTGCCAGCATGTGAAGTGGAAGACATTGCGAAACATGAACAGAAGCTAAAGGAGTGGGAGCAAGAACAAGCACTTCTCATTGAGAGAGAGAGAGAGATGAGAGAAAAGGCTAAGCAGGAGATGGAAGCTAGGAAGCTAGCTACAGCATCTGCCTAGTACTGGAACTCAAAGACTGCCACAGTGGTCTGTATTTGTCTGTCAGGGAGCTGAAGTCCTCACCATTATTAACATTTTACTTCAGTCTTGCCACAAGTGCAAATGTATGTGACTGCTGTATGCAAATTAAACCGTTCCTGTTTTGCCTCTTTCTTGAAGTAAAGCATGTGGTTTAGAAATCATCATCTTATGTATGCTATATTTCCCTCCTACCATCAGTCAGGCAGGGGGTGGGATGGAGAAAACACAAAGAAAACACAAAGAAGCGAAGGCAGAAGAAGTAGCTCGCCTGTGATGAAAGGTGTAGAGGGTGGAAGAAACAAAAGCAGAGTGAAGAATTTCAAACATGAGTTGTTTCAGTAGGGGTTTCTCACAGGAAAGAAACCCTTGGCTGCTCTGAACCTCAGACACTAAGAGGATTAGCATATATTGATTGCTTTTATTCCTAGTCCATTCGGAAAATTCAGGCTACTATAGATGGACTTTGAAACCTAAATTTAGGCTGCTTTTAAAACTACTTTCAAAGAGTTTCAGCCTAGTGAGTTAGCACTCACACTCAGATGTGCCTTCCCTGTGAGGAAGTTAGATATTCCTGACTCTGCTAGTGCTGCTCTGCTGCAAGTTTAAGGTTGGTAGAGAAACATGCACAATCACTTCAGCAAACACCAAGGAGCCTCATACTGCAGCGCCGTTTCCTTTTGTGTTCAGGGCGCCGTTTCATGGGGGTTTTGACCTAATTCCCTCCTTGCCTCAGCTGTCTACATGGTTCCATGCCCCATTCTTCAGACCGGTAAAACAATGTAGCTATTCACACAGAGCACAAGGAGATGGCAAGGGAGGAAGGGATCATAGTGTGTTGGCTGTGGGATGCATCGCCGTCCCTCTCTGCTTACGTTCCCTGCCACCACGGAATCTGCAGCTGCAGCCAGCAAATTGACAGGGCAAACAGGGAAAATACGGAGCCCCTAGCAACAGCCTTGCTGTATTGCAGCTTGTTGTGGTGACAACAGTGTTGTCTCACTGTGATTTGACACAGGTTCTGAGAAGTGTTTCCAGTTTTATCATACACAGCCATACAACTCAAATCACAAACTCGCTGTAAGTCCAGTGAGAACATTATGCAAATCTGTGAAGTGAACTGAACTTCTTTTAAGTGTATGAAAGCATCTTACCCATATCTACCAAATACCTCTCCTGCTCTCAGTAAACACACAGCCTGATTGCTCTTCCGTGTCCAAGAACTTGGCAATATGGCCCCTCTCCCCATCTTGCCAGCAAGCCCTGTAGTTTCTCCCACACTGCAGTTAGAGAGTGCTGTCTCCAGGAGAGTGGGTGATTTTGTGGCCTGGCCTAACTAAACTAGCAGTGGACTTTCCGGGGCAACTTTTCTTTCTGAAGTCTGCTGAAGTTTTTTCCGTCTTTCTTGGTCTAAATGCTTTCTGATTACTAGGGGTAGAAGTTAGGGAGCCTTAAGGAAGAGTAGGAGACCAACACACTCTTAAGAACGATTTCCTTAAAACTGGTTTTAAGGAGGTCATCACTCCTAAGTCCAGCCACAGGGGATGGCAGTGATCCTCCCCCTGCCTGCAGGTTTCAGTTCTTCACTGTCAGGACATGGGTTGTACCTCCAAAGGTTCACAATTACTCCTGCGTCCTTATTCCTTTTCTCAGCTTCTGTCTACAGGCTGCACCTCTCCCTGCTGGAGTCTTCTCTATACCACCACAGTTTTAAGACCCTCCTTGCTTACATGTGGCCTCTAGACAGTACAGCTGCTGATCCTATTGCATATGAGGCTCTGTGTGGTGAGGCCACAACGGGCACTACCACAGTTCTGCTTAATTATTGATAGCATCTGTTTCTTGGCAGCACAAGGACCCTGTTTCTGGCCCCCCCTCCACCCTCCCTCACCCTGCTCAGTAGATATGGCAGGCTGCTAATGCTAATTGGGCTCCAGCAACCTGCCAGCTGCTGTGCCCCACGCTCTGCCACGGCATGCTTCACTTCCCCCACAACCGACCCCCCTTTCCATTTATTTAGACTTAACTAGGCAGCAATAGGAGAACAAAAGGTACATCCTGTAAGCTCTGAGTAACCTAATAAAAGTATTGCAGGTTGCCTCCTTGTTCTACCCCAGGCATTGTGGATTTGAAGGCTCTGATCCCAGTCCAAAGCCTAAACTCAGTGTGGATAGAACCTTTCTCCGCCTTTGCCCAAATCTCTTCGTGTATCTCCCTCTGCCCTTGAAAGAGGGGAGTTGCTCTGCCAAACACTTTGCAGGCAGCAAAGCAGGTTCCTGGGGCCAGGTGAGGGACACCAACCCAAGACGTGCAGCAGTGTCCAGACCATCTAAGGAACCAAAAGCTTTCACAAGCCTCTTGTTTGTCTGTCCCCTCAGTATCACCCTGAGAGAGAAATCACTTCTGACACATCCATCACGTGGGCCAGCTGCACACCAAGAGGTCAAGGGACCTGCACGGGAGATTCAGTTTTTAAGAATTAAATGGCAAAATGGGTGTCGCCAGATCCCCATAGAGGTGATTAACAAAATAACAGCTATTTCCCCACCAACTAGCAAAAAGGAAACACAAGCCTTCTTCGATGTTGTGGGTTTCTGGAAAATGTGTATTCCAGATTACAGCCAGACTGTGCACCCTCTTTATAAAGTGACTCAAATGTGACTTTCAACGGTGCCCTGAGCAATGACCAGCCTTTGAACAAATTAAGAGATTGTACACTCAGTAGCCCTTGGACCAGTCTAGACAGGACAAGATATGAAAAATGTGCTCTATCCTGCAGCTGGGGACAATGGTCCTACCTGGAGACTCTGGGGAAAGGCACCAGGTGAGACTCGAGGTCGACCTCTAGGGTTTTGGAGCAGAGGATATAAGGGCTCGGAGGCCAACTATACTCCAACTGAAAAAGAGATGCTGGCAGCATATGAAGAAGTTCGAGCTGCTTCAGAAGTGGTTGGTACTGAAGCGCAGCTCCTCCTGGCGCCCCGATTACCAGTACTAGGCTGGATGTTCAAGGATAAGGTTTCTTCAACTCATCATGCAGCCGATGCTACATGGAGTAAGTGGATTACATTAATCACACAGTGGGCTTGAATAGGGAAACCTAATTGCTCACTAATCTTAGAAATGATCACAGACTGGCCAGAAAGCAGAGATTTTG